>CM068369.1:484140528-484740528 GCA_034769895.1 Magicicada septendecula | reverse complement strand
CACACATGGGTGCAGAGGACCCGAGGGAAATTTGTTTTCATATTTGTGCCTTTGAGGTTGGTACTACTGAGTTGCCTGACTATGTATGCTTCTACTAGACAGTTGGCCTTCAGACAGCATTGTTGTTTGTTTGCTAACATTTCCAGTGTTTTGTAAATAACAGTTACCAGGTCCCGTGCACCCATCTGTGTCTGTAGTGAATCGTTTTTAGGAATTGAGTGTAGATGTTATTCTAAGTTATGGTTCACTATTTAAGCGAATAACATATACTAGCTCTGTTAAATGAAACAGTGAGTGACACTGAAGATTTTAGTGCTTCAGAGAGTGAATATGAACTTAGTGAACATGTTTCAATCTCTAATGAAAGTGGCGGTGAAGGAGACGATGCTACAGATTCTGTAAGTTATAACTTTTATTATGGGAAAAACAGATATAAATGGTCAAAGTATCCTGCTTTGAGAGGAAACAAACCGCCTCAGCACACTATAATTCGTTCTTATCACTTTCCGGGAATAATTAGGGAAGCCCGAAATATAACTTGCAAAACCCCCGCTACATTTTGGCAGTTGCTGTTCACAGAAGAAATGTTAACAGAAATTGTAAATGAAACAAATAAGAAAAAAAAGTTGTTACTAGAAAAACTTTCAATCATATGAAGGAAAAACAGATTTGACTGAAATAAAAGCAGTAATAGGTCTGTGTTATTTGTGGGGTGTACTCAAATCACACAATGAAGATTTACGATCCTTGTATGAAGATAATGATAACGGAAGACCCATATTTAGAGCAGTGATGCCATTTAACCGTTTGTTCTTTCTCTTACGCTGTATGCGTTTTGATGATTCACGAACAATAATTCAAAGAAAATAATCAGACAAACTAGCACACATATCTTTTCTTTTTAGAAAATGTATTGAACAATGTCAAAAGCAATATTCAGTTGGGCAAAATGTTACCATAGATTAAATGTTAGTTGGCTTTAGAGGTAGGTGTTCATTCAAAATGTACATTCCTTCAAAACCGCGCAAGTATAGCATAAAAATATTAATTCTACCAGATTAAAAATGTACTATTGTTTGAATGCAGATATCTGCTGTGGAAAAAATGATATTCAGCCTTCACCTTCATCAACTAGACTTCTCAAGCCAACATTAGCTATCCTTAGTCTCATAGCACCAATTGCAGACAGTAACAGAAATGTTACTGCGGACAACTGGTTTTCATCAGTAGAAGTTGCGAGTGAATTAACCGACAAAAAGATAACTTATTTGGGAACTACTAAAAAAATAAACGTGAGCTACCACCAGAGTTTACTGTCGCTAAAGGAAGAAATGTACAGTCAGCATTGTATGGATTTTCTGGGCAAACACCAATAGTTTCCTTTGTTCCAAAAAAAAGGAAAAGTTGTAAATCTTATTTCAACAATGCATCATAAAGAAGAAACTGATAATGACACTGGAAAACCAGTAATTATTATGGATTATAATCAAACAAAGGGAGGTGTAGGTTCACTGGACGAGAAGTGCACTAACTACACAACAGGACGACGGACACAGCGTTGGCCAATGGCTATTTTTTATGCGATGCTAGACATAGCAGGGGTCAATGCTTTCATTTTGTATTCAGGTAATAAGGAAACTGACGAAATTTATAGGAAAACTTTCTGATTCAGATGGGAAAAGAATGGGTGGAAGGATACATGAGAAGAAGACTTCAAGCACCTACGCTACAAAAACATTCAAGCGCCTACGTTCCAAATCAAGTTCGAACATCTATAATGGGTATTTTGGGAGTGAAGGATCACTATCAACAAGCAATATCAGGACCACGAGGAACAATAGCTGATACTCCAAAATCTAAAAGGAAACGATGCTCAGTCTGCCCATCTCACAAAGACAGAAAAACATGTAGAGAATGTGTGAAGTGTAATGCATTTTTGTGTATTAAATGTGGTTATGTTGTGTGTCCAAAATGCTACGAAGACTTCTCAGATTAGTGACAGGACAGTTACAATAACAGAATTTATTATGGTCTTTTTATTATTTTATTTCTTATAATAGTAATATGCACAAATATGTTACTTCGTCTAATATATGAGTATCTAAGAAAATGTTTGCAATTTTTTTCATTTTCAATTTGATATAAAAATAATATTTATTTCTTGTTTGCTCCATTTAATAACTAGAAATAACTAATATTTTATCCCATCAGAGTGACTAGTTTCTGAAGGGCAATTTTATTATATAAATCTTGATTTATTAGTTTAATACCAAAGAAAAAATTTACTATACTAACCTATAGTTATTGAACAAATTAGTTATTTTTATTTTATTACCTCCATTCTTCTCTAATAATAAAATATTCTATGTGGGTCCCTAGGACCCGTGTGTGCCTTAAGTGAAATATTTTTGATCTGTGACAGTTACGGGTTAACTGTTTGTGCTGTTCATAGTGTACACATACCAATTACGTAATGTTCGTATGCTGTTTAACTACGTTCTTCATTTTTGTAAAACACTCCTGCTCTAAGTGAAATGGAAATTTGTTATAATACATGATAAACTCTTTCCAACACAATTCTTTGTGTGTCTCCGTTTACTAGAGGCAGAATACGACGCCTATATAAGCAGCATGGTATGAGACAATAGGTTGTGTGACTAGCACTAGTAGGGTTAGCCAACTACTACGTTCTTAGCTGTTACACAAGATACTCAATATATTTACGTGTTTTAGTTTCTACAAAAGACAGTATCGTCTCTCTGGTGGCAAAAAAAAAAGGAAACTGACCACACTATTAGGCGAGACAAGTACAATACAATGTAGAATACATTTCTTTGTTGTTTCTCAGTCGCTCTCAATTTTTACCCACAGAAATTTTCATTTATTAATTAAAATCGTAAAACTTTCATACTTGGAATTTTTAAAATACAAAATATACGTTAGCTATTTTTGGCTATATTAGTTTTATAAATTTTAAAATAAATGAGGTAAAAAAATAATGTTGGATGATTAGATTTGTCAATAGACTGAATATTGTCTTTAATTAAAATGTTTGTTCTCCATTATCCGTGACAATAGAAAGGTTCGAGTTGTATGCATGTGGAATCTGCTGCGGAAAAAATGATATTCAGCCTTCACCTTCATCAACTAGACTTCTCAAGCCAACATCAGCTATCCTTAGTCTCATAGCACCAATTGCAGACAGTAACAGAAATTAACATTCAACAGTTCCAAACACACAAAGTATACAATATAAATATCATTTATTTAATATGTATAATTTCTTTACCTCAAGATATTTTTCCTTTATTTGGAACTGTTTCGGTTACCCTATTTTTCCCATCTTCAGCCATCTTAATTTTGTATCCTGTTGGGTACTTGTGTTTTGGTTGGTTGTTGTTACAGTTTCCTGTTGGTTTTTTATATTTTAATTTGTATTATTGTGTGTCTGTGATGTATATATTAGCTTTTTAAGTATTTTCGATGTTGAGTGCTTTGGAATTATGTCATGTTTAGTATTGATTTCTATTAATGCAAATGGTTTACATCATAACAACTATACCGGATAACCATAACAACAACCAAACAAAATTAAGATGGCTGAAGATGGGAAAAATAGAATTCTCGGAACTTGTTCCAAATAAGAGAAAAACATCTTGATGTAAACAAATTATAAAAATAAATAAATTATATATGTATCAAGAAATAAACTGTAGAAAAACGTGTTTGAATTACTAATATAAATATTATGCAAAAAAAATAGTATTACTTAACATTACTAAAAATGGTCTTTACCGCATGCTTTTCGTTATGAGTAAAACAGTTTTTTTTAATATTTTACTTTTTAACGTAGAAACAGATGTAAATAATAATTTGTATTTCCTAATATAAATTTTAATCGCATTTGCAAAAAGTAATATTACTAAACTATGAAAAATGCTCTCTGAAACTAAAAGACACATTGTGATCATTTACAGGCAAAAAATATACAAAAATACTGTACTTATAATACCACATTCCAAAGGTTTCAAAGGTTGCACCCTTAGAGACCAAATACGAAATTAAGATATAAGAACTGAATTAAATATATATTCTATGGCCAGCAGAATAAGGGAAGGGGAAATAAAATGGAGGCAGCATATCGAGACAATGGAAGATATGAGTCTACATAAACAAGTAATAAGATACCGAGCTCAAGGCAGACGAGATATACGAGTAGATAGACCAAGGAAGAGTCAGTGAAGGCGGAACAGGCTGTAAGCCTATACCTTGACGTGAAGTAGAAGAAGATAACACAAAATTTTAATATTACTGGATGTCAAGTTAAAACGGGTTTATTTATTGAGAAAATCCAGCTTTGCAACAGATGTTCTGTAAAAGTTATTCGTAACAACCCCATTATCCACACCTGCAGTCGCTAGGTGACCTACATATAGGAAAAAGGGTTTAAGAGTTAATTTCGTTTCAGAAAAGCAAATTTCAGAACTTTTAAATGGAAATTAGAAAAGAAGTGTTTAGACTGAAGTAGACCTACATTCCGCAATGGATTGTGCATACTGATGAAAACGAAAAACTTAGTAGAATAATTAAATACAGGGAATATTGTGTAAAATAAACATTTATTTAAAAGCACGTCAATGCGTAGAATACTTCTTTGTTGACAAAAATATTATTTGTTTCAGAACATCTTTCTAAAGAAAATATAACTGAGTACGTAACCAAAAACAAATTACCATTATACATGATTATTGAAGTAAATATATATATATATATATTATAACGTATAATGTAAAGCTTCGTGTTTATTTGTCAATTAATAATTCTATAACGTTTAATTTATTATTGTGTACTTGTGTTGTGATGCGTCTTACGCCTCACCGTTGTAATCGCCACTTTGTAATGTAAATTTGGTTGAGGTTTAAATAAGCTCCACGTTATTAATAATTTGTAATAATATTACTAACGTACATATTCTGTATATACGGTTATTTTGCCGCACGTAGGATGCGTAATTCTATAACTACTGTTTTCTGTATAATGTTGTTCTGATAAAAGCGTTTGTATTTGTGGGCTAGTGCTTTTAAATTTTCCCGCACTTGTGGTTGACACGGCGACCGGCTCTAACCGTATGTTGGCAATTGTAGGTTAGTTTGTTTCTTTTGTCGCCGGCAAAGCTATGTTCGCCTTGCGTACCTGTTCGCTCCCACAAATACCTGTGAACAAACTCTTATTCTACTCACACACATGAAGTGACAACTCTGGTATTGGTAATCGTAAGTTTGTTTTATTATTTTTTCAGCTTTTTGGTTAAACAACACAAGTGGTTCGGTCTTGGATCGACCTTAACAGTTCAGTATCGATTCATATTTGAATCCACTCTTCAATGATTAGTAAATAATTTTTAACATAAATTAAATATCTCAGGGCTAGGGTTCTTTGGGCCAGTTATGAAGTCAGAAAAATGCTTTAAAAGGGAGTACAACACATTACAATTACATATAAAACAATAAAATTGAATTATCAAAGGTTACAAAATAAAATATTTAGTTATTTTCACCGTCAGCGGTAACGAACTCTGTCGGCACTGGAAATTGAATAATAAACAAGATGGCCGCTTGGTCGACTAACCCTAACGTCATGTAGCTGATTGTTTTTTGGTTTTAAATAAAGTTGTTATTAACGTTAATCACTGGATTAATGATCAACGGGTATTCCAATTAGCACAGTAAATTGTTTATATGGTGTAGTGGAGTTGATCTGTGTATATTGTGGTAATGAAAATACTTCGGATTTATAATTACGTTCCTGTAGTACAGCAAGCAATCCCTGCTAGCGTCTTTTTGTGGTCCTGGTATATATTATACGTTTCCATTTTTGGTATATTCCATTTAAGTATACACCTTCTGAAGTTTTTACTTACAGTTTGTTTGTTGATCCCTCCTAGAATTTCCTTCGTCGTTCTCCTACATTCCATAAAATTCATCATTTCCGCATGGTCAGTAATTGGTATATAAAACGTCTCAAGCAGTCCGTTCTTCATCATCTCCAATTCTTCTCTGGTGTTGATTAGTTTTTTAGAGGCATTTTCTTAGTCTTCTTAATGATTTGGTTCTTCATTACTTTATTTTCTTTTTCCTGGTTCGAATGTTCAATGTTTTTACCTTTTGGTATCTCTTCTGTTGTCTTCTCACTGTCCTTTTTAAGAAAAGCGTATAGACCCGTTTTATTTTCCTTCATTTGTTCGAGATCCTCATTAAATCTACGCCAACTCTCCTTAGTCATTCCTTCCAGAGCTTTTCTGAACTCGTTCATAAATTCCGTATTGGCTATTTGTTTTGTCATTTTCTTCTGTTGCTTCCCTTCTATGTCTTTGACTATTTCTTCTGCTCTTTGAATACTTGATTGTCCCATGTTTTTATTACTTGGTATTCCGTCGAACTCTTCTATTCGATTATGTTCCTTCCTCCAATTACACATATCTTCTCTGGATAGTTCAAACATGACTCTTATCCATTCCCTTAATTCTGCGTTTTCTGTTTGCATTGGTCTTTCTGGTTGTCTTATTGATTGTCTCCATTGTTCATACTCCTCCTGTGTATATTCCTCTGTCACCTGCGCGTATACTCCCGTTCTTTCGTTTATTATTTGTGTGCAGTTTTCATCCCATCTTTCCCAATCTTCTTCAGTCATTCCTTCCATTTTGTTATCGTCTTTTTCGTGGGCTGTCCCTATAGTCTCTTCTTCATTATACTTGGTGTCTAACTTCCACATCTGATCATAAATATCTCTCAATGTCATCTTGTCGTTTGGTGTTCCCATTGCATTCGCGCGACTCATTTGTGCTCTTTCATGGTCCGTGGTATCTTTCTTAATGTACTCCATCTCTCTGCTGAATTTTTTAAATAATGTCGTCATCCATTCCGCATAGCTGAATCGTTTTTCTGGTTCTGGAATTTTCGTTTGTTTTTCTTTCTTCTATCTCCGTTTCGTTATTATTTACTATTTCTTCCTCCATAACTTCCCTCTTTTGCATCTCTGGACTTATAACAGCCGCCTGTTAAAATTAGATTGACTGTATTGTTTAATAGTGGTATTACAGTCCGTAATTTTCCTAATTCAGCCTCACTAGTTGGACGACAATTCTATAACGTATAATGTAAAGCTTCGTGTTTATTTGTCAATTAATAATTCTATAACGTTTAATTTATTATTGTGTACTTGTGTTGTGATGCGTCTTACGCCTCACCGTTGTAATCGCCACTTTGTAATGTAAATTTGTTGAGGTTTAAATAAGCTCCACGTTATTAATAATTTGTAATAATATTACTAACGTGCATATTCTGTGTATACGGTTATTTTGCCGCACGTAGGATGCGTAATTCTATAACTACCGTTTTCTGTATAATGTTGTTCTGATAAAAGCGTTTGTATTTGTGGGCTAGTGCTTTTAAATTTTCCCGCACTTCTGGTTGACACGGCGACCGGCTCTAACCGTATGTTGGCAATTGTAGGTTAGTTTGTTTCTTTTGTCGCCGGCAAAGCTATGTTCGCCTTGCGTACCTGTTCGCTCCCACAAATACCTGTGAACAAACTCTTATTCTACTCACACACATGAAGTGACAACTCTGGTATTGGTAATCATAAGTTTGTTTTATTATTTTTTCAGCTTTTTGGTTAAACAACACAAGTGGTTCGGTCTTGGATCGACCTTAACAGTTCAGTATCGATTCATATTTGAATCCACTCTTCAATGATTAGTAAATAATTTTTAACATAAATTAAATACCTCAGGGCTAGGGTTCTTTGTGCCAGTTATGAAGTCAGAAAAATGCTTTAAAAGGGAGTACAACACATTACAATTACATATAAAATAATAAAATTGAATTATCAATGTTTAAAAAATAAAATATTTAGTTTTTTTCACCGTCAGCGGTAACGAACTCTGTCGGCACTGGAAATTGAATAATAAACAAGATGGCCGCTTGGTCGACTAACCCTAACGTCATGTAGCTGATTGTTTTTTGGTTTTAAATAAAGTTGTTATTAACGTTAATCACTGGATTAATGATCAACGGGTATTCCAATTAGCACAGTAAATTGTTTATATGGTGTAGTGGAGTTGATCTGTGTATATTGTGGTAATGAAAATACTTCGGATTTATAATTACGTTCCTGTAGTACAGCAAGCAATCCCTGCTAGCGTCTTTTTGTGGTCCTGGTGTAGGATTATGCTTCCATAGGTCAGTAATTACCTTTTTATAAGTGTCTTGGAGTTTTTCCTTACTTCACTGGTTTATTTTATAACATTGGCTGAGTATTACTTGATTAGTTTGGGTTTCTCACAAGCGTCCGCTATTAGACTCAACTCTTCAGCGTGGCATCTAACAATACAGTTCTCCGTTCATCTCGTCTTTGTAACGGCTTTTTGACCAGTAGACTAGCGTTTTGATTGGTCAGTTTCCGTGAACTTGAGGCCAAGCGGCACATATTACAAAATTTATATCCTTGCCTTTACAGTAAAAAAATACTCCCTTGTTAATTATTGTTTAAACTAAAATTGGTTTACATGTTTCTGTTCCTTTTTTAAAGGTCTACATTTTGGTATATAATTTCGTATAAGTTAACTTCATATTAGGTGACCTTTCACCTTTACAAAATCTATAAATCTGGACTATAACACTGCCCTTACATTCACTATGATACAATACTTAATTTTCATTAGATTAATTTCATTTGATACACAATTACTCTAAGACTTGTCCATTATTAAATTTTGACCCTATTTTGTTATTATTGTATTATATTGATTTGATAACTTAATCATTTCTGACATTATTTTATTTTATACTTCATGTTCGGCCTAGGCCTCAAATTTGACTTCATACTCATTGTCTAAATTACATTAATTATTAAATTGTTTTCTGGTTTGAATCCTTTTGCCTGATTACATTTGTTCTAAAGATTACTACATTTTTCTTTAACTTACTCTAACAATGTTTATTAATTAACACAAAATTCTTTAACATACTAACTAAACTGGTTGCCTTCATGGCCAAGATTACATTCATTTTTTGACAAAGGATAACATAAAATATTCAGTTTACTATAATACCCATTAAATTTCCATACTATTAAGCTCTACTAATGGATCATTAGTAGTGTTTATATGAGACCTCTATTTAAGTATTTTTGGGTATTATGTTGTAACATATACCTTATATTCTGCCTATAGGCTTAATACACTCCTCATAATCCTTTACATATGATTTGTTAATGATAATAATTATTGGCATTGGCCAAAATAAAAGAAAAATAAACATGGTTAAGCACTGCTAATGCCTTCTACTTTAACAACCAACAACATGGGATAAATAAATATAAAACCTTTCAATAAATAATGCTACATTACTACAATTGTTTGTTTACACTCTAACATTTAGTGTGTCTGTCACTTTACAATAATTTTAAGAGTTGTGTCTCTTTTATAGACCTATTTGGTTTTTTTACATTTAACATAATTAGAGGGATCACTGATCTTTACAGTCTTATCTGTGTGATTAATGATCACCCTTGTTTTCCACTTTACACACTTTTCACTTATGCACTTTTCACAGGTTTTGTCTTATTATCTATAGTATATGGCTTCTTATTTATCACACTATTGTGTTGTACTTTTTATTTTAAATTGTTACATGCTGGATTTTATTTATTCTGACTTTATTATTATCATTTGGACTATTATCGTTAATCGTTTTGGGACTCTCATTATGTCACATTACAATATATATATATATATATACACACATATATGTGTGTGTGTAATTTGTTCTAATTATAAATATAATCTACTTATATGTATCTAAAAATCTACAAATTTACTTCACTACGTAACAGAATTTACATTATGTAGAATACTCTAAGGTGTGTATGAGTATTTAATTTATGAGTGAAAATTAATATTTAATTTACTCTATTAAACCTCGACTATTGCTGCCCCAAACTAAGTGATCATGTCTTGATCTGTATTGCGTCTGGCAGACACTTTATAATATTAAAAATGTTTTATATATTACCTGTCACCTTAATTATCAAGGTTTACGTTCTGATATTTACACAAACCTGAACACATATATGTGTTTTCCTTAAAAATATTTATAGTAATGTAAAGACCGACTCCCAGTAAAAACGCTATAATGTAGTTTACAATTCAGTTACACATGTGTTTTTGCTAAGATGATTGGTATATAAACAGACATACAAATGTATACTGTGTTGGTCTGCAAGAGTTCTACAAAACACTAACGGAGAAGAGACAGTTACATATATTATTCAAAGGTTTTTAAAATATATAAACACTTGGTACGTTTCACAGTTTTTATTTAACTCTGACAGCTGTTTCAGCTTACCAAGCTATTGTCAAAGAGACCAGTATACAACTAAACAAAGGATGTTAGGTTGGTGAACATATTTTTATGGCGTGTATCCGGACATGTGTGGGCGTGATGATGGAGGGGGTTTGCAGAAGCTAAGGGAAGGTCAAGTGTCTGAAAAAACTAAATATAATCTGAATGCAAAATATAAAAATTAACTAACCTAAATAACAACTTTTTTATTTAGATTATATTTAGTTTTTAAAGACCCTTGACTTTTCCTTAGCTTCTCCAACCTCCGTCATCACACACCACACATGTCTGGATACACGCCCTAAACATATGTTCACCACCCTAACATCCTTTCTTTAGTTGTTCACTGATCTCTTTGACAATAGCTTGATAAGCTGTCAGAGTTAAATAAAAATTGTGAAATGTACCAACTATTTATATACTTTAAATACCTTTGTATTAATATTTTTCACAAAGTGTCCAACGAGTCATCAGTTAATATCGCTTATTACTCAAGTTTGAGGTGGTAAATTAAAACTGAAAAGTTTCTGTTTAAAAGTTTAAGTAAACAAGAAAATCAGACGTAGTATAAAATCCAATTTGAACAAATAACTTTAAGCTTTGCAAAAGTGCAATTGCTTTCCAGTGATACTTAGGAGTCCTTAGAAAACATAACAGTCATACAATGTCAACGTTGCGAGTATACTACATTCCCTTTAATCAAATGCGTCACTGTTGTAGGTGTGTACTGTTTATTGTATTGTTGCCGGTAGATTGGCAAGGTTGAGTATACAAGTCGACAAAGACTTACAAACACGCGAAAGACAATCCATCCTTTATAGCCGATTTGTTTAACAAACAAACTGATATAATTATCTATAACAAGTGTAAGTAATGTTTAAGAATTAACACCTATTGCCCTTACATATGACACTTATTTTGACTAATCCCTCCCCGTACGCAGAAAGTAACTATCGTTCAAAAGATTTCATTAATTCCCGTTAACATTTTGATGACGAAATTCCATTTCAGTTTATTTAGGATTTTTTTTACAATATTTATACGAATCATATACGTTATATTTTCTGACTATAGGCTTTGTCAGGTAAATTATAACATCTATTCTGCTTCTGTTGTCATTCAATAAATTTTCTGAAGCGTTAATCTTTTCCTGTTGGACGAGATGTATTTCTTAAATACTACAAAGTCTTAAAGAAGACTTTGGAGTGAAATAAAAGTCAAAATATCTCTTCTACTTCTAATCGGGTAGTAGTGGGCAAACGATATTAAGAGGTCTACAATAGAAAATATCTGAAGATCTACTCGTCTAGGTTATATCAGTTTTTGTCTTACGAGAAGCTTTCCACACATCTATGTTACGCTCGCAATGATAACTCTGCTAATCAAGTTTAGTAACTTCCTTTTTTTTTTTAAGAAGAATCTTCCACAATACTATGAATTTGGAAAAAGATCGAGTCTATTCTGTAAAAGACACAAATTTGAATGTAAGTACGTTTGATTTTAAACATATTTTTACGACGGTCTCACGGACCGTCGTCTTGTACAGTGGAAACAAAATACGGACTCCAATGAAGTCACTAATTACAAATTTAATTAGTCACAAATAACTATTTGTAATCAACAAGGTACTCCCATAAAATAATTCAAGTCAAATCTCTCTACACGCAATAATAATTGTCTCATCTATTAGAGTTACACAGTAAATATAAGAAAATGAACACTTTCCACTAATTCCCAACAATCAATCGATCCGCACTCTACAATATCGTAACTAACGTCTAAGCCGGCCTCAGTTGCTTATACAGATCCCACAGAAGTTACAAAAAAATGTCTATTCTTTTGACGGCTTGCCGGCAAAATTTGCTTAGTTACAAGTACTCGAACAGTCTAGAGGCTACTTGACTGCATGAAATTGACCGAGACACTGCACCTCCTGCACGACTAGCCGAGGAACGGGTAGAACAACGCTCTCGTAAAGTCGAGAGCTTTACGTAATTGTCGTGGCAATACCGATGCCGGACAAGGATGTGCCGAAGTAACGGATCACACAATACTTCTAAAATTGATTAGTTTACCTGTTGTATACGTTTCCAACAAAGAATTAGTGTTCTGTGAACGGGAGGTAGATTTCAGTACGTAAAGTTGAAACACTATAGTCGAAAGGGCTGAACTATAGGCCTATATGGAGCAGAACTGTGAGAAACTAATAAAAGAAATAAATCTATAATAAGAGCTATGGAGATGGATTATTGGCGGAGGTGCTGTAGAATAACAACACCAGATAGAGTGAGAAATGTAGAGATAAGACAAACGATGGGAATCAAACTTGACATTATAGAAACATAGAAACAATAGAAGCAAGAAGACTGATTCGATTTGGACACCTAAAAAGAGTGTCTGATGAGAGATGGCTAAGGAAGGTATAGGAATGGACTCCAACCTCTAGGTTAAAAAAAGGAAGACCTAACCATTCATGGAAAATGGACGTCGAAGATGCAATGAATGGAAGAGGACTTACAAAACAGGACTGTTTAGACCGGCGCCAATGGACGCTAGGATGCGAGAGGCGGCGCCACCCGTAATTAAATCGCCCAAAAAAAAGTTGAAACAACTGAAAGTTTTACTAGCAGAGACAGATCCGGTAACTTAATTGATAAAATTCCTTTGGTTTTGACGCAAAGAATTTCGTGGTAGTTTAAGATTGTTTGCCTAGGTCTGTAAAGGCACATCAAGCGCTAGAATTGTTGTAAGACAAATCCACTGGTGTACCTAGTTTAACTAGTAAAATTTCGTATATATTAAAAACCCGAGGACCTCTCCCACACCCCATAGGGCTCAACTATAGATCACAAAGTCACTGGATTGTGTCTACGGACATCCTTCTACACACTACAGTTAAGGAGTTAAGGAAAGCCTAATATGTCAATTCCAATAAGGGAAAACCAATTTCAATTGTACTATTCACATTTAAACTCAAACAATTTTTTTTTAAAACAGACAGAGTACAAACTGTGAAAAATTAACTCTTAAAAAACAATGTACTTAAATTCACATTGGTAACAGAGTGAATTGTCAAGTACATCAACACTAAAACCTGTTGAATTTTAACCACTGATTAATAAATTTTTACTAAAGCATCTATCCATATATTTATCTCAACAATATTAATTTATCTATGTTTATCCACAATATTAAAGAATATTAAATTAATCGATAACAAAAACATTGAATTCAGCACGGTTAGAGATTAATAATTCTGATTGCAACTATTTGTAATTAAGTTAACAATTTAGTGTCAAGTTATCTTCGTTTATCAGGAGGTTTAAAGAGTTACTCGTTACATTTGAATTGAAAGTAACCCCCGGGCTGTTTGACCGTGGTCCAAAGTTTCCGATTAAACCAGACGTTTTGGCAGCACCACTGGCTGCCATCTTCAGTGAAAGAAACGAATTCATAATAGTGGATGTCTTACGTTAGGACCACAGTACTGTCGTTAAGGCTAAAGATGTCACGTGACACTACTTCTACTTATAAATTTTCCAAGTACCACGATCTGGTAATCACTCGCTTAGTGTAGTCTCGTTTCATCCACTGAAGATGGTGCTCCCGAAACGTTTGTTTTAATCGCAAACCTTGGACCACGACCGAACAGCCCGGGAGTTAGTTTTAATTCAACTGACACAGGCCGTGTAAGCCTTCGTACTAAACTAAAACTTCGTTACAGTTTCGAACTTCTAAGATTGTTTATTTAAATTCATATTACTTCAATCATTTTAAATATGTTACACGTTGGAATGTTAAGAATATTACTATACAATCGTAATCTTACGATCCCGTAACAACGGTTTTAGAGACATTTGTTTCATTTCCACAAATATCTCTTCCCACGGTATGACTCGGTGAGCAAAATTCATCAACAAGGGCAAGCTTGTTACTTAGACAATGCTACGTGAGCTGGCAGCCAATTAGCAACGCTGTTTGCAGACAGCATTGGTGACAGAAATAAAACACAGGAAAACAACGCCTTTTTATTTTCACCCACCTGAGCTAAATGTTTTACACTCTGTCTAATCCATTTTGATATTTAATTTCAGTAAAAAGATTTTTACGTTTTGATGCAAATGTATTAGGCATTGTTAAAGACATTAATGCGTTTACTATTTCAAACGTCCATAGTCGTTCATTAATTTTTCTTTTATATCCTAAGTATTCTTACCCACAGGAACTTTGAGATCCAGTACACTTAAGAACTGGGCTCCTCTCAACTCCTTCAATCATCCGCCGACACTTCCTTACAGAGACTATTAAAAAAAATAAAGGTGTAGAGAGCAAACAACTGCGTTTCTACATCAACTATATGTGAAAACTATGTACGAACGCAAAAAATTCAAGTTCTTATTTACAAGTTGCGAAAAAATAATTAATTACTTAAAGCGATACAGAATTGAAACACATTGCTGCTTTGAGTTGGTTCCTTTCCAGTGATAATATGCACAAAAATAGTGCTAATGAAAAACGAGTTCTATCACAAAAAATGAAGACATGTATAGGGGTGACCCTAGGTTCCACCCCGTCTAACGAACGTAAGTTCATTTTTTACGTGGATTTCACAAAAAGAAAGAAAGGTTAGTAAGGTTAGTAGCAAGTTAGGTTAGACTCATTTTAACCTAACAACGTCAACTTTACCTCATTTACGAATATAAAAAACTACTTTATTTACCGCGTATCCAGCTAATTAGTCGTGGATTCCACGTAGAAAATGTAAAAAAACGCGTTTTGGATTATTCGTATAACAAAATTGGTTTTCACAAATGTTTCGCAAAAACATTTTGTGCGATTATGTTTACGTCTATATATTGTAACAAGACCTCTGTATGCCGGTCGTTACAAAAGAATAAAATGTAAAAAGGGAAAATTTTATAAAAATAGAAATTTCAAATAGTTAAGATTTTGTTTATGTTTATTAAGAGGTGTCTATAAGATATAAATCTGTTTTATAAGGTTCTTGTAAAAATTTTAACAACAGGCAGGCATTTATTGACCGGCGAGCACTTCTTGAAGATTTGAACCAAGTCTGGAGTTAAATGGATTAACTCCAGTTAATAATCGGTTAGTGACTTTTCTGACTGGTCCAATATCTTGTTCAAATAAGATATATTCTTCTTATTTAAGTCCTTCAGCCTTAATAAACACTCTTAAATTAACCTGTGAAATAAATAACAGATACGAAATAATGGAAATATAAAGATTTATTGACAATTTAAATAAATAATCGATATTTTATCGATGGAGAGCAATTATCGACTCTATCTCGGGAATTATCGATTGTGTCATACAGAACAAAATTTATGATATATTATATTAAAAGACAGGTTCTTTGAGCGATTAGAATTAATAGTCAGAGAAGGGTGACGAGAAAGTATAACATTAACAATTAAAAATAAATACAGTAATTACTATTCAATATTATTTAAATAATTCCAGTATATAATATTTTAATAAATGTTTTGTCGAACCAATGAAGACTGACGTCACTCCGATGTAGGAAGCAGGCTCCGTTTTCAAGATGGCCGCTACTCGATGTGGACTAGGTTACTGCAAATGCGTCGCGTCAGAAAATCACAATAAAATTACCTTCATTAAGGTTTGAAACGTCCCCGCACTGGTGTAATATGTCTGTTAAGCTATTTGGTGTATTCTGGCGAAGTGTTCCGTGTAAACTTGTGTTAGTTAGTTTATTTTGTATGTGTTCTCTTCTGTGGGTTAAAGTTCCTCAAGTTATGGTTAGGATTGTAGAGTGAATCAGTTTAAATATAATGTTTTACTTGTTTCTATCACTCATATTATGAAGTTAAGTGTTTGTTTTCACTATTGTCGTGAATGTATTGATAGCTTTAGTTTTAAAAAGTGTCTAATTCGTCTAACTCTCGTTTCATATTTTAATGGCTAAACGCTAATACCATTTTCAACTCGATTTAAAGAACGTTTTGTCACACAACTATTCAGCTTGATATTCAACAAAAGACTAATTAACTTGGTCATAAATCTGGCCCAGTTAATCTTTGAAAAAGTATTGTTAACATATTTCGACTTCCCATACACATGATAAAATATTACATTATATATGGAATTTATCTATTTTATTCATCACTTTTATGAATTATTAACCTTATTATTGGTTTAATCATCTCATTCCCTTTAAATTGATGTATTATAGTCCATATCTGTAGATATTTTGTGGAAATTAACAAATTTCTTTACTTTTTGGAAATATAGGCTCAAAATTGGATTTCCGTCTTTATATAAAATTCCTCCATTTTAGGTATCAGTAATACTATTATAATAAATTTTAATTAGTCATATTCCTCTTCCTTTCCTCAAATACATATAAATTACACCTTTGAACTGGTTTTTTGTGTTAATCTGTAAATTTGACATTGCTCTTTAAAATTAATTAATTTATATATTTTGAAAATTTACAATGTTTTAAGGTATATTTCCTTATTATCATTTTAACTCATAGGATCATTCCCAGTAGTGTTTAACTGTGTTACCTTATCTAAATCTTGGTAGTTTACAGGATTTAAAAGTGAATTATACTGGTTTATTTTGTTTCTGTGAATTCACCAAATGGCCTAGATTTTGGAATTTTATATTTCTGTCCTTCTCAAATAAATTTAAACTTAACTCCTCCTCTGACTTTACATAATTACAATTATATGAAAATAACATGGTTTATAACTTATTGGGTGGTGTAGTATTCAATTAACACCACGGTTATTAAAATAAATAATTATGAACATTGTTTAGCAATCTGCACAATTGAACATATTGCAGACATGGTTTGAACATATATCTTTTAACTATTTTTGAGTTAACATAGCATACCTATTAGAACATTATTAATGGTATGTAGGCTATTATTTATAAAACATAATTCTTTTTAAAAACACATAACATAAATCTTATTTTCTAATAACCCTTACAAATACATTTTATTAACACATTGATTTTAGGACTGTGAATAAACAGTCTATTTAAACATTTTACACTTATTAATACTATATTAATGCCAGTCCTTTCTGGTCTAAACCATTATTATTGTGATCCCCTACATCAGTAAACATTAACTCCCATACTCTATTTATTATAATTTTTTACAAATGTCCTGTAAATAAAGATTTACATTAAAATAATAAAATACTGGAAATCTTCCATTTTATTATTTTATTATGCTGTTTATTATTAGATATTAAAGTTGTGATATAGCATACTGATAAGTTATAGTATCACCAACTTTAAGTTTATTGCCTTTCTAAAAAACACTTACACAAATTCACTTTCACTGTTGGTTCTGATATTTTGAGTCTTATTATCTCAGACCAAACCTTTAGTAATCATGGACTGTTAAGACTAGTTTATTTTCTTTATTACACAATAGCTTTAGTCGGTTCACTTCTTATAACGCTATACAGCACTTTAGTTTTCTCAATAATTACATTTTATAGGATTTTTGGTATGTTATACTTTCTTTTGCATAGTTTTTGTGGGTTTGGGGTTGATAGTAGTTTATATAATAATAGGTTTTACTACGGTCTTTCTTTCATACTATTTCTTCCTCACCTCCTGTCTTCTTTCTTGTCCTTCTTCTTATCTTCTTTCTGGTCTTCATTCTTGTCCTTCTTCTAGTCTTCATTCTTGTCCCTCTTCTAGTCTTCATTCTTCTGGTCTTCTTGTCTTCCTTCTTTATTCTTGGGTAAACCAAGGTACTTAGTGTATCTCGACTGATGTTTAGTTTGGAGCATCTAATTTATTCACTGACACTGACCTTGTTCTTCTCCAAAGGTTTCAGGGTATTGTTTTCTTCCTGATCACAGACTTTATTCTTCCCTCTTCATGTTTTTGGGGTATTTTGGTATTCACCACTCTTAAATTGAGTCCCTTTCTTCTTGATCTGGTGTTATTTATTTTGTTTACTGCTCCTAGCTTCCTGGGTAAATTACTGATATTATAATATGAGTTGCTTTCAATACTTTCTTTGATATTTAAACAGTGGTTTTTATATAATGTAATGAGGATTTTTATTTTATCGTGGTTCATTCCTTTGATTTCCTTAAATCTCATTCAATATTATTTTAATATATGTGATGTAATTAAACTTTATGATTTTATATAACTTAATAAGTAGTGGATTTTCTGTCACGCTACAGAATGCCCTTCTCCAGAAGTAATTTTTTCAGACTATACTTGCTTTGTTTGAAACAATTGCTTATGATAATTACTCTAGGTTTGTTATTATTCTGGACTTCCTTCCATTTTAAAAATTTTCTTATTTATATTTGAGTTTATATCATTCTCATTCTCACTGGATCTTCCTTGATAGTAATAGTCATCTGAGTTTCATATTTATTATTTCATTTTCATATTTCTTCTTAGTATTTTCTCCTTGGGATATTTCCTCCCTATCGTTCCCTACTTTGTGAGCTGGTTCAGTTCAGAGAGGCACTGTACGCTACTTTCCTCTGCTTTCCAATACTTCACACATATTTGAGTACAGAGGCAAATCATCTCTGCTCAAAAAACATATTAATACTGCTGGAATTATCTACAGACAGATTAAAAAAATTATTCAGAATAGTACACATTTGTTACTATTTAAAAAAAAATATCTTTGGGATACTTCACTTATTACTTATTATATTTCTCAGAGATTTTAATATTCCTATCTCAGTTGTTCTTCTGACTCGTTAACTGGATGTTTCTTTCATTTGATATTATGGTAGGAAGCTCTTCTATTATTACATTTTGCAACTTTTCTTATCATATAAATCTTTTGGTTATAAATTCTTTATTACCTTCTGGTTTTTTTTTTTTATTATAATCTGCATTGTTTATTGTAGCATACCTTTATGACATTTTTAGACTGTTTCTTTGTTCTTAAATTTCCACTTGTTCTATTTTCTAGAACTTTTTATAACTGTCATCATCATAATTGACATTTAATTCATAAATCATTTTATATTAATTCGTTTAATTATATAAATCTTTGATATTATTCTCACATTATTCCTGTCATGGTTATTATACTTTCGAATGAATGTTTTTTATTAATTTCATAATGAGGTCATAATGTCTCCTCATACCACTTCAAAGTTTTATTATCTCATAATTCCAAATAAGTTTTTGTATTTTATTATATTCAACCACTCAAATCGTATTAACTCAAATCGTATCTCATTTTTCTTTTAATTTCCTTTGGCATCATTTTATGGAAAGGTTTTTACTCTCTATATTGAAATTAGACATGATCATACTGTCCAGAATTATTTGTTTTAATTCTAAAGTCTAGTTCCTTTATTCATCCCATTATGATCCTTTATTAACATGGTAATTATATTTTATGCTTACCATAAATATGGTATTAAATCTCTTCTGTTTATCTCACCAAAGTGTTTCATTAATAATTGATTGGTAAGTTGTACTTATTCTTGGTTTGGAAACTTGATTTATACACAATTCAAAATTCACTCTTCTTATATTATAGCCATAAAGTTTTCTTCAAAAATAACTGGTATGTAAGGTGGGCTTACATTTGTTTTAGAATTTTGAGGAATTAAATTCTATTTTATATATCTTCTTCCAAAATGTTTCTTCTCATATAAATTGTATGTAATGGGCTTACATGGTTTTTAGAATTTGGATTATTTATTCTAACTTCTTCTTATGCATATCTTCTAAATGGTTTTCCTTTAAATAATCTTGATGTAAGGTTGGCTTACATGTATTTTAGAATTTTGGGGATTTTAATCATAAAATTTCTTCATGGATGCCTGGTTAAAGACACCCTTGACTTTATTTGAACTCATTTCCTTGATTTCGTAGGTGTTGTTGTTATTGTCCTTTGAGACAATATAGGGACCAGTATACAGGAGCAATAACTTTTTTGTTATCCCCTCTAAGGAACTGGGTAATTCCCTATTCTTCAACAACACCTTCTCTCCAACGGTATAATGAATAACCTTACCCATGCTTTTATTGTATTTATTCCGCCGTTTCTCCTGATCTTCGGCCACCTTATTACAAAATTGAATTCTATCAAATCTATATTTATGCTCTCTGGGGAACTCCAAGATATCTTCAATCTCTCTAGGGGGTTGTCTCTCGTACATTGCGGAGTATGGGGTTATTCCTATGGCTGGATGGTAGGCCAGGTTGAGGAATTCTTCAGTGGCCTCCAAGTATTCTTGCCACCTTCTCTGCTGATCATGGCAATACGTTCTTAATAGGCGCCCCACCTCTCGCAAGACTCTTTCGGCCGGGTTACTGCTTGGGTGGTATACGGATGTCTTGTATGTATGAACCCCCATGGACAGCAGTGTATCCCGCCATTTCCTCCTCTTGAATTGTGTTCCGTGGTCGGTTATGATCGATACCGGTTTTCCGACGGTTGGGAAGTACTGGTTGATCAGGATATCAAGAACTTTATTCGTAGTCGCCCGATTCGCTGGGTATAGCTTTACGAACTTGGTATAATGGTCCATAATGATGACGAGATATTTGTATCGGTGGCGGCCTCCACTGCGGGGAAATGGCCCGCAGATATCCAGGAATACCTTCTCAAGTTTCGACTGCGATGTTATTGGAATCATCTGCCCTTCTCTTTTCTCGTTATTAGTTTTTACGAGTTGGCAAATGCGACAGTTTCTAATATACCTCCGTACCTTCCGATTGATGTCTTTGATATGGCAGCTCTCTTCCAGGGCCTTTACCACCTTTAAGGCGCCCATATGCCCATATCGAACATGATAACTGAACACTATCTCCTTCTCGATATGGGTCGGAATTATTACCTTCCATTCCTCCTTATATAATGATGGTTTGGAAAACAGGATTCCCTTATGTATAGTGTAATATTGGGAGATTGTCTCATCCCCTGCTTCCAATCTTGAGATAATAGAAATCAACTTCGGGTCAGCTTGTTGGTGTGTGCTTAGTTGTTCCAGAACTGATTGTAGACCGGCGCTGCTGCTGAGAATATGGTACACTTTCAGAATACTCTCCTTCTCCCCCTCGAACGTCTCTTTGTCAATGTCTACTCTAGACAATACGTCCGCGACGACATTCTTCCTTCCGGGGATATACTCCCACTTCAGGTCGTATTCTTGCAGCAATAGTATCCACCGCGTTAACCTTCCATGGCTCAACTTACATCTCTTAAGGAACGAGATAGATTTATGGTCTGTCCGGACGGTAACGGGATAACCAAGAATATATGTACGGAACTTTCCGCACGCGAACACGACACTCAATAACTCCTTTTCTGTCACGTGATAGTTTTTCTCACTCTGGTTCAGAGCTCTGCTGGCAAAGCAGATTACAAGATGTTCGCCCTCCTCATCCTCTTGATATAATGTAGTGCCGAGGCTGATGTCACTGGCATCACAATTAAGAAAGAAAGGCTTGTTAAAATCTGGATGGCGGAGTATAATGTGTTTAAGGAATTTTTGTTTTATAAGAGTCAATATATTTTGTTGTTCATTACCCCAGATCCATTTATTTTTAGATGACAGTTGCGGCTGAAATCTGGCAGTCAGTTCGGAGTACTTTTCCTGGAACTTGCGGTAATAATTACAGAGTCCTAGGAACGACTGTAACTGCCTTCGATTCTTTGGTGTAGGAAAGTTCTGAATCGCTTCGACTTTTTCAGCCGACGGTGAGATTCCCTTATCATTTAATATGAAGCCTAAGAATTGTATTTCTTTAGCAATAAAATGAGATTTTGCTAACTTCAGCGTAATATTGTTTGCTGCTAGCTTCTGTAAGACGTGTTCCACACGGTAGCAGTGTTCCTCCCAAGTTTCTGAGGACACTAGCAAGTCATCGACGTATACGGTGGTGAATTTTAGTGCTTCTTGGCCAAGTATCTGATCCATGCAGTGCACAAAGACTGCGACTGAGTTTACCAATCCGAAGGGCAACCTCTTAAACTGGTAGTTCCGCCCTTCGAATATAAAGGCCAGATACTGGCGACTCTGTGGATGTAATTCCACCTGCCAGTATCCGCACACCGTATCCCAGGTAGTGAAGTATTTGGTACCGTGGAATCGTTTTAAGATCTCCTCAATCTCACCGGGCGAAGTCCTGTCATTAATGATCATCTTATTTATTTCGCGCGCATCTAAACACAAACGGACTTGTCCGTTTTTCTTAGGAATAGCCACGATAGGACTTGTATAAGGGGAATGGCTACTCTCTATAATGTCACGGTTAATCATTTGCTCTATTGCAGCTCTTACTGCTTGCTTTCGTGATTGCGCAATGGGGTAAGACTTCCGGTTAAAGTCCACTGTGTCTCGGAACTGTAGAGTACACTGGAAGTTCTTCACTTTACCGGGCTCATCAGAAAAGACTGATTTATATTTGTTGTATATATCTATTAATTTGTTCGCTTGGTTCGTTGTTAAACCTTCGCCAGTTATACCGCTCCGGAAATCCCTAATCTCCTGGATTTTTTGTGACCATAAATCTTCATTGGAGGTGTCGTCTATCCTTTTTTCGATTATAGATGTTGGATGGATGTAATTAATTTTTCGGATTTGCTGATGGATACTATCGGGAACGACTTGGTCACTACCCACCAAGTTCGCCGTCCAAGTATGTCCGTTAGAAAACAGCGATAAGGTTTCAGTTCTCAGATCAATGATGGCGGAATTCCTCCTAAGCACATCACACCCGACCAGTATATTAAATGGCAGACCGCTCGCCACCAAGAATTCCATGTCAATCGCTATACCACAGCTCATCACACTGGCGGAGACTTGTCTACGTATAGTTTTGTTTTGTCGGCCGGTTGCTCCCAACAAAACAATATTATTCAACGGCAATGTTGGTAAAGTTCTCCCGCACTCTTGCTGTATCCTCTCCAGTTCCGTCGTACTTATTATTGACACGTTCGACCCAGTATCGATCATTAACTTGGCTGGGATGCCTTCTACCTTGGCGTCAACATGTATAATTTCATTATTGAAGTTATTGGTGGGATTCCTGTTATCCTCTTCCAATAACTCCTGTCTGATGTCCTTCAGGTAGTTGCACCCGATGATTGTGATACGATTGTGATTGTTCTCAAAATTGCACTCATTATTATTATTATACCCAGTAGTCAGAAGCAGTAACGGGTTCTGGCGATTTATTACTGCCTGTGCCCGTTTAAAGGCTCGGCATCATTGTTCCTTTGAGCCATACTAGACGATGCCTCATTTTTGATGCTTAGAGTGGCTACCTGTCGATCTGTCCTATGGTCTTCCGGTCGTTCGTGGTTCGACCTTCGTTCAGTGTTGTCCAAACTATTGCTCCTACGCGCCGGATAGTACCTTGGTTGGTCCCGTTTTAAGCTCCTCCGCCTCTCTTCGTATCCGCGGTAACTGTTTCGTCGATTGTGGTTGAATCCTCGCTGTCTTCCATCTGTGGCACGTATGAAGTTCACTCTAGGGCGAGGAAACCTATTATTATTAAAATTACCATTATTGGGACCCGTACGATTGGTATTATTAGGGTAAGGACTATTACCATAATTGGGGCTTCTCTGACTATTTGCGTTATTAGGGTAGGGATTGCGGTTACCCTGATAACCATTAGAGGGCCGGTTCGGGTTTTGATAATTTGGACCCGTATTATTATTATCATTGTAATTAGTATTGCTTACATTTTTTCCATTATTAGAACCGTTATTTCGCGGATATGCCCGACCTCCTTGGTACCCAGTATTTACATGGTTCGTACCCTGGTTATTGTTCTGGTACGTCCTTGGTTCGGGCCCATCACTTCTCCTACGACTCTGTCGGTAGTAGTCTTCATTTTCATAATTTTCTAGGAGTTCTGTCATTGCCTGGATGGTCTTTATTTGGCTGCCCCTCCTTGCACGAATCACCTCCTCATCATAATGGTAAGACAACTTGTTTATTAGGCACTCCTCCGGTATGGCTGGTTCTAAGTGCTTGGCCATACACACCTTGCCGAGGAAATAAGCTGTCATTGAGCTGCCGACTTGTGGTTTGTAGCGGCCATGGCATATATTATCTCTTATTAGATTTTGCGTGGTCTCTGACCATTACTTGGCCTTGAACAGGCCCTTGAATTGTTCATAATTGTCGATGTCGCTCAGGTTGGCCATCCACCAATGGTCATTCACCTCCCGAAACGACTCGTCAAGGATTTCTCTGCTCTGGACCCATCGGTTCCCTCGGTGTTTCTCGAGGTACTCCTCTATTCGTGCCAAGAACTCCATAGGCTTCCGTTTGTATTGCCGGAAATTGAGCCATTCTCTGTTCTCTGACATGGGGAAATTGTGATATCCAGATGGTCTGTTCCTTATTAAATCTATCTCCTCCTGGCTCTGACGCACCTGTCCGGTTATATTCGACATAGCGGCTTCCGCACCGTCGCATCTTTCTGTTACTTGGGTCCTCACTTTATTTACTTCTTCCAAGGCAAATTTCTTGGTCTCCTCCATTCTTGTTTTCTGTTGTTCTTGGACCTGATTAATCTCCTTAGTTATTACTTCCCGGACTTCCAGCACTTCATGTTCGGTTTGACGACATCTTTCGTCTACTTCTCTAATCTGCTGGTTGACAACCACGACTTCCTGTTCTAACTTCTTGACGATGGACTTCTTCGACTCAGTTATCTTTTTATTCAACTCCTCTTTAACTAGCTCAATCCTCTCGTCTAACTTATTCATGTTCTCTTGGTTAACTTCCCTTATTTCTTCTCTTAGCCTTTGATTATTCTCGTCCATCTTCTCTTCCATTTTCTGATTATTTTCCTCCAACTGTTCCCTCAGTTGCTGATTGTCGCTTTCCATTTTCTTACTGGTTTCTTCCATCTTCTCTTCTAAATTCTTATTATTTTCTTCCATTTTCCTTTCCATCTTCCTACTAGTTTCTTCGATCCTCTTATTAGTATTTTCTATCTTACGGCCCAATTCTTCCTTTGTGGATCGGTTGTCTTCCCTCAAGCCTTCCTTGGTAGAATCCATCTTCTGGTTAGTGGATTCTATATTTTTATTGACTCCTTCCATTTTCTTATTCAAGTCTTCACTCAATTTCTTGCTATTTTTTTTATTGTCCTTGCTCATTTTCAGGAACATTTCCATTAATTTGTCCAACTTACTATTTTCTGTGGTCTTACTTTTTTCTATTTCCTTGTCTTGGACATGGACTTCCCCTGTTTGAGTGGGTACTTCTGGTTGTTCCTCCGGTGGTACGGGTTGTTTATCTTCCACCTGGGGTAGTAACACTTCCGGATCTTCAACAGGTGTTGCCTCCTTATCCCCCATGTCAACCTCTTTCTCGGCCTCTGCCGCCCTCTTTTTCGATGTAGCTCGTCTTTGCATCTTTCTCTGTCTCTATTTATTAATCGCTGCCAAGCTTAGATTATTAAGCCCTCTAAGTTGGACGCCACTTTGTAACAAGACCTCTGTATGCCGGTCGTTACAAAAGAATAAAATGTAAAAAGGGAAAATTTTATAAAAATAGAAATTTCAAATAGTAAAGATTTTGTTTATGTTTATTAAGAGGTGTGTATAAGATATAAATCTGTTTTATAAGGTTCTTGTAAAAATTTTAACAACAGGCAGGTATTTATTGACCGGCGAGCACTTCTTGAAGATTTAAACCAAGTCTGGAGTTAAATGGATTAACTCCAGTTAATAATCGACTGGTGACTTTTCTGACTGGTCCAATATCTTGTTCAAATAAGATATATTCTTCTTATTTAAGTCCTTCAGCCTTAATAAACACTCTTATATTAACCTGTGAAATAAATAACAGATACGAAATAATGGAAATATAAAGATGTATTGACAATTTAAATAAATAATCGATATTTTATCGATGGAGAGCAATTATCGACTCTATCTCGGGAATTATCGATTGTGTCATACAGAACAAAATGTATGATATATTATATTAAAAGACAGGTTCTTTGAGCGATTAGAATTAATTGTCAGAGAAGGGTGACGAGAAAGTATAACATTAACAATTAAAAATAAATACAATAATTACTATTCAATATTATTTAAATAATTCCAGTATATAATATTTTAATAAATGTTTTGTCGAACCAATGAAGACTGACGTCACTGCGATGTAGAAAGCAGGCTCCGTTTTCAAGATGGCCGCTACTCGATGTGGACTAGATTACTGCAAATGCGTCGCGTCAGAAAATCACAATAAAATTACCTTCATTAAGGTTTGAAACGTCCCCGCACTGGTGTAATATGTCTGTTAAGCTATTTGGTGTATTCTGGCGAAGTGTTCCGTGTAAACTTGTGTTAGTTAGTTTATTTTGTATGTGTTCTCTTCTGTGGGTTAAAGTTCCTCAAGTTATGGTTAGGATTGTAGAGTGAATCAGTTTAAATATAATGTTTTACTTGTTTCTATCACTCATACTATGAAGTTAAGTGTTTGTTTTCACTATTGTCGTGAATGTATTGATAGCTTTAGTTTTAAAAAGTGTCTAATTCGTCTAACTGTCGTTTCATATTTTAATGGCTAAACACTAGTACCATTTTCAACTCGATTTAAAGAACGTTTTGTCACACAACTATTCAGCTTGATATTCAACAAAAGACTAATTAACTTGGTCATAAATCTGGCCCAGTTAATCTTTGAAAAAGTATTGTTAACATATTTCGACTTCCCATACACATGATAAAATATTACATTATATATGGAATTTATCTATTTTATTCATCACTTTTATGAATTATTAACCTTATTATTGGTTTAATAATCTCATTCAATTTAAATTGATGTATTATAGTCCATATCTGTAGATATTTTGTGGAAATTAACAAATTTCTTTACTTTTTGGAAATATAGGCTCAAAATTGGATTTCCGTCTTTATATAAAAATCCTCCATTTTAGGTATCAGTAATACTATTATAATACATTTTAATTAGTCATATTCCTCTTCCTTTCCTTAAATACATATAAATTACACCTTTGAACTGGTTTTTTGTGTTAATCTGTAAATTTGACATTGCTCTTTAAAATTAATTAATTTATATATTTTGAAAATTTACAATGTTTTCAGGTATATTTCCTTATTATCATTTTCACTCATAGGATCATTCCCAGTAGTGTTTAACTGTGTTACCTTATCTAAATCTTGGTAGTTTACAGGATTTAAAAGTGATTTAAACTGGTTTATTTTGTTTCTGGGAATTCACCAAATGGCCTAGATTTTGGAATTTTATATTTCTGTCCTTCTCAAATAAATTTAAACTTAACTCCTCCTCTGACTTTACATAATTACAATTATATGAAAATAACATGGTTTATAACTTATTGGGTGGTGTAGTATTCAATTAACACCACGGTTATTAAAATAAATAATTATGAACATTGTTTAGCAATCTGCACAATTGAACATACTGCAGACATGGTTTGAACATATATCTTTTAACTATTTTTGAGTTAACATAGCATACCTATTAGAACATTATTAATGGTATGTAGGCTATTATTTATCAAACATAATTCTTTTTAAAAACACATAACATAAATCTTATTTTCTAATAACCCTTACAAATACATTTTATTAACACATTGATTTTAGGACTGTGAATAAATAGTCTATTTAAACATTTTACACTTATTAATACTATATTAATGCCAGTCCTTTCTGGTCTAAACCATTATTATTGTGATCCCCTACATCAGTAAACATTAACTCCCATACTCTATTTATTATAATTTTTTACAAATGTCCTGTAAATAAAGATTTACATTAAAATAATAAAATACTGGAAATCTTCCATTTTATTATTTTATTATGCTGTTTATTATTAGATATTAAAGTTGTGATATAGCATACTGATAAGTTATAGTATCACCAACTTTAAGTTTATTGCCTTTCTAAAAAACACTTACACAAATTCACTTTCACTGTTGGTTCTGATATTTTGAGTCTTATTATCTCAGACCAAACCTTTAGTAATCATGGACTGTTAAGACTAGTTTATTTTCTTTATTACACAATAGCTTTAGTCGGTTCACTTCTTATAACGCTATACAGCACTTTAGTTTTCTCAATAATTACATTTTATAGGATTTTGGGTATGTTATACTTTCTTTTGCATAGTTTTTGTGGGTTTGGGGTTGATAGTAGTTTATATAATAATAGGTTTTACTACGGTCTTTCTTTCATACTATTTCTTCCTCTCCTCCTGTCTTCTTTCTTGTCCTTCTTCTTATCTTCTTTCTGGTCTTCATTCTTGTCCTTCTTCTAGTCTTCATTCTTGTCCCTCTTCTAGTCTTCATTCTTCTGGTCTTCTTGTCTTCCTTCTTTATTCTTGGGTAAACCAACGTACTTGGTGTATCTCGACTGATGTTTAGTTTGGAGAATCTAATTTATTCACTGATACTGACCTTGTTCTTCTCCAAAGGTTTCAGGGTATTGTTTTCTTCCTGATCACAGACTTTATTCTTCCCTCTTCTTGTTTTTGGGGTATTTTGGTATTCACCACTCTTAAATTGAGTCTCTTTCTTCTTGATCTGGTGTTATTTATTTTGTTTACTGCTCCTAGCTTCCTGGGTAAATTACTGATATTATAATATTAGTTGCTTTCAATACTTTCTTTGATATTTAAACAGTGGTTTTTATATAATGTAATGAGGATTTTTATTTTATCGTGGTTCATTCCTTTGATTTCCTTAAATCTCATTCAATATTACTTTAATATATGTGATGTAATTAAACTTTATGATTTTATATAACTTAATAAGTAGTGGATTTTCTGTCACGCTACAGAATGCCCTTCTCCAGAAGTAATTTTTTCAGACTATACTTGCTTTGTTTGAAACAATTGCTTATGATAATTACTCTAGGTTTGTTATTATTCTGGACTTCCTTCCATTTTAAAAATTTTCTTATTTATATTTGAGTTTATATCATTCTCATTCTCACTGGATCTTCCTTGATAGTAATAGTCATCTGAGTTTCATATTTATTATTTCATTTTCATATTTCTTCTTAGTATTTTCTCCTTGGGATATTTCCTCCCTATCGTTCCCTACTTTGTGAGCTGGTTCAGTTCAGAGAGGCACTGTACGCTACTTTCCTCTGCTGTCCAATACTTCACACATATTTGAGTACAGAGGCAAATCATCTCTGCTCAAAAAACATATTAATACTGCTGGAATTATCTACAGACAGATTAAAAAAATTATTCAGAATAGTACACATTTGTTACTATTTAAAAAAAAATATCTTTGGTATACTTCACTTATTACTTATTATATTTCTCAGAGATTTTAATATTCCTATCTCAGTTGTTCTTCTGACTCGTTAACTGGATGTTTCTTTCATTTGATATTATGGTAGGAAGCTCTTCTATTATTACATTTTGCAACTTTTCTTATCATATAAATCTTTTGGTTATAAATTCTTTATTACCTTCTGGTTTTTTTTTTATTATAATCTGCATTGTTTATTGTAGCATATCTTTATGACATTTTTAGACTGTTTCTTTGTTCATAAATTTCCACTTGTTCTATTTTCTAGAACTTTTTATAACTGTCATCATCATAATTGACATTTAATTCATAAATCATTTTATATTAATTCGTTTAATTACATAAATCTTTGATATTATTCTCACATTATTCCTGTCATGGTTATTATACTTTCGAATGAATGTTTTTTATTAATTTCATAATGAGGTCATAATGTCTCCTCATACCACTTCAAAGTTTTATTATCTCATAATTCCAAATAAGTTTTTGTATTTTATTATATTCAACCACTCAAATCGTATTAACTCAAATCGTATCTCATTTTTCTTTTAATTTCCTTTGGCATCATTTTATGGAAAGGTTTTTACTCTCTATATTGAAATTAGACATGATCATACTGTCCAGAATTATTTGTTTTAATTCTAAAGTCTGGTTCCTTTATTCATCCCATTATGATCCTTTATTAACATGGTAATTATATTTTATGCTTACCATAAATATGGTATTAAATCTCTTCTGTTTATCTCACCAAAGTGTTTCATTAATAATTGATTGGTAAATTGTACTTATTCTTGGTTTGGAAACATGATTTATACACAATTCAAAATTCACTCTTCTTATATTATAGCCATAAAGTTTTCTTCAAAAATAACTGGTATGTAAGGTGGGCTTACATTTGTTTTAGAATTTTGAGGAATTAAATTCTATTTTATATATCTTCTTCCAAAATGTTTCTTCTCATATAAATTGTATGTAATGGGCTTACATGGTTTTTAGAATTTGGATTATTTATTCTAACTTCTTCTTATGCATATCTTCTAAATGGTTTTCCATTAAATAATCTTGATGTAAGGTAGCTTACATGTATTTTAGAATTTTGGGGATTTTAATCATAAAATTTCTTCATGGATGCCTGGTTAAAGACACCCTTGACTTTATTTGAACTCATTTCCTTGATTTCGTAGGTGTTGTTGCTATTGTCCTTTGAGACAATATAGGGACCAGTATACAGGAGCAATAACTTTTTTGTTATCCCCTCTAAAGAACTGGGTAATTCCCAGGGTTCTTCAACAACACCTTCTCTCCAACCTTCTCTCAATGAATAACATTACCCATGCTTTTATTGTATTTATTCCGCCGTTTCTCCTGATCTTCGGCCACCTTATTACAAAATTGAATTCTATCAAATCTATATTTATGCTCTCTGGGGAACTCCAAGATATATTCAATCTCTCTAGGGGGTTGTCTCTCGTACATTGCGGAGTATGGGGTTATTCCTATGGCTGGATGGTAGGCCAGGTTGAGGAATTCTTCAGTGGCCTCCAAGTATTCTTGCCACCTTCTCTGCTGATCATGGCAATAAGTTCTTAATAGGCGCCCCACCTCTCGCAAGACTCTTTCGGCCGGGTTACTGCTTGGGTGGTATACGGATGTCTTGTATGTATGAACCCCCATGGACAGCAGTGTATCCCGCCATTTCCTCCTCTTGAATTGTGTTCCGTGGTCGGTTATGATCGATACCGGTTTTCCGACGGTTGGGAAGTACTGGTTGATCAGGATATCAAGAACTTTATTCGTAGTCGCCCGATTCGCTGGGTATAGCTTTACGAACTTGGTATAATGGTCCATAATGATGACGAGATATTTGTATCGGTGGCGGCCTCCACTGCGGGGAAATGGCCCGCAGATATCCAGGAATACCTTCTCAAGTTTCGACTGCGATGTTATTGGAATCATCTGCCCTTCTCTTTTCTCGTTATTAGTTTTTACGAGTTGGCAAATGCGACAGTTTCTAATATACCTCCGTACCTTCCGATTGATGTCTTTGATATGGCAGCTCTCTTCCAGGGCCTTTACCACCTTTAAGGCGCCCATATGCCCATATCGAACATGATAACTGAACACTATCTCCTTCTCGATATGGGTCGGAATTATTACCTTCCATTCCTCCTTATATAATGATGGTTTGGAAAACAGGATTCCCTTTTGTATAGTGTAATATTGGGAGATTGTCTCATCCCCTGCTTCCAGTCTTGAGATAATAGAAATCAACTTCGGGTCAGCTTGTTGGTGTGTGCTTAGTTGTTCCAGAACTGATTGTAGACCGGCGCTGCTGCTGAGAATATGGTACACTTTCAGAATACTCTCCTTCTCCCCCTCGAACGTCTCTTTGTCAATGTCTACTCTAGACAATACGTCCGCGACGACATTCTTCCTTCCGGGGATATACTCCCACTTCAGGTCGTATTCTTGCAGCAATAGTATCCACCGCGTTAACCTTCCATGGCTCAACTTACATCTCTTAAGGAACGAGATAGATTTATGGTCTGTCCGGACGGTAACGGGATAACCAAGAATATATGTACGGAACTTTCCGCACGCGAACACGACACTCAATAACTCCTTTTCTGTCACGTGATAGTTTTTCTCACTCTGGTTCAGAGCTCTGCTGGCAAAGCAGATTACAAGATGTTCGCCCTCCTCATCCTCTTGATATAATGTAGTGCCGAGGCTGATGTCACTGGCATCACAATTAAGAAAGAAAGGCTTGTTAAAATCTGGATGGCGGAGTATAATGTGTTTAAGGAATTTTTGTTTTATAAGAGTCAATATATTTTGTTGTTCATTACCCCAGATCCATTTATTTTTAGATGACAGTTGCGGCTGAAATCTGGCAGTCAGTTCGGAGTACTTTTCCTGGAACTTGCGGTAATAATTACAGAGTCCCAGGAACAACTGTAACTGCCTTCGATTCTTTGGTGTAGGAAAGTTCTGAATCGCTTCGATTTTTTCAGCCGACGGTGAGATTCCCTTATCATTTAATATGAAGCCTAAGAATTGTATTTCTTTAGGAATAAAATGAGATTTTGCTAACTTCAGCGTAATATTGTTTGCTGCTAGCTTCTGTAAGACGTGTTCCACACGGTAGCAGTGTTCCTCCCAAGTTTCTGAGGACACTAGCAACTCATCGACGTATACGGTGGTGAATATTAGTGCTTCTTGGCCAAGTATCTGATCCATGCAGTGCACAAAGACTGCGACTGAGTTTACCAGTCCGGAGGGCAACCTCTTAAACTGGTAGTTCCGCCCTTCGAATATAAAGGCCAGATACTGGCGACTCTGTGGATGTAATTCCACCTGCCAGTATCCGCACACCGTATCCCAGGTAGTGAAGTATTTGGTACCGTGGAATCGTTTTAAGATCTCCTCAATCTCACCGGGCGAAGTCCTATCATTAATGATCATCTTATTTATTTCGCGCGCATCTAAACACAAACGGACTTGTCCGTTTTTCTTAGGAATAGCCAAGATAGGACTTGTATAAGGGGAATGGCTACTCTCTATAATGTCACGGTTAATCATTTGCTCTATTTCAGCTCTTACTGCTTGCTTTCGTGATTGCGCAATGGGGTAAGACTTCCGGTTAAAGTCCACTGTGTCTCGGAACTGTAGAGTACACTGGAAGTTCTTCACTTTACCGGGCTCATCAGAAAAGACTGATTTATATTTGTTGTATATATCTATTAATTTGTTCGCTTGGTTCGTTGTTAAACCTTCGCCAGTTATACCGCTCCGGAAATACCTAATCTCCTGGATTTTTTGTGACCATAAATCTTCATTGGAGGTGTCGTCTATCCTTTTTTCGATTATAGATGTTGGATGGATGTAATTAAATTTTCGGATTTGCTGATGGATACTATCGGGAACGACTTGGTCACTACCCACCAAGTTCGCCGTCCTAGTATGTCCGTTAGAAAACAGCGATAAGGTTTCAGTTCTCAGATCAATGATGGCGGAATTCCTCCTAAGCACATCACACCCGACCAGTATATTAAATGGCAGACCGCTCGCCACCAAGAATTCCATGTCAATCGCTATACCACAGCTCATCACACTGGCGGAGACTTGTCTACGTATAGTTTTGTTTTGTCGGCCGGTTGCTCCCAACAAAACAATATTATTCAACGGCAATGTTGGTAAAGTTCTCCCGCACTCTTGCTGTATCCTCTCCAGTTCCGTCGTACTTATTATTGACACGTTCGACCCAGTATCGATCATTAACTTGGCTGGGATGCCTTCTACCTTGGCGTCAACATGTATAATTTCATTATTGAAGTTATTGGTGGGATTCCTGTTATCCTCTTCCAATAACTCCTGTCTGATGTCCTTCAGGTAGTTGCACCCGATGATTGTGATACGATTGTGATTGTTCTCAAAATTGCACTCATTATTATTATTATACCCAGTAGTCAGAAGCAGTAACGGGTTCTAGCGATTTATTACTGCCTGTGCCCGTTTAAAGGCTCGGCATCATTGTTCCTTTGAGCCATACTAGACGGTGCCTCATTTGGGATGCTTAGAGTGGTTACCTGTCGATCTGTCCTATGGTCTTCCGGTCGTTCGTGGTTCGACCTTCGTTCAGTGTTGTCCAAACTATTGCTCCTACGCGCCGGATAGTACCTTGGTTGGTCCCGTTTTAAGCTCCTCCGCCTCTCTTCGTATCCGCGGTAACTGTTTCGTCGATTGTGGTTGAATCCTCGCTGTCTTCCATCTGTGGCACGTATGAAGTTCACTCTAGGGCGAGGAAACCTATTATTATTAAAATTACCATTATTGGGACCCGTACGATTGGTATTATTAGGGTAAGGACTATTACCATAATTGGGGCTTCTCTGACTATTTGCGTTATTAGGGTAGGGATTGCGGTTACCCTGATAACCATTAGAGGGCCGGTTCGGGTTTTGATAATTTGGACCCGTATTATTATTATCATTGTTATTAGTATTGCTTATATTATTTCCATTATTAGAACCGTTATTTCGCGGATATGCCCGACCTCCTTGGTACCCAGTATTTACGTGGTTCGTACCCTGGTTATTGTTCTGGTACGTCCTTGGTTCGGGCCCATCACTTCTCCTACGACTCTGTCGGTAGCAGTCTTCATTTTCATAATTTTCTAGGAGTTCTGTCATTGCCTGGATGGTCTTTATTTGGCTGCCCCTCCTTGCACGAATCACCTCCTCATCATAATGGTAAGACAACTTGTTTATTAGGCACTCCTCCGGTATGGCTGGTTCTAAGTGCTTGGCCATACACACCTTGCCGAGGAAATAAGCTGTCATTGAGCTGCCGACTTGTGGTTTGTAGCGGCCATGGCATATATTATCTCTTATTAGATTTTGCGTAGTCTCTGACCAGTACTTGGCCTTGAACAGGCCCTTGAATTGTTCATAATTGTCGATGTCGCTCCGGTTGGCCATCCACCAATGGTCATTCACCTCCCGAAACGACTCGTCAAGGATTTCTCTGCTCTGGACCCATCGGTTCCCTCGGTGTTTCTCGAGGTACTCCTCTATTCGTGCCAAGAACTCCATAGGCTTCCGTTTGTATTGCCGGAAATTGAGCCATTCTCTGTTCTCTGACATGGGGAAATTGTAATATCCAGATGGTCTGTTCCTTAATAAATCTATCTCCTCCTGGCTCTGACGCACCTGTCCGGTTATATTCGACATAGCGGCTTCCGCACCGTCGCATCTTTCTGTTACTTGGGTCCTCACTTTATTTACTTCTTCCATGGCAAATTTCTTGGTCTCCTCCATTCTTGTTTTCTGTTGTTCTTGGACCTGATTAATCTCCTTAGTTATTACTTCCCTGACTTCCAGCACTTCGTGTTCGGTTTGACGACATCTTTCGTCTACTTCTCTAATCTGCTGGTTGACAACCACGACTTCCTGTTCTAACTTCTTGACGATGGACTTCTTCGACTCAGTTATCTTTTTATTCAACTCCTCTTTAACTAGCTCAATCCTCTCGTCTAACTTATTCATGTTCTCTTGGTTAACTTCCCTTATTTCTTCTCTTAGCCTTTGATTATTCTCGTCCATCTTCTCTTCCATTTTCTGATTATTTTCCTCCAACTGTTCCCTCAGTTGCTGATTGTCGCTTTCCATTTTCTTACTGGTTTCTTCCATCTTCTCTTCTAAATTCTTATTATTTTCTTCCATTTTCCTTTCCATCTTCCTACTAGTTTCTTCGATCCTCTTATTAGTATTTTCTATCTTACGACCCAATTCTTCCTTTGTGGATCGGTTGTCTTCCCTCAAGTCTTCCTTGGTAGAATCCATCTTCTGGTTAGTGGATTCTATATTTTTATTGACTCCTTCCATTTTCTTATTCAAGTCTTCACTCAATTTCTTGCTATTTTCTTCATTGTCCTTGCTCATTTTCAGGAACATTTCCATTAATTTGTCCAACTTACTATTTTCTGTGGTATAACTTTTTTCTATTTCCTTGTCTTGGACATGGACTTCCCCTGTTTGAGTGGGTACTTCTGGTTGTTCCTCCGGTGGTACGGGTTGTTTATCTTCCACCTGGGGTAGTAACACTTCCGGATCTTCAACAGGTGTTGCCTCCTTATCCCCCATGTCAACCTCTTTCTCGGCCTCTGCCGCCCTCTTTTTCGATGTAGCTCGTCTTTGCATCTTTCTCTGTCTCTATTTATTAATCGTTGCCAAGCTTAGATTATTAAGCCCTCTAAGTTGGACGCCACTTTGTAACAAGACCTCTGTATGCCGGTCGTTACAAAAGAATAAAATGTAAAAAGGGAAAATTTTATAAAAATAGAAATTTCAAATAGTAAAGATTTTGTTTACGTTTATTAAGAGGTGTGTATAAGATATAAATCTGTTTTATAAGGTTCTTGTAAAAATTTTAACAACAGGCAGGTATTTATTGACGGCGAGCACTTCTTGAAGATTTGCACCAAGTCTGGAGTTAAATGGATTAACTCCAGTTAATAATCGATTGGTGACTTTTCTGACTGGTCCAATATCTTGTTCAAATAAGATATATTCTTCTTATTTAAGTCCTTCAGCCTTAATAAACACTCTTATATTAACCTGTGAAATAAATAACAGATACGAAATAATGGAAATATAAAGATTTATTGACAATTTAAATAAATAATCGATATTTTATCGATGGAGAGCAATTATCGACTCTATCTCGGGAATTATCGATTGTGTCATACAGAACAAAATGTATGATATATTATATTAAAAGACAGGTTCTTTGAGCGATTAGAATTAATAGTCAGAGAAGGGTGACGAGAAAGTATAACATTAACAATTAAAAATAAATACAATAATTACTATTCAATATTATTGAAATAATTCCAGTATATAATATTTTAATAAATGTTTTGTCGAACCAATGAAGACTGACGTCACTGCGATGTAGGAAGCAGGCTCCGTTTTCAAGATGGCCGCTACTCGATGTGGACTAGGTTACTGCAAATGCGTCGCGTCAGAAAATCACAATAAAATTACCTTCATTAAGGTTTGAAACGTCCCCGCACTGGTGTAATATATCTGTTAAGCTATTTGGTGTATTCTGGCGAAGTGTTCCGTGTAAACTTGTGTTAGTTAGTTTATTTTGTATGTGTTCTCTTCTGTGGGTTAAAGTTCCTCAAGTTATGGTTAGGATTGTAGAGTGAATCAGTTTAAATATAATGTTTTACTTGTTTCTATCACTCATATTATGAAGTTAAGTGTTTGTTTTCACTATTGTCGTGAATGTATTGATAGCTTTAGTTTTAAAAAGTGTCTAATTCGTCTAACTCTCGTTTCATATTTTAATGGCTAAACGCTAATACCATTTTCAACTCGATTTAAAGAACGTTTTGTCACACAACTATTCAGCTTGATATTCAACAAAAGACTAATTAACTTGGTCATAAATCTGGCCCAGTTAATCTTTGAAAAAGTATTGTTAACATATTTCGACTTCCCATACACATGATAAAATATTACATTATATGTGGAATTTATCTATTTTATTCATCACTTTTATGAATTATTAACCTTATTATTGGTTTAATAATCTCATTCAATTTAAATTGATGTATTATAGTCCATATCTGTAGATATTTTGTGGAAATTAACAAATTTCTTTACTTTTTGGAAATATAGGCTCAAAATTGGATTTCCGTCTTTATATAAAAATCCTCCATTTTAGGTATCAGTAATACTATTATAATACATTTTAATTAGTCATATTCCTCTTCCTTTCCTTAAATACATATAAATTACACCTTTGAACTGGTTTTTTGTGTTAATCTGTAAATTTGACATTGCTCTTTAAAATTAATTAATTTATATATTTTGAAAATTTACAATGTTTTCAGGTATATTTCCTTATTATCATTTTCACTCATAGGATCATTCCCAGTAGTGTTTAACTGTGTTACCTTATCTAAATCTTGGTAGTTTACAGGATTTAAAAGTGATTTAAACTGGTTTATTTTGTTTCTGGGAATTCACCAAATGGCCTAGATTTTGGAATTTTATATTTCTGTCCTTCTCAAATAAATTTAAACTTAACTCCTCCTCTGACTTTACATAATTACAATTATATGAAAATAACATGGTTTATAACTTATTGGGTGGTGTAGTATTCAATTAACACCACGGTTATTAAAATAAATAATTATGAACATTGTTTAGCAATCTGCACAATTGAACATACTGCAGACATGGTTTGAACATATATCTTTTAACTATTTTTGAGTTAACATAGCATACCTATTAGAACATTATTAATGGTATGTAGGCTATTATTTATCAAACATAATTCTTTTTAAAAACACATAACATAAATCTTATTTTCTAATAACCCTTACAATTACATTTTATTAACACATTGATTTTAGGACTGTGAATAAATAGTCTATTTAAACATTTTACACTTATTAATACTATATTAATGCCAGTCCTTTCTGGTCTAAACCATTATTATTGTGATCCCCTACATCAGTAAACATTAACTCCCATACTCTATTTATTATAATTTTTTACAAATGTCCTGTAAATAAAGATTTACATTAAAATAATAAAATACTGGAAATCTTCCATTTTATTATTTTATTATGCTGTTTATTATTAGATATTAAAGTTGTGATATAGCATACTGATAAGTTATAGTATCACCAACTTTAAGTTTATTGCCTTTCTAAAAAACACTTACACAAATTCACTTTCACTGTTGGTTCTGATATTTTGAGTCTTATTATCTCAGACCAAACCTTTAGTAATCATGGACTGTTAAGACTAGTTTATTTTCTTTATTACACAATAGCTTTAGTCGGTTCACTTCTTATAACGCTATACAGCACTTTAGTTTTCTCAATAATTACATTTTATAGGATTTTGGGTATGTTATACTTTCTTTTGCATAGTTTTTGTGGGTTTGGGGTTGATAGTAGTTTATATAATAATAGGTTTTACTACGGTCTTTCTTTCATACTATTTCTTCCTCTCCTCCTGTCTTCTTTCTTGTCCTTCTTCTTATCTTCTTTCTGGTCTTCATTCTTGTCCTTCTTCTAGTCTTCATTCTTGTCCCTCTTCTAGTCTTCATTCTTCTGGTCTTCTTGTCTTCCTTCTTTATTCTTGGGTAAACCAACGTACTTGGTGTATCTCGACTGATGTTTAGTTTGGAGAATCTAATTTATTCACTGATACTGACCTTGTTCTTCTCCAAAGGTTTCAGGGTATTGTTTTCTTCCTGATCACAGACTTTATTCTTCCCTCTTCTTGTTTTTGGGGTATTTTGGTATTCACCACTCTTAAATTGAGTCTCTTTCTTCTTGATCTGGTGTTATTTATTTTGTTTACTGCTCCTAGCTTCCTGGGTAAATTACTGATATTATAATATTAGTTGCTTTCAATACTTTCTTTGATATTTAAACAGTGGTTTTTATATAATGTAATGAGGATTTTTATTTTATCGTGGTTCATTCCTTTGATTTCCTTAAATCTCATTCAATATTACTTTAATATATGTGATGTAATTAAACTTTATGATTTTATATAACTTAATAAGTAGTGGATTTTCTGTCACGCTACAGAATGCCCTTCTCCAGAAGTAATTTTTTCAGACTATACTTGCTTTGTTTGAAACAATTGCTTATGATAATTACTCTAGGTTTGTTATTATTCTGGACTTCCTTCCATTTTAAAAATTTTCTTATTTATATTTGAGTTTATATCATTCTCATTCTCACTGGATCTTCCTTGATAGTAATAGTCATCTGAGTTTCATATTTATTATTTCATTTTCATATTTCTTCTTAGTATTTTCTCCTTGGGATATTTCCTCCCTATCGTTCCCTACTTTGTGAGCTGGTTCAGTTCAGAGAGGCACTGTACGCTACTTTCCTCTGCTGTCCAATACTTCACACATATTTGAGTACAGAGGCAAATCATCTCTGCTCAAAAAACATATTAATACTGCTGGAATTATCTACAGACAGATTAAAAAAATTATTCAGAATAGTACACATTTGTTACTATTTAAAAAAAAATATCTTTGGTATACTTCACTTATTACTTATTATATTTCTCAGAGATTTTAATATTCCTATCTCAGTTGTTCTTCTGACTCGTTAACTGGATGTTTCTTTCATTTGATATTATGGTAGGAAGCTCTTCTATTATTACATTTTGCAACTTTTCTTATCATATAAATCTTTTGGTTATAAATTCTTTATTACCTTCTGGTTTTTTTTTTATTATAATCTGCATTGTTTATTGTAGCATATCTTTATGACATTTTTAGACTGTTTCTTTGTTCATAAATTTCCACTTGTTCTATTTTCTAGAACTTTTTATAACTGTCATCATCATAATTGACATTTAATTCATAAATCATTTTATATTAATTCGTTTAATTACATAAATCTTTGATATTATTCTCACATTATTCCTGTCATGGTTATTATACTTTCGAATGAATGTTTTTTATTAATTTCATAATGAGGTCATAATGTCTCCTCATACCACTTCAAAGTTTTATTATCTCATAATTCCAAATAAGTTTTTGTATTTTATTATATTCAACCACTCAAATCGTATTAACTCAAATCGTATCTCATTTTTCTTTTAATTTCCTTTGGCATCATTTTATGGAAAGGTTTTTACTCTCTATATTGAAATTAGACATGATCATACTGTCCAGAATTATTTGTTTTAATTCTAAAGTCTGGTTCCTTTATTCATCCCATTATGATCCTTTATTAACATGGTAATTATATTTTATGCTTACCATAAATATGGTATTAAATCTCTTCTGTTTATCTCACCAAAGTGTTTCATTAATAATTGATTGGTAAATTGTACTTATTCTTGGTTTGGAAACATGATTTATACACAATTCAAAATTCACTCTTCTTATATTATAGCCATAAAGTTTTCTTCAAAAATAACTGGTATGTAAGGTGGGCTTACATTTGTTTTAGAATTTTGAGGAATTAAATTCTATTTTATATATCTTCTTCCAAAATGTTTCTTCTCATATAAATTGTATGTAATGGGCTTACATGGTTTTTAGAATTTGGATTATTTATTCTAACTTCTTCTTATGCATATCTTCTAAATGGTTTTCCATTAAATAATCTTGATGTAAGGTAGCTTACATGTATTTTAGAATTTTGGGGATTTTAATCATAAAATTTCTTCATGGATGCCTGGTTAAAGACACCCTTGACTTTATTTGAACTCATTTCCTTGATTTCGTAGGTGTTGTTGCTATTGTCCTTTGAGACAATATAGGGACCAGTATACAGGAGCAATAACTTTTTTGTTATCCCCTCTAAAGAACTGGGTAATTCCCAGGGTTCTTCAACAACACCTTCTCTCCAACCTTCTCTCAATGAATAACATTACCCATGCTTTTATTGTATTTATTCCGCCGTTTCTCCTGATCTTCGGCCACCTTATTACAAAATTGAATTCTATCAAATCTATATTTATGCTCTCTGGGGAACTCCAAGATATATTCAATCTCTCTAGGGGGTTGTCTCTCGTACATTGCGGAGTATGGGGTTATTCCTATGGCTGGATGGTAGGCCAGGTTGAGGAATTCTTCAGTGGCCTCCAAGTATTCTTGCCACCTTCTCTGCTGATCATGGCAATAAGTTCTTAATAGGCGCCCCACCTCTCGCAAGACTCTTTCGGCCGGGTTACTGCTTGGGTGGTATACGGATGTCTTGTATGTATGAACCCCCATGGACAGCAGTGTATCCCGCCATTTCCTCCTCTTGAATTGTGTTCCGTGGTCGGTTATGATCGATACCGGTTTTCCGACGGTTGGGAAGTACTGGTTGATCAGGATATCAAGAACTTTATTCGTAGTCGCCCGATTCGCTGGGTATAGCTTTACGAACTTGGTATAATGGTCCATAATGATGACGAGATATTTGTATCGGTGGCGGCCTCCACTGCGGGGAAATGGCCCGTAGATATCCAGGAATACCTTCTCAAGTTTCGACTGCGATGTTATTGGAATCATCTGCCCTTCTCTTTTCTCGTTATTAGTTTTTACGAGTTGGCAAATGCGACAGTTTCTAATATACCTCCGTACCTTCCGATTGATGTCTTTGATATGGCAGCTCTCTTCCAGGGCCTTTACCACCTTTAAGGCGCCCATATGCCCATATCGAACATGATAACTGAACACTATCTCCTTCTCGATATGGGTCGGAATTATTACCTTCCATTCCTCCTTATATAATGATGGTTTGGAAAACAGGATTCCCTTTTGTATAGTGTAATATTGGGAGATTGTCTCATCCCCTGCTTCCAGTCTTGAGATAATAGAAATCAACTTCGGGTCAGCTTGTTGGTGTGTGCTTAGTTGTTCCAGAACTGATTGTAGACCGGCGCTGCTGCTGAGAATATGGTACACTTTCAGAATACTCTCCTTCTCCCCCTCGAACGTCTCTTTGTCAATGTCTACTCTAGACAATACGTCCGCGACGACATTCTTCCTTCCGGGGATATACTCCCACTTCAGGTCGTATTCTTGCAGCAATAGTATCCACCGCGTTAACCTTCCATGGCTCAACTTACATCTCTTAAGGAACGAGATAGATTTATGGTCTGTCCGGACGGTAACGGGATAACCAAGAATATATGTACGGAACTTTCCGCACGCGAACACGACACTCAATAACTCCTTTTCTGTCACGTGATAGTTTTTCTCACTCTGGTTCAGAGCTCTGCTGGCAAAGCAGATTACAAGATGTTCGCCCTCCTCATCCTCTTGATATAATGTAGTGCCGAGGCTGATGTCACTGGCATCACAATTAAGAAAGAAAGGCTTGTTAAAATCTGGATGGCGGAGTATAATGTGTTTAAGGAATTTTTGTTTTATAAGAGTCAATATATTTTGTTGTTCATTACCCCAGATCCATTTATTTTTAGATGACAGTTGCGGCTGAAATCTGGCAGTCAGTTCGGAGTACTTTTCCTGGAACTTGCGGTAATAATTACAGAGTCCCAGGAACAACTGTAACTGCCTTCGATTCTTTGGTGTAGGAAAGTTCTGAATCGCTTCGATTTTTTCAGCCGACGGTGAGATTCCCTTATCATTTAATATGAAGCCTAAGAATTGTATTTCTTTAGCAATAAAATGAGATTTTGCTAACTTCAGCGTAATATTGTTTGCTGCTAGCTTCTGTAAGACGTGTTCCACACGGTAGCAGTGTTCCTCCCAAGTTTCTGAGGACACTAGCAACTCATCGACGTATACGGTGGTGAATATTAGTGCTTCTTGGCCAAGTATCTGATCCATGCAGTGCACAAAGACTGCGACTGAGTTTACCAGTCCGGAGGGCAACCTCTTAAACTGGTAGTTCCGCCCTTCGAATATAAAGGCCAGATACTGGCGACTCTGTGGATGTAATTCCACCTGCCAGTATCCGCACACCGTATCCCAGGTAGTGAAGTATTTGGTACCGTGGAATCGTTTTAAGATCTCCTCAATCTCACCGGGCGAAGTCCTATCATTAATGATCATCTTATTTATTTCGCGCGCATCTAAACACAAACGGACTTGTCCGTTTTTCTTAGGAATAGCCAAGATAGGACTTGTATAAGGGGAATGGCTACTCTCTATAATGTCACGGTTAATCATTTGCTCTATTTCAGCTCTTACTGCTTGCTTTCGTGATTGCGCAATGGGGTAAGACTTCCGGTTAAAGTCCACTGTGTCTCGGAACTGTAGAGTACACTGGAAGTTCTTCACTTTACCGGGCTCATCAGAAAAGACTGATTTATATTTGTTGTATATATCTATTAATTTGTTCGCTTGGTTCGTTGTTAAACCTTCGCCAGTTATACCGCTCCGGAAATACCTAATCTCCTGGATTTTTTGTGACCATAAATCTTCATTGGAGGTGTCGTCTATCCTTTTTTCGATTATAGATGTTGGATGGATGTAATTAAATTTTCGGATTTGCTGATGGATACTATCGGGAACGACTTGGTCACTACCCACCAAGTTCGCCGTCCTAGTATGTCCGTTAGAAAACAGCGATAAGGTTTCAGTTCTCAGATCAATGATGGCGGAATTCCTCCTAAGCACATCACACCCGACCAGTATATTAAATGGCAGACCGCTCGCCACCAAGAATTCCATGTCAATCGCTATACCACAGCTCATCACACTGGCGGAGACTTGTCTACGTATAGTTTTGTTTTGTCGGCCGGTTGCTCCCAACAAAACAATATTATTCAACGGCAATGTTGGTAAAGTTCTCCCGCACTCTTGCTGTATCCTCTCCAGTTCCGTCGTACTTATTATTGACACGTTCGACCCAGTATCGATCATTAACTTGGCTGGGATGCCTTCTACCTTGGCGTCAACATGTATAATTTCATTATTGAAGTTATTGGTGGGATTCCTGTTATCCTCTTCCAATAACTCCTGTCTGATGTCCTTCAGGTAGTTGCACCCGATGATTGTGATACGATTGTGATTGTTCTCAAAATTGCACTCATTATTATTATTATACCCAGTAGTCAGAAGCAGTAACGGGTTCTAGCGATTTATTACTGCCTGTGCCCGTTTAAAGGCTCGGCATCATTGTTCCTTTGAGCCATACTAGACGGTGCCTCATTTGGGATGCTTAGAGTGGTTACCTGTCGATCTGTCCTATGGTCTTCCGGTCGTTCGTGGTTCGACCTTCGTTCAGTGTTGTCCAAACTATTGCTCCTACGCGCCGGATAGTACCTTGGTTGGTCCCGTTTTAAGCTCCTCCGCCTCTCTTCGTATCCGCGGTAACTGTTTCGTCGATTGTGGTTGAATCCTCGCTGTCTTCCATCTGTGGCACGTATGAAGTTCACTCTAGGGCGAGGAAACCTATTATTATTAAAATTACCATTATTGGGACCCGTACGATTGGTATTATTAGGGTAAGGACTATTACCATAATTGGGGCTTCTCTGACTATTTGCGTTATTAGGGTAGGGATTGCGGTTACCCTGATAACCATTAGAGGGCCGGTTCGGGTTTTGATAATTTGGACCCGTATTATTATTATCATTGTTATTAGTATTGCTTATATTATTTCCATTATTAGAACCGTTATTTCGCGGATATGCGCGACCTCCTTGGTACCCAGTATTTACGTGGTTCGTACCCTGGTTATTGTTCTGGTACGTCCTTGGTTCGGGCCCATCACTTCTCCTACGACTCTGTCGGTAGCAGTCTTCATTTTCATAATTTTCTAGGAGTTCTGTCATTGCCTGGATGGTCTTTATTTGGCTGCCCCTCCTTGCACGAATCACCTCCTCATCATAATGGTAAGACAACTTGTTTATTAGGCACTCCTCCGGTATGGCTGGTTCTAAGTGCTTGGCCATACACACCTTGCCGAGGAAATAAGCTGTCATTGAGCTGCCGACTTGTGGTTTGTAGCGGCCATGGCATATATTATCTCTTATTAGATTTTGCGTAGTCTCTGACCAGTACTTGGCCTTGAACAGGCCCTTGAATTGTTCATAATTGTCGATGTCGCTCCGGTTGGCCATCCACCAATGGTCATTCACCTCCCGAAACGACTCGTCAAGGATTTCTCTGCTCTGGACCCATCGGTTCCCTCGGTGTTTCTCGAGGTACTCCTCTATTCGTGCCAAGAACTCCATAGGCTTCCGTTTGTATTGCCGGAAATTGAGCCATTCTCTGTTCTCTGACATGGGGAAATTGTAATATCCAGATGGTCTGTTCCTTAATAAATCTATCTCCTCCTGGCTCTGACGCACCTGTCCGGTTATATTCGACATAGCGGCTTCCGCACCGTCGCATCTTTCTGTTACTTGGGTCCTCACTTTATTTACTTCTTCCATGGCAAATTTCTTGGTCTCCTCCATTCTTGTTTTCTGTTGTTCTTGGACCTGATTAATCTCCTTAGTTATTACTTCCCTGACTTCCAGCACTTCGTGTTCGGTTTGACGACATCTTTCGTCTACTTCTCTAATCTGCTGGTTGACAACCACGACTTCCTGTTCTAACTTCTTGACGATGGACTTCTTCGACTCAGTTATCTTTTTATTCAACTCCTCTTTAACTAGCTCAATCCTCTCGTCTAACTTATTCATGTTCTCTTGGTTAACTTCCCTTATTTCTTCTCTTAGCCTTTGATTATTCTCGTCCATCTTCTCTTCCATTTTCTGATTATTTTCCTCCAACTGTTCCCTCAGTTGCTGATTGTCGCTTTCCATTTTCTTACTGGTTTCTTCCATCTTCTCTTCTAAATTCTTATTATTTTCTTCCATTTTCCTTTCCATCTTCCTACTAGTTTCTTCGATCCTCTTATTAGTATTTTCTATCTTACGACCCAATTCTTCCTTTGTGGATCGGTTGTCTTCCCTCAAGTCTTCCTTGGTAGAATCCATCTTCTGGTTAGTGGATTCTATATTTTTATTGACTCCTTCCATTTTCTTATTCAAGTCTTCACTCAATTTCTTGCTATTTTCTTCATTGTCCTTGCTCATTTTCAGGAACATTTCCATTAATTTGTCCAACTTACTATTTTCTGTGGTATAACTTTTTTCTATTTCCTTGTCTTGGACATGGACTTCCCCTGTTTGAGTGGGTACTTCTGGTTGTTCCTCCGGTGGTACGGGTTGTTTATCTTCCACCTGGGGTAGTAACACTTCCGGATCTTCAACAGGTGTTGCCTCCTTATCCCCCATGTCAACCTCTTTCTCGGCCTCTGCCGCCCTCTTTTTCGATGTAGCTCGTCTTTGCATCTTTCTCTGTCTCTATTTATTAATCGTTGCCAAGCTTAGATTATTAAGCCCTCTAAGTTGGACGCCACTTTGTAACAAGACCTCTGTATGCCGGTCGTTACAAAAGAATAAAATGTAAAAAGGGAAAATTTTATAAAAATAGAAATTTCAAATAGTAAAGATTTTGTTTACGTTTATTAAGAGGTGTGTATAAGATATAAATCTGTTTTATAAGGTTCTTGTAAAAATTTTAACAACAGGCAGGTATTTATTGACGGCGAGCACTTCTTGAAGATTTGCACCAAGTCTGGAGTTAAATGGATTAACTCCAGTTAATAATCGATTGGTGACTTTTCTGACTGGTCCAATATCTTGTTCAAATAAGATATATTCTTCTTATTTAAGTCCTTCAGCCTTAATAAACACTCTTATATTAACCTGTGAAATAAATAACAGATACGAAATAATGGAAATATAAAGATTTATTGACAATTTAAATAAATAATCGATATTTTATCGATGGAGAGCAATTATCGACTCTATCTCGGGAATTATCGATTGTGTCATACAGAACAAAATGTATGATATATTATATTAAAAGACAGGTTCTTTGAGCGATTAGAATTAATAGTCAGAGAAGGGTGACGAGAAAGTATAACATTAACAATTAAAAATAAATACAATAATTACTATTCAATATTATTGAAATAATTCCAGTATATAATATTTTAATAAATGTTTTGTCGAACCAATGAAGACTGACGTCACTGCGATGTAGGAAGCAGGCTCCGTTTTCAAGATGGCCGCTACTCGATGTGGACTAGGTTACTGCAAATGCGTCGCGTCAGAAAATCACAATAAAATTACCTTCATTAAGGTTTGAAACGTCCCCGCACTGGTGTAATATATCTGTTAAGCTATTTGGTGTATTCTGGCGAAGTGTTCCGTGTAAACTTGTGTTAGTTAGTTTATTTTGTATGTGTTCTCTTCTGTGGGTTAAAGTTCCTCAAGTTATGGTTAGGATTGTAGAGTGAATCAGTTTAAATATAATGTTTTACTTGTTTCTATCACTCATATTATGAAGTTAAGTGTTTGTTTTCACTATTGTCGTGAATGTATTGATAGCTTTAGTTTTAAAAAGTGTCTAATTCGTCTAACTCTCGTTTCATATTTTAATGGCTAAACGCTAATACCATTTTCAACTCGATTTAAAGAACGTTTTGTCACACAACTATTCAGCTTGATATTCAACAAAAGACTAATTAACTTGGTCATAAATCTGGCCCAGTTAATCTTTGAAAAAGTATTGTTAACATATTTCGACTTCCCATACACATGATAAAATATTACATTATATGTGGAATTTATCTATTTTATTCATCACTTTTATGAATTATTAACCTTATTATTGGTTTAATCATCTCATTCTCTTTAAATTGATGTATTATAGTCCATATCTGTAGATATTTGGTGGAAATTAACAAATTTCTTTACTTTTTGGAAATATAGGCTCAAAATTGGATTTCCGTCTTTATATAAAATTCCTCCATTTTAGGTATCAGTAATACTATTATAATAAATTTTAATTAGTCATATTCCTCTTCCTTTCCTTAAATACATATAAATTACACCTTTGAACTGGTTTTTTGTGTTAATCTGTAAATTTGACATTGCTCTTTAAAATTAATTAATTTATATATTTTGAAAATTTACAATGTTTTACGGTATATTTCCTTATTATCATTTTAACTCATAGGATCATTCCCAGTAGTGTTTAACTGTGTTACCTTATCTAAATCTTGGTAGTTTACAGGATTTAAAAGTGAATTATACTGGTTTATTTTGTTTCTGTGAATTCACCAAATGGCCTAGATTTTGGAAATTTATATTTTTGTCCTTCTCAAATAAATTTAAACTTAACTCCTCCTCTGACTTTACATAATTACAATTATATGAAAATAACATGGTTTATAACTTATTGGGTGGTGTAGTATTCAATTAACACCACGGTTATTAAAATAAATAATTATGAACATTGTTTAGCAATCTGCACAATTGAACATATTGCAGACATGGTTTGAACATATATCTTTTAACTATTTTTGAGTTAACATAGCATACCTATTAAAACATTATTAATGGTATTTAGGCTATTATTTATCAAACATAATTCTTTTTAAAACACATAACTTAAAATCTTATTTTCTAATAACCCTTACAAATACATTTTATTAACACATTGATTTTATGACTGTGAATAAACAGTCTATTTAAACATTTTACACTTATTAATACTATATTAATGCCAGTCCTTTCTGGTCTAAACCATTATTATTGTGATCCCCTACATCAGTAAACATTAACTCCCATACTCTATTTATTATCATTTTTTACAAATGTCCTGTAAATAAAGATTTACATTAAAATAATAAAATACTGGAAATCTTCCATTTTATTATTTTATTATGCTGTTTATTATTAGATATTAAAGTTGTGATATAGCATACTGATAAGTTATAGTATCACCAACTTTAAGTTTATTGCCTTTCTAAAAAACACTTACACAAATTCACTTTCACTGTTGGTTCTGATATTTTGAGTCTTATTATATCAGACCAAACCTTTAGTAATCATGGACTGTTAAGACTAGTTTATTTTCTTTATTACACAATAGCTTTAGTCGGTTCACTTCTTATAACGCTATACAGCACTTTAGTTTTCTCAATAATTACATTTTATAGGATTTTGGGTATGTTATACTTTCTTTTGCATAGTTTTTGTGGGTTTGGGGTTGATAGTAGTTTATATAATAATAGGTTTTACTACGGTCTTTCTTTCATACTATTTCTTCCTCTCCTCCTGTCTTCTTTCTTGTCCTTCTTCTTATCTTCTTTCTGGTCTTCATTCTTGTCCTTCTTCTAGTCTTCATTCTTGTCCCTCTTCTAGTCTTCATTCTTCTGGTCTTCTTGTCTTCCTTCTTTATTCTTGGGTAAACCAACGTACTTGGTGTATCTCGACTGATGTTTAGTTTGGAGCATCTAATTTATTCACTGATACTGACCTTGTTCTTCTCCAAAGGTTTCAGGGTATTGTTTTCTTCCTGATCACAGACTTTATTCTTCCCTCTTCTTGTTTTTGGGGTATTTTGGTATTCACCACTCTTAAATTGAGTCTCTTTCTTCTTGATCTGGTGTTATTTATTTTGTTTACTGCTCCTAGCTTCCTGGGTAAATTACTGATATTATAATATGAGTTGCTTTCAATACTTTCTTTGATATTTAAACAGTGGTTTTTATATAATGTAATGAGGATTTTTATTTTATCGTGGTTCATTCCTTTGATTTCCTTAAATCTCATTCAATATTATTTTAATATATGTGATGTAATTAAACTTTATGAATTTATATAACTTAATAAGTAGTGGATTTTCTGTCACGCTACAATATATATATATATATATATATATATATATATAAGGGAAGTAGGTATTTTAATTTTGTTGTAGGAAGAACTTGATAATGGTTGCGAAACCGAAAGGCCTCGTTCGAGGGAAAATTGTACATAGCAGAGAAGCAACAATTAAGACAAATTTGTTATAAAGACTGATAACACAGATAAAATAGCTGATAAAAAAACATTTGTCTATCCCTACAATTAGGCGCACGTGAACTTGTGTGTCTTGTTACTGAATTGTATTTTGATAACCTGAAAAATACCGCAGTTATTAACACAGCAAATAAGGCCAAACTACGTACACTTGTACAGATTCTCTACAACAAATATCGACTACACTGTAAACACCACAACAGAGAGGTATCTATAAACCAATTTTAACTAAATAATTTAAAAAATAAATATCCAAACCGACTTGGAACACAGGTAGTTCAGGGTGCCTGAAAGTTTGGATTCTAAGACATGGGAAAACAAGCTGAAGTTGAATCTAAGACGTTAAATCGAATCTGCAAAGACTCTGGATTGCAAATATCCACACTTATGACCAAGGTGATGGCTTTTCGTGGAACTGATCCCATACGGGCAAAAATTGTTATAGATGATACAGTCCTGGAACAAATTAGCAATTTTGAATACCTGGGCTACAGTGTGTCTTATAGTGCAAGCAACGACGTTGTGAATAAGTTGCATAAGTACAACCTTACGTGCGGGACCATTAGACGAACCCTAAAGGAACACGCCTAAAATTCTACTAGGTGATGGCCCTCCCCACACTTCTTTATTGGCCTGAAAATTGGACTTTAATGAAAGGCCAGGCCAGTCGCATCCAAGCGACTGAAATGAGATCTCTCAGGCACGTGGCAGAGTATACTCTCCATGATCATAGAAGAAACACGGATATACGGCAGGTACTGAATATTATGAGTATACTCGACAGGATTGCCTAGTATCGGCTGAATTGTTGGGAACATCTTTGCCGAATGGATGACTGCCGCATCCCCAAACAACTACGGAACTATAAGCCGAGGGAACGGAGAGGTGTGGAACCGCTGGAGTCACCAGTCATCCTTGGTTTAATCCTTGAAGAAGAAGAAGAAGATGACGGCGACGGCGATGATGATGATGATGATGATGATGATGATGATGATGATGATGATGATGATGATGATGATGATGATGCATACGGAAATAGACAAGAATCTGAGAATTCTTTTTAAACTCCTGTTTTGAACAATTATTTACTGGAGTTACTAGAGGGAAGGTGTGTGCGTGTGTGTACATGTGTATGTAGTTGTGGTAGTGAGCTCTATTTCAGACAGGCATATAATAAGAATAATTTATTTTTATGTTTATTTTAAAGGTTGGCATACTGACAATACCTACAGCAAAGTGAATTACGTTTATTTTAAAACGTGCATAATGACAAATGTGAAAGGTAAAATTATAAACGAACTATAAACAAATTAATTATTCAGCTAATTAATACGTGATGAGCAATTAATTCGTACGTAAACAAAGACAAAATTATCACGAATTTCATGATTCAGTTAGTTCACAAATAAACACTAATTATCAGTATAAAAATACTCCATGTATAAATTGTAATGTATATATACTGCAACAGTACACAGGATCTACGTTCATATAAGTGGGTACTATGGCTATAACACATTTTCTGACGGCTATAGACATGCTTTAAATTGATTTTGTTCTTTCTTTGTAAAGTAGTCACAAGTTTTAAACCAAGCTATGTTCAAAAAAGTATATTATGTCAAAATGTTCACAATTTTATTCTCTTTTATGTCATGTGAATATTTGTGTGTAAGTGCGCGGGAGCGCGTGTTATTTACATTTTATTTAATAACTTCGAGAAAATTATCATTTCGTTCTGAAACGTGGACAGAGTATTCTCATGGTTATAAGCTACATTTTTCATATAGTCAATTCTCCACAACTATAATTTTTATATGTTTTTTTATTAAAATCAGTCTTCTTTTATTCTCGTTATCTCCTAGAAAGTAATAAAGTTTGTAGATTAAATCTAGACAGGCCTTTGCAGAATCGGACAGAGTTTAAGCCTGATTTCAGTCTATCTGTGTTCTCTTTTGTGACGTTGCTAGAGTTTGAAGCAATCAGAAGGTCTAAAAATTATTTGAGATGGTCCTTTGTCGCACGTCGCTCAGTTTCTTCCAAATTCTCGTAATAGAAAGACGTACTTGCTGTCATGAGTTTTTCGTGACAAAACAGGTCGTTTTCAGTTAGACTTAGAAGTTGGTTCATGGTTCGAGTTCTTCGCAACCATTATCACTTATAGAACTCAATTAATAAATAGACCATTCTAGTCCTTTTCCGCGTACAGTGGAAGATTTCCGTTAGGGGCAAAATATCTTCCGAGATATTTTGATAGTAACGCGAGAACACTTCAAGAGTTTGTGTAAGCTCAATACACGATCTATTTTATCCACTTTTAATCCCTGAGTTTAAGTGAATTTAAATTATAAACGATAACAGTTCATGTCGCAGTCTGCGTGTGTCCAAAGACATGAATTGTCAACGTAAATATATCAGCGTTAGTGATCTTCGATCGGTCGACGTGCAGAGCCTCAGCGGTGCAGGCTACCAGCGTGCGGAGAGTCGGGAGTCTACGCAAACTGTGGGAATTCAGTGAACAAGTAACATATACATAAAACCAGCAGATAGACTCAATTATTGAAAGACAAATTTTTAATAAACAGTTTTATATTATAATCTAATAAGGAAATAGTAAATTTTAATGTTTTAATTTAATAAATTTTCCTACCTCCAGATATAGACTCTGTTGTAATAACTTCAATATAACCTATCTACGCAGTTTTAATTTGTATCGTTGCAATACATATACATTACTGCTTCAGTTTTAACTGCTGTAAATTTTAAACTTCAACTTATATTATGAAAGGATTATTATATCTTCGCATTACAGCGGTTTGGACTAAGTATCAAGTTTCCAGTGTTGTTTGTAGTAGCACCCAACACAAAGTTCTGTTATTTGTTCCCGTTTATCTTATATAACACGCAGAACGCATGAGCGGCTTACAAAATACACGTATAGAATACCGTGTCACACAAGTTTGTTAACTATCAATGACAGCCAGACGTGGGTTAGACGTTGTTATTCACTTGTTGTGACAATGAGCTACAACAATGTCTAACTTGTCACCAGATACTGATGTCCAGTTTGAGTCCAATTTGAAAAATAAATGTTACCCGTCTCTTTGGTAAGCTGTTGCTTACAAACTGTATGTATGTAAGCACTAACACAATCTGCTATTTACACACATATGAATTACATACTAATTGGTTGGTTGTGTGTGTGTGTGTGTGTGTGTGTGTGTGTGTGTGTGTGTGTGTGTGTGTGTGTGTGTGTGTGTGTGTGTGTGTGTGTGTGTGTGTTCTCGCGTCGCGTGCGCTGACATACGAGCGTAAACGAATTTGTTTGCTTTTCTTTAGCGCAAAAAGTTACATCAATTTTCTCAATTAAGGATAATTACAGTTACTAAAATTAAGGAAGTAATATGCAACCCTGGGAAACCAATTATTAATCCTTAATAATTACTGGAAAATAATATACCTGGTAAATATGTCTATGTAGATTCCTGGGAGTGGGGTGGGACGTCAGAGAAAGCGCTGGGGCGCTGGAGGCAGAGCTCTAGACTTTGCATGTTTGAGACCGGAACAAACTGACCTTCGTTTATTCCTTGCAGATGATAATGATAACGAAAGGTAGGTGCATATGACAAGATATATTTTTATCTGTTCTTTCAGTTTGGAGTTTGAAACTCCTGTGTAACATTACTTACATTGCTCACATTATAATAAGAAATTTATCAGAAAATTTACAGTTAAACGTAGTTTAAACAGAGTGAAGAGACTGTATAGCCTACTACTTGCAATTAAGGCTCACAATTACAGATATCTGACTAACATTGTATACGCTTATAGCAGAAATTTAATCAATTGAATTAATAACAATTGACAGACGTAGAATGTAGAAATATAAATAAGACGTAAGAGAAGTGGATCAGTAGTAAGTAAGTGGATTGAAAATACTTTACACAGTTGTTAAAGTAAGTTAGTAAAGCAGAATTAAAACAACGTAGAAACACGTTTTAAAACAAAAACAGTAAATGCTCTCGCTTGCACCGCCACTCTATATTTTACAGTCTACCTTTATATTGCTGTCGTAAACTGTATAGTTTCTGTTCAAAGTAGTAATTTTAACCTAAACTTTCTGAAAGAAAATTGAACAAGGTTTGTTTGATTTACTTAGACAAGATTACGGCCCCTATGCATGACTTATACCGAGCTGTTTAATATTGCAATGTTACAACAATTATACAAATATATTATCTTATTCTCAACGCAACTATAATATGTACTACACCGGCCGGGTCGCAGGATTTTTGTTTCTCGTTGCGTCAAGTATAAGTGGTTGCACAATAATTAAATAATTTTAAAGAGGAGTGAATGTTGTTGACATGAAATAATCAATTAAACCCGTTTCCAAATAATCATTCTAAGATTTATTACTTGATAGAAAAATAATTAACTATTAAAATTTCAAACATTATACAAATAAATCCTATTACATTATATTATAGAATGTTTAACCTTTATAAGCTTTACAAATCTGTAACCTGCTATGTAACAGGTCATAACATACAACAAAAATATACACACAAATAATCTTATTCTAACCAAACATGTTAAACAAGTTATTTAAATTTCTTTTATTTGTGTGTCTGAAATTAACTCAAATTTTAATTAATGATAGCAACTCCTTTACCAACAAAATAGTATTAAGATTCACGAATGAATTTATTGTTGCTATAAACAAATAAAAATGATATTACATTTACTTACAATCTATTATTGATTTATACTGACACACCCAAAAAATACAACAAAAGATTATAATTTCTTTTCTACAAGTTATTGTTAAATTACACTCTCTTATCTAACTACTATTAACTTTAAAACTCTAATTATTATCTGTTCATATTTAAGTTCTTTTCGAGAGCTCTCTTCACAATAAAAAATATAATTGTTTTTGTATCACTTGCGTATATCTGCCGTTATCGTTGCGTGTGTGTATATCCAGAATCCTGAGAGTATGCTGATGTTGATGATGGTTATTCTGCTGCTGGGGTCGTCCTCTCTAAGTGTTGTTGTTGTTGTTGCTCTAGAATTCCTCGTTACGTCTTGATGTGAGCGTGGTAGTGTGTGCGTGTGCGTCCATGTCGATCTGCAAACGGGCAGCGTAACGTCGTCTGTAGATTTCTTGAGTCTGAGTGTGTGATCGCAAAAAATTGCCAGTGATATTTATACTGGTGGAGATTTGACAGGCACAGGCCTGTTTTCGACAAGCTAGAGATGGTCCGTTCGCGCCAGAGCGTCCTTTTTATTACACTCACTTTTTGGTTAATTATCGCGAACTCATGAACATACTCGTCACCTGAGCGATATCGTTGTTTGCGTAATTTTTCTCTGGTCACTCACATATTCTACACATATTAATTACTCTTCAATTACACTCGTAATTAATATTAATTAGTTAGCATCTTCAATATTGCACCTCTGGAAATAAATTTTACATCACCATACTAGTTAAAAATTCCTTAATGTAATGGTGTCTTTATAATTAGCGTAAGTCTTTGCTTACAGGTTTAACACAATTAATTATTTTATTATAATCCTGTTAAGACCTGATTAATTGGAACAAATAATTCATAGCGTCACCCCATATTCTTGTGCAGCTGGCTTCACGCACACAAACACACACACGCCGTATTTTTAATTATCGAAGCAGGCGCACTCTCAACACGCTCCAGCCTGCATTTTCCTGCATAAAATTGTATAAAACTGTTCCTTATTCTATCTACGCTAATTACAGTATAAAACATACCGCCCTGGGGAAATATGCACATATATGTATTGTTGCAATATATTATTCTGTATTTAATGTTGTGATGTTATTCAATTTGTTTCTTTGCAAGTAGTGTAATTTCGTATTTTTTTTAACACCTGACGTATGTTTTTACTGAAAAATATCAGTATCATCATATTTGATACTGATGATCAGTATCAGATACTGATGATACTGATATTTTTCAGTGAGACGTGCGTCAGGTGTTAAAAGAAAATACGAAATTACACTACTTGCAGAAGAAACAAATTGAATAACATCAGAACATTATATAATTACTGCAAGAAACTTCGTGTTACGTATTTAGAAAATGATATTCTGTATTTGTATATAATGCTAATTACATTTCCACTTGTTGTTTTTATTACATAATATATTTTATAGTGTCAAATATAAGGGTCTGTACTTGATATTTATAGTTAAAAAATCACAAGCTATATAGTTGTATAATGGAACAAGAATAGCTGTCAAAAATAATTGTAGTGTACCTCAACAAATATCTGTCAATCAAAATGTTAAATAAGGGTGGAGTATATCACCTACCCTTTTTAACAATTATATTGACAATCTGGTAAGAAAATTGAAACATCTAGTGTACCATGATATTAAGTTATTAAGTCCACTGTCCCATACGACGATCAGTGAGACCGTCGTAACGATATAATATGTTATTATATTTTTAGTGTAACTAAGTACTACGATCAACTTATATATTTATCTGTAATAATTCTTCATTCCGAAGAGAAATAATAGATTTTGCGAATGTACGTGTGTGTGTACTGGCGTAGTTCAGTAGATTTTTTGGTGTGTACTCTGCAGATATACGCGCAGTATAATTACAACACCAGTGACAGATGTCGAGAGCAAGGGCTCGGTATAGTGGGTTGCTGTGACACAAAATTAAAAAAAAACTCCAGTTTAATTACAGTTTACCACAGTTGCCTCGCACCACTGGCTTCTGTTTCATTAAATAGTCTGCTACATCAATGGCAGGGCGTCCTCGATAAACTTCCGAAACGTGACATTTGTTTGGTAACTGGGACGGCTTGGCCGTTGCTGTAAAGAAAACTTATAGGCAAAGTTCGATTTCCGTAAAAATAATTATAAGAGATCTCAATAAATGTCCGTTAATCAAGGTGTTAGACAAGGGTGTAGTATATTATCTACTGTTTTTAACATTTATATTGACGATCTGGTAAGGAAATGGAAACATGTAGCGAACACTGGTATTAAATTATCACGGGACAGACGTATAAATGTTCTATTGTTTGCTCACGACTTGATTGTTCTTCAAAATAAAAATCTGATTTGCAAAAATTTTTTTTTAAGCTTCATCAGATTTTCAAACAATACAATATAAAAATCTCCACTATAAAAACAAAGATAATGGCATTTCAAGGTAAGGAGCCAATAAGTACAAAATTAATGATTAGCAATAGAATTCTAGAACAGGTGAACGACTTTAATTATTTGTAAAATGGCGTTGCCATATCTGATGTTAAATTAGATAAGTTCCAAACGATTTGTGCCACAATGAACCTTACATTTAGAAACAAGCTTTTTTGAGATACAAAATTAAAGTTCTGTAAAGATACAGTCCCTGTATTGTCTTATAGGTGTAAATTATGGACACAAAGACAAACAAGATAGTAAAATAAAAAGATAGTTATGGCCTCAGAACTGGCGTTCTTAAGAGGAGTTAAAAGGTTTTTTTCTGTATTTGACCGTATAAAGATTAAGACCATAAGAGAAGAATTACAAGTTTTTAACTTAAACGAAAAATTAAAAGATTACAAAACTGCGGAAACAACACTTAGATAAAGTGTCAGCTTCCAGAGTAGCCAAGCGAGTCTGGAAATAAGAACCTATAGGACACAGGGGAGTGGGTAGAGCCAGGAAAAAATGGCTGCAGGATTTTTGAAGACGGAACAGGTATCACCTTGCCTATGTCGTGTTGTGAAGATGATGATGAAAGTCACCCAACAAACTTTCAATTACGTAATACAAGTATCTCGGGCACCCCAGCTGTAACGTGTGTGTGCGTACATATTGCTGCTACTTTGCGATGAAAGACAATTACGCGTCAACTATCGAGACTGATCCAGACTTAACCGGTCCGCGCACACTGTGTTCGAGGCCGCTAGCAATTACGCTCTAGTGTTTTATAGTAGCGCTGACCGCTAGTATGGATAATTCTGGAATGTCAGGAGGTGTAAATATAGGCATTCAACGACAGTTAGTTTTGTTTGAGTGGCGATTTATTCCAGTGCGTTCGAAGTAGGAATTTTTATAACTGTGAGAAAAATTCTTCATATGTATGATTCTCAGCGTTAGCCGAGAAACATCATGAACAGGTGACCTATTGTGACGAAGTCTTATGTGCTTTATTATTGTGCGGGACTCTATTCGTTGTCATTGTTATTGCTTGTTTGTTTAACAAAGTGACACATTATTCTGGAATTCAGCGACGGTCAAGTTAGGTATGGTCGAGTGATTACACAGTGCGTTTAAGTGGTGATTTACGCAGTGCGGTTCGAGGTATTTTGGCAAAGTGTTATGTGTTTTATAATTGTGCGGGACAATTGTAATACAATTTTGTTTTATATTAGTTTAATTTTATTGCGTGTGAACAATTTTTATTTGATTTGTTGTAAGAGACTATCTTGTTGATTACAAACTGTTTAATAGTGATAATTAAAGTTGGTTATTAGTGATTTCATTGGTGTCTTTTATTTTGTTTTCCACTGTACCATACGACGATCAGTAGACCGTCGTAACAATATGTACCCACAATGCAATTTGACCACCTTGGTCCAGTAATTCAGTTATGGTGCTCACGACCCTACGTATTGTGTTACACCAAACTGGTAAAGTAAAGCTGTCTCAAATATTGCACAGCATTATTGCTGTAGGGATCCAGTTTGTGGGAAACGTGAGCTTCGTATAATTCGGGTTAAACGAATTACAGTCTATGCTACTCCAACAGTGTTGTTACCTGCAAGCCAATTGGGGATTACGTCGGATAAAGCGTGTTATATATTATGTGTATAATTTTTTAATGTTGAATACCTGTATCGGCCTACCTAATCAATAAAACATTAATCTACATGTTTTAAATCAAAGTGAATTATTGATATTAATAAATCAAAATCGAAATAATCAAATTCTTGGATTTTGTTGCCCTTGAAGTCTTCCTGTGTTAATAATGAGTTCATAATTTCGTAATGACCGTCAATCAACAGATTTCAACGATGATGAGTTTTGCAAGGATTGGTCAAAAAAGTATAAGACAAGTTTTTAATTGTGTGTTTGACATCGTCACAACGCATCGACAGTAATTGTCCTCATGATGACAATAAATATTGTCGACAAATAATTTAAAATTTGTGTTTACTTTTTTGACCGATCCTGGCAAACCCTTCATAGTTAAAGATGCATTAATAATAATAATAATATACATTATTAAATTAATAATAAAATTAAATTAATAATAAAAATTTACAATTTTCTAACGCGGAATGTTGCTTCATTGATATTAAAAAGTTTTTTTTTACTTTCCCATAAGCCAGTTTTTGTTCAATAAAAGCTTGCGCAAAGTCTTACTCTGTCTTAAGGCAAAGGTAAATAATTTTTTGTTTTTTATTTAAAAAATTTAGTGTTATGAGTTAAAAGAATGTCCATTTATTATTTAATAGGTAAAATATTATATATTTCAGAAACTGTGTTTATAAAACTGTCTCAGACGAAACAACGGTATGTTTAATACTGAAAAATTGAGCCAACAACTAAAATTTCACAAATGTGAGTTTACACATTTTAGTTAAAAAATAAAATAACTGAAGGTGCACATTATCGCGGCCGTTAGCTACATGGCTGATTTGCGTTTCTGGATCGGCTTACACGAGTTGGTTTGTATCGGCCATGACTGAAGGTTTAGACTAAAAGGATATTTAAGATGTGCCATAATCTTCCAATCCAATAATATTGTGTCATACTAAAATTTCAATTGCTTTTGTGTTTAATTGCATATCTGAGGTAGATTTGTTTTAAATATCGCCATTAGGAATATTGAAGGGTTAGTGGTATAACTATCCAATCCAAGTTTTACTGTTGTTCCAAGATGTTTCAAAATCGATATTTTGTATGAAATTCTCTTTTCATTTTATTTTTTAACAGCTATGTATTCAATAAAATAATTTATAATAATAAAACGCTACCTTAAAAATCAGCTTTGGTTCACCATTGCACCTGAAAATCTTTGATATTATTTTTCCGTAAATTCACATGAGTCGACTCGGGGACATTTACCAATTATTGTCCCACAATTCATTATGCATATGTCTTTCATCGCCATAAAGAATTTCATTTCCATCGGCAGAAATCGCCGTTTGTTAGTTTTGAATTGCCTCAGCACTTCCTGAGAAAGATGACAGCAAATTTAACTTCATCCACTATGCCAGCTAAAAGTTATCTAAGATTCAACAAAACTTTGAGTAAAATTAGGAAAATAAAAATTTAACAGTTCAGCTTATAATTTGAAGTAATAAGCTTAGTTATTGTATTATACTATTAATATTATTTTTTAATATACCATATAATTATAATTATATTTCTTACAGTTTTCTCAACTTACCTACTCTGTAAATGTGTATTGAATATCACACTGAGTAAATATTTTATTAACGAATTTTTCAGACATTTGCTAAATATCTGTTGTTTATTGAAATTTAAAATCTGCGACCGTATCAAAATTTTGCATAATCAAGTATTTTCGTTTAATAAATCAAGGTGTATTAATAACAATTTTATGGGACACTTACAGCGCAAAATACTAATTTTGGTTTTCCAGGAAAGATACTTTTAGTTGTAAAAATAATAACTTAAGCTACACATCATCGCCCCTACTATATAGCAGAGACCATATGGCTATATGGCTGGTTTCCGTTTTTCAATTGGGTTACACATATTGATTTGTCCCGACCTTGACTGAAGGTTTAAACTGAAAACCTATTTAAGATACGCCAAAATCTGCCAATCAAATTATATGCCAGACCAACACTTGAATGGTTTTTGCGTTCTATTCCGTATTTAAGGCAGATGTTTTAAATATCAACGTTAGGAATATTTAGGGGTTAGTGGTAAATATCTAAATACACGACATTAATGACATACGTTGATTCTTTTCATAAAATAATTTACGGAAATAATTTGCAGGATTTAACAGGCAGCATCTCTTAATAAAAATTGCATTACATTCATAAATCTTCCATAAATATCAATAGGATTTTTGGAACGTTAAAAATAAAGAAGACCTGCATTGTATTTGTGTAAATTCTTCTTGCACAAAGTGTCAGGTTTACAAACGCACAACGTATGAGTAGATGTTTGTCTGTTGATAGCCGATGAAAATATATTGATGAAACTCTCTGCTTAGTATGACTTTCAGAACGGAGAATTTAATAGGATTTTAGCTTGTCTGTATAGGTACGAGTGAGTAGATGCTTTTCTTTTCTTGTCTAGTAACATTTAGCCCTGTTTTACTGGACTACAACGTTTGTAACATTTTACAAGTTTTGGTTTTATACATATAACTTTTGACGCAAGAAAGAAAAATAAAATATTATATTGGCTGATAGAGAGGATGAAGCATATTAGAAGCTTTCGGAATTTCAGTACCACATGGAGTTATAAGAGGTTATGGTATTCGACAATACAGGTTACCGTAGACAAACTCAATAGCCGCGGCCCCAATCACGTACATCACGGTACGTGTCTTCAGGTCATTACAAGATATTATCTACTTATTGATGTCTACCTTCCACTTCTTTGTTTACCGTTTTCCTCAGGTTACTATTTTTATTCCTCTACAGGCTTCATTAACTCCTCCCTTTCAAGAAAAAACAATCTAATTCACTGTCTGCCAAACGTTATCTATCTCGCTCACTCTCGTTCACCTTTCCCTCCCCCTCCACCACACGAATACTTTATTCTATAAATATCAATCCACTTTATTACTTCACTTTAAACTTTCATTTCAATCATGCCTTTGTGAATTTTGCATCTATTATCACATACTATAATTGATAATTTTATAAATATTTTACCCATTTTTTCTAAACAATGCCTATTATGTAACACAAAATCATGACGCATATGTAAGTATATATTGTGTATATTATTATACTATACATTTATTACATTATTATATATTGCAATAGATGGGATTTGCATATAAAATAATAATTTCACTCTTAACTTATGATAGCACGTTTCAATGAGAATTGGTTAGTAATCGTTTAGTAAAGGTTGGGTGTTGGAACATTGTAATATAGACAAGAAGAATCATGTCAAAATTGTTGGAATAAGTTGATTCTGACTGTATAAAAAAATATTAATGTTGTAAAATAGTGCAAACGTAGGCCTATGCATAGGATATGGCAAGTGCGCGTGCGCGCGCGTGTGTATAATTGTGTTACGAAATAACAATAAAAAACGGATTAAATTAAATAACGTTTGTGTAAATCAAATGTGCAACATAAGATTTACACCAGAATGTGCATAAAATAAAGACCTATCTGGTAATAATATTTGTTACTAATATAAAGAACAGAATATATGAGTTTTTAAATAAATAAGGTTTTATCAGCCACAAGAAAAGTAATAAAATTATACCGGTTTTATTTGCAAGTTTTATATTGTGAATATAGAATTTCTTACAAGTAGAATGTTATCTAGACTGTAGCCGTAAGGGTGAGGGAACGTTTTGACCAATGAAATTAGCTAATATATTAGTTGATTTGATCTGTGATGGGATGTAAAGCAGTCTAGCTTAGAACTCAGAAGAAGCAGTCTTTCATTACTCTCTATAACGTGTAATTGTTGACTCTGATTCAGTACGATAGGGCTGTCAGGAGTTACGAACATTAGTAGTAAAGTGCGCGACTGAATATCTCGAGTGCTAGTTCTGTAAAGTTCAAGATTATCCGTTTAGGCATTTATGAACACATCAAGTTTGCCGGAGCCACATAAATCAGTAACAATTAGTAATTCAACTCAGTTCGTAGAAATACCCAACCCGGAACGACCCTGAGAGCTGGAAAGCATGAGGAGATCCTAGAAGAACCACAGGAGGAACAGCAGTATCCTGACGTCTACCTGAAAGGAACATCTGTCGACACTTATCAGGAAAAAGGAGTAACACCGCATCGTTCAACAAACCAGGGAAGTGAAACCACTTATATAAACTAAATCAATTAATAAAACAATTATAAACTAAACGAGACAGAAAAACTTGTAGGAATTAAGATTTATGTGACTAGAGTGTAGGAAAGAATTATTTTAAATATAAATAAAAGGTCAACAGAAACCGTCAATTAAGTTTATTTTGCAGAAGAAACTGTTAATTAATTTTATTTACAACAGAAGTACTAATTTATTTATTTAAACAAAACGATTGATTTATTTTATTTAATATAAGAAACTGTATTCATTTTTGTTGTGCTATCATAAATAATAGTAAAATACTGTGCAATTTTAAAAATTAAAGAAGCCTTTAATTAAAGCCAAAACATTCAATTACCTAATATCGACTATTTATTCTATACAAACCGTGTACATGGCAATATATTACATGCATACTTGCTCGCATTATTTTTCTATATATTTTTCATTATTATTAATAATAAAAGAAACTTTTCTCACGACAATATATTAAATATTGTTTCAATGTTTTGCAGTGTTTCGATAGTTTAAACTATAATCATCAGAAATTACAAAGTAATAAAATTTTAAAAATTAATTATAATTTTACTAAATTGTTAATAAATTTCCTCGTATGATCTGCCACAAAATTATTTAGCAGACTCGGGAAGAAAAAAAGGAACATACAGTCAGTTACAGTTAGGCTGGTGGTCAAAGTAATGTTACTCATCACTGTAAATAAACTTCTTGGATAAGACACAACTGGTTTACACTCTGTGTTACCTGGGAACAGGTGCGGTTGCAGAGTAAGCTGTCAGCTGACTCTATCTTACAGCTTTGCTGTCAGCCGGGTAATAAATGCCATCATTTGTCTTCGTCACATTACTGTAACTCCACTGTTGACGCGTACACAAAACGTGTCCAAATAAACTTAACTGGAAGATAATAAATACATACCAAATACTAGACTTATAACTTTAAGGAAATTACCATCACTAAACACTACAAATGGTTGAAACTTAGCTATATTTTTTACCATAAACAGTCAGTGCGGCATTTTCACTTTCATTTCACATATTGTTTAGAAAAAAGACAATGATACATACATGTGTATTAGTCACATTTCTAGGATCACTTAACAGTGGAAAAATGGTTTAAACCTAGTAACAATATTGGTCTGGAAGGGATGCTGTGTTTCGTGATTGGTCCCTATTTTAACCAATCGTGTAGCTCTTCTCAGTAGTTTTATTTTGTTACTTTACAACTTTTTATTTAAGCTATTGAAATGAGATTTCTCAGGCGTGCTGCAGGGTACTACACTCTTCACGATCACAAAAGAAATGTCCATGTAAGGTAGAAGCTGAATAATTATGAATGTACTTGATAGAATTGTCCAATACCGGTTAAAATGGTTGGAACATCTTAACTGATTGCCCCATCTACAAAAAATAATGAAACTGCTAGTCGGAAGGAAGTAGAGGTTGGGGCGTCCGACGGAACGTTGGAGTGACCAGCTCCAATCTATCTCCTTGTGACCGTAGCAAACCATTTTGCTTTAAGCTTTATTAAAGATGATGATGATTCTACGACTTTCTATATTAGCCTCGTGCAAAATATTTACAGGCATTGCACAAACGCAATGCACAGAGAAGAGCATTGAAAATGCTTCAATGAATCTAAAAAATATATATATTTATGTTCATTCACCAATGAATGAATTCATTCTTCATTCACCAACCAATGAATTCATTCTTCATTTACTAATGTACAGATTATAAGTTAAATGTAGTCGCATTCATAAGCGAAGTTTTACATGTGTACTACGTTATTGACAACAAAGAAGTAGTTTCTATGGAAACTCACAGGTTCCCATTTTCGATAACGCACCAGCGATCGGCCGCAAATGTGCGACACGTCCTTATAAACATTTTCAATGTTAAAAATAACAGTTCAATTTTAATGCACTTTAATAAGTAACTCATGATACGAATCCAAAACCTTTGCTAAGCAAATATTTTATAATACAAATGGGGTTCATCGTAACGTGTCACTAAAATAATCAATACGGATAGATTTATAATGGCTAATAAAGAGAAATATAGATTTATTATACACATTTTATTTTACTCACACGACAGCATTATAGGATTAACCAGTTAATTATAAGCAGTAGATTAAAGTGAAATAGATGTGTGTAAAATGTAACTACGAAGCTTGTTTTCTTTCAAAACTTGGCTTAATAGTCAGCGAAATGGCTTAAGATTACTACACAATTTGTCAGTGTTAAACTTAATATCAGAATGGTAATAAAAGAAATACTAAATTTTCATAACTTTCTATAAATCGAAGTACAACTTTCCAAATTTCTAACACGTTAAATCAATTAATTTAAAAATTCTAAACTCGATGTGCCTTTTCATAACCTTGAACTCACCTCTTCGTTTCCAAATTACAAAAACATTTCGTGATTGAAACCGCGCCACTTATTACAGCACATATTTAATTTTAATTATATTAATCTTCCACTGACAAATTATCTTGAATTTTCTACTGTAAAGACGAAAAATCACAATGCCTTGGGACTACTTTGTCGTTTCTCCCATAACAAAATCACAATTCCTTGGGACTACTTTGTCGTTTCTCCCATAACAATATTACGTTTAGAGATAAGTTCTGTCGAGAAAGTTTATTAACGAAAAATAAGATTTGAATTTCAGCAAAGAGGTGATGGGAAAGTGAAGAAAAGAAATACTTTGTGAACGTCAGACGTCAGATGTTTAAGTGGGAGCATTGTGTCTATAATCCAATATTCTGACGCACCTCGAGCCGATGCAGATATTGCCTTAGCCTGCCACAACGTAGAGCCTGCTGTCCCAGTGGAATAACGAGATTAGCTACAATGCTTTCTGTTACCTCGTAACAACGTTGCCTGCATTTCCTTTCCACACACACACACACACACAACACTTACTCAATACACTTCTATAAAACTTTGTTGTTTAGTATTCTGGTGTCGATTATATTATAGATTCTAAATTGACAATGAATAACTTACGAATCTTCTTCTGGAGGTAAAATAGGTATAATCTTCTGGTCTTTCCTGAGTATTAAGCAAGTGCTAGCAAAACGAATTTAAATAATTTAGACACTTTAAATTTATTTAGATAAATATCTGAGTCATCGTCTTCATCAGGCTCAAGGATTAGACTCATCCTGAACCTGTTCCTGGACCCACTTCGCTCTCGGCCGTCCTACATCTCTCTTCCCCACCGGTCTATTCCATTGCTAGCACTGGAATCCTGTTACCCGCCATTCTTTCCAAATGTTCACACCACTTTCTTTTGTTACTCCTTAGCTGTTTCAGCAAGGGGACGACTTCCCAATTCCGTTCTTATATCCACATTCTTCTTTCTATCGAGAATGGTATACTTCCCAATTCCGTTCTTATATCCACATTCTTCTTTCTATCGAGAATGGTATAGTCCAGTGGATTCCCCATGAACTTCATCTCCCCTGCCTCAATCTTTGCTTTATCTCTTTCTATCATAAATCTGGGTTCGTCTCCATGCATCAAAACTAATACCACTACCGTGTTAAAAAACATTATCCTTATTTCCTTCTTTCAAACATTATCCTTATTTCCTTTTTTGCCTTATTTTTAAGGTGTCTATGAATTGTTCCACAGATATTTCTAAAGTTGCTTTATTTTTCATCCAGATCAATTTCTGTCCGATATGTAATATAAGAGAGAATATAAACTTTTATATAAATATAAGAGTGTGGTGTGATATAAAATACCTTCTTTAATTTTATTGTATCAAAAAGTGCATGAAGGACAGACAGAAGAGACACTAAGAGCCGATGGGAGCAATTACTGACAATAAAACGAATACTTCGACAAGAATGAGTATACGTCCTATTTCTTGCGTATTTGTATTGCAATGTGCAGATGAAATTCATTTATAATTTAAAACACAAATCGTGTACAATGAAAGCAGTAGTATTACAGAATTACTGGCTAAACAGTCAGCACAAACAACGTGTTTGTAATCCAGCACACACAAATTACTCTCTGAGGTAATTTATAATGCCTCGCTAACGAACGCTGTAGCTCGCTAACGCAAGGCTTTGCCTCAAGAGAGATTGGCGATATATATTATTAGTGTAATGTATAGCGAACGACCCGTCAGGAGACTATATACATATTAATATAAAAAATTAGTATCATTTGATTATATATAACAAACGTTATATGACCTACTTCCTGGAATAACAATGAATTATTGATTGAACAAATTATAAAGTTATGAAATATATATAGGGAAATTAATATTGTTATGTTTGCTATTAATGATCTACATGTACTTAGTGAGGACAATACGCAATAATGACAATTACTTGCATTGCATCGAACTGTCGCAGAACAAATAAAATCTTACACCGGCGGGAATATATATAAATATAAGGCAACTGGACAGCTGCAACGTGTAATCGGGGAATGAGAAGAAGAAAGTTGCAGAGCATACGTATGCTACAGTGTCCGACAAAAACTACTTTGGAGGTGGCAATGCAAATGACATATTATTGTCCAATACACATGCTAATTAATATTTTTTTATATAGTATTATGATATGAACGGGAAGAGAATAATACCGCTGGAAAGGTCAGAACATTGTCTTAAGAAGGTTCATAGCCAAAATACTGAAAGGAGACACTCACCAATAAACAAACTAACCGTTACTGATCACAAATGTGTAGTATGAGAGCAAGAAATATGAGAAATAACTATATAATTTTATCAACTCTCTTAAACTTAAATCTACGCAAATACGTAACGCCTCATTTTATTTCCCTTTTCTGTGACAACACCGTAGCCCAGCTGTCTGGGACAATAATGCTTGCAAGAACTTTTGTTCTAAACCTGCTCCTTACATTGTCTGTACAAAATACATGTCATAGTGTCTCCAAAAATTGCAGTTTTATGTCACGCAATTCAACTATTATTTTGAACAATATTTTATTATTTGAATTTTTGATGAGCTTTAAAACCCTTAAAAATATCAGTCTCGAGTTTTACTAAGTCTGTGATTTAATACAAGGCAATATAAAATTAAGAAACCAAGATAAAGCCTTCAATTAAGATTTAGGCTAATTATAATTTTTTCTGGTTTGTTTTCGTTTAAAAATTTTATTTTTGAGTAATGTAAGAATTTTACTCAAGAAAAAATTATATTAATAAAACAATAGTTTGTTATTAAATGGTATTGTATCCATTTGCAGTCAACTATTGTTAGATAATTTAAAAATCAAACTTTAATACTTATTATCACGTGTATAGAAGAATACTATAATTCAAGCAGTATAATATAAAAACATGCACGCGGGAAAATAATATTAAAGCCAAATACAGATTTTTATATCTGTATAAAATTATACCTTGTAAGCAGTATTATTACTCAATCAATATGTTAGAGGTGAAAATCGATAAAAAGCAACGACATAGACGAATGTCAACATCACGTAACATAACAGCAACATGAAGATGTTGTACACACAGCATGTTAGAGATGTTAGCGCACGTAACACTAAGTAAACATTCCACATTGGACTGAAAATGTATGACAGTGCGGCGGCAACATAGATCTATCTCTACAACTACAACATAAGTTCACGCGGAACGCATACTTTCTTACCAAAACCACTACCACTTCAATTGTCATTATGTGACCACCTAATTTTGCCAGTGTTAACCAAACATCATACCGTTACGTATTTGGGACGATTAATGTTGTGGAAAGAATAATATCTTACCAAGAGTTAAACATATAATTAACCTATAATTCAAACTTTCCTGCAAATCACTCATGCCTTCTGCACAATGGAAAACATCCTCAAAACCCACTCATGATAAACAATAGCAACTACTAAGGGCACAAGTTTACTTAATCATAATTAATAATTAAAATTTTCACTAATCAAAGCCACCTGTAATATTAACTCTAAAAGGCACATGTTTAATCTTTAACATGTTCTCGGAGCAGTTATTGTTACTAATCGTTATTTATCATCGTTCTGTAGGAACAAAATTATCATAGAAATGATCTTGATGCTGTGTTCCGATAAGGGATTAAAAAAAACCTTGTTGTTAATATAAACAAATTACTCTTATATTCTATGGTACAGGTAATTATACACTAACACACCAGTTAGTGTGTTATTCTGCTCATAACAGGTGGCAAATATTGATATACAATACACAGTATATTGATATCTGAGACAGCAGGGTTAGGACGCCATAAATACCAATTATTGTAACCGCGACATACAGAACTGTACCGTGTTGGTTGCGCTCAAGTAACGGTAAGTTATCACCAGTGCGACTATTTAGTCAACGGTTTCTAAGACAAGTTTCTTGTTTAGTTTATACTCACTATTTGAGAAACATTAAGTAAGGCGACTGTAAAACACAATGTGGTGTTTATATTAAATCATTTATAGTGTTACAATTTATTAACGTCATTTGGATATTTAATTATTTACGTCAAGTTTAACAGACATTAAGAAATTTCTTGGCCGTTTTTAAATGGCTATGTTACACTGCCTCCATTTTGACATTCTTCTTCATACTCTTCTAATTTATATTTTCAAATGGTTGCTATTTTCCTCAACAAAGATTGTTTGATGTAATCAAATTATAATATTTATGGAATATTTCCGATTATAGTACCAAGCCACGTATTTGATAATCAAATAAGTAATGTATATCTTACCGTCTGTGACTTACAGCAAAATGTATTATCACGTTAAAATTTACATGTTATACTGTTTTGCGGTATCTGCTATGATACGAGTTAGATATGAACCAGTGCGCCGTCTGTCGCCGTACGGTGTACACCTTGAAACCGTTGTGTGCGCTATTTGTATAGTGTATTCTTAGTTTGTTTTATTTATAATGTGGATTTGATATTTTTGGAAATATTCGACAACTATGCCATCGCACGATTGGATAAGAAGAGATTTTAAATTCTGATGATGGGACAAGGTCCCGAAACATGTAAATTTTAACGTGATAATACATTTTGCTGTAAGTCACAGAGGGTAAGATATACATTACTTATTTGAAATTATAATACTCAAAACACGGCAGCCTGCAATTTTATTAAATATTAGAAAGACCCCAGTAGACGGTAAAAGCATGTAAATATCCTCTTAAAACTACCTAATAATATTTAAGTAAGTTATTGATTTAGCGGAAAAACAGTCTGCATGCAACTAATTGTGCTCATTTTTAGAAAATAACATGTATTTGAATAAAAACCGGATAAGTGCTAAGCGTATACGTTTCCATGGACACATCTCATACTGGACCCTCTCTGGGAGGGGGGGGTAAAAACTAACCTATAGTAACTTTAATTAAATATTCTACGTACACATGTGTTATTATTCTTATTAATTCGGGTTCAATACGTCCTACGACGACGTCCGATGCATAACCTCCATTGTTGTCTGTAGTCCCAGTTTTAATCGTTTAGTCCTCTATCGCTCATTGATCTTCTTTTGCCCTCTATCCACGTTCTCTTGGGTCTGTGCTCTCTAGCTATCCATCTCATTGTTTTCTTTGGAAGTGGTATTGTCCAATTCTTTGTACGTGTCCGTTACCAGATTAGTTGTTTTTCTTCAATGTAGTCGATGATTGTCTTTTGTACGTCCATTTCTTCTTTGACTGTTTCATTTCGTATTCGCTCTACCCTTGAAGTTCTAGCAACTCGTCTCAAAGCATATTGTACATTTCTTTACCTTCTAACTTCCTTTTTACCTGATCCTTTATTTTCCACATTTTGGATCCGTACATCAACGTACATTTAATCATATTATTGTATATCCTTGTCTTCCTTTCTTTTCCAATTTCTGTCCTCCATAGAAGCCATTCAATGTTCTAATTATTTCTTTTGCTGTGTTTATTCTTGATTTTACACAAATATTACACATTTATACCTTACTTATTTCGTACTTGTTGTCTTCCCCTATCTTTTGTAGTACCATCCTGTCTAGTTAGTAACTAGTATTCCTCATAGGCTTACGTATTCCAGTTTGTTACCATTATTTGTACTCACAGACAGGTTTGTTTATTCTCTATACATCAACGTTTGTTACCATCGATACTATTATGATCATTACCATATCATTTACGTTTATCAACTACGCACATTTTGTATGCACGAAATAGAACAATTGACGTAATGGCATACAGATGTCAACAGAAATTCTTCACTTAACTGTGTAAAGTGTATAAACGTCTTCTTTTATATTTTTACAGAACTAAGGTTTACGTTTGTCAAAATCTATTATAAAATGATAAAAACTCTACTCCTTGTAAATTATCTTCTTCTTTAAGTACTTAATAAGCAACCTTTTATTATTTTATGTAAAAAAATGTGTATTTTTAAAATAATGTTGTTTCTAACTTTCAACACAACAGGGATAAAACTTTAAGGTGTCATATTGTGTTGCAAAGCAGTTTTAGTAATTTAAAAATAGAAGATATTGTTACGACAATTACGGAACGTACTCGAATAGTCAAGAGTGCATTTCTACGCGATTCTCGGCTAGCCGACCAGCTATCAAGGCCGTGGTGTCAAGTACCACTGCAGACTGTTCTAGTGTTTGTGACTAATCAAATTATGCTGACACACCGACAAAAGAATTTAAAATTATTCTGGAACATCTGCAGACTATATATAAGCAACAGCGGCTGGCTTAGTTAGTTAGTTACACCTGGCGATATTGCAGAGTGCGGAACAAGTGATTGTTACTAATTAGTTGAAAGTCATTACTGTGTTATAATTAGTGCGGGACTCTTTAATAGTTTACATTATTAATGTATGTGGGCAAATTTAACTTAAATTGTTGTATGAGTGTACCTTGTTGATTTCAACTCATTAAAGCTGATAATTAGTAATTTAATTGGTGTCTCTATTTTGTATCCACTGTACTATACGACGATCCGTGAGACTGTCATAACAATATTAATATTATGTAAATAGTATCATATAATTGTAGAAAAGTGGATAACTGTCAGGCCAACCAATAATGAGCGACACCGCAAATATGGTCAGAACTTATAGCTAATGAAAAAATAGAAAAAATAACCATCTTATTAAACACAAATAATCAAATGAATTCAAATTCAAATTTAAGTCAGAGTAATATTTTTATATAAACTTTTTATATAATTTTTTATGCTGTGTATTTATACATCTATGTTTGTTTATTTGCAAGTCTATTTTAGTGTTTCCGTCGCCAATAATGAATGTTATTAAATGGTGTAAAAGTAATATATGTCTTCATGGCGTGTCGAGTTTGTCTGAGACAATACAGACAATATAGATGTCAACGAGAAACTTTGAAATCTACCTCCGTGAAATAAAATATTCTTTTGTGTCCTGTTGTTATACAGACATATTACCTTGTTGAACTGTCAGTGTGTCTGTGTCTGTTTCGTGACAAAAATATATTTAATGTTTTGAACATAAGTTACAATAGAAACATCTGCACTAAAAAATTATTATTTTCATGTTCATTTGTTGTATAGCTGGTTTACTTGTAGATTTGTTTATGCTACCTGTGAGTCGTATGCTGTAACGTTCACGTTAAGCAGAATTAAACTTGTAAATATATTTTTATAGAGCAAGTTTATACATATTTAATATGTCCATTATTCCTTTGTAAGTAACTCGTTGAGTTTCCTGTAGGTCTCCTATGTAATATCTTTAGATAAATACACTGCAAGTAGGTTTATTTTCACCTGACGAACGTTTCACAGTAATTATTCTGTATCTTCAGAGGTTTGTTTGAATTGTAATTGAATGTTTCGCTTACAATACAGCTAACGGTTATGTTACAATTGCAATTAAAATTCAAACAAATCTCTGAAGATACAGAATAATTACTGTGAAACGTTCGTCAGGTGAAAATAAATCTATTTGCAGTGTATTTATCTGAAGATATTACATATTTAATATGAAAAATCTATCTGTTGGAAATAATTAATGTAGTTGTAATGCATCTGGGTGGTTACTGTTTTACAAATTTCAGGTTTCTCTTATCGAAGAGGCAAATTAACTTCACCTTAAAATTAAAGTACCATGATTTTCATAATTATGATTGCCGACTGTCAAACCGGTTACTATGAGAAAAATCTCTGCCAATTAGAATACCTCATTTTAGTACAAGCCTAACCAAATGTAACAATATAAGAATTTCAGACTTTCTTCAACAAGTCGGAAGTTTCAAACATATACAATGATACATACATACGCACGCACACACGCTCACATACACAAACACGTTCACTCAAATAACTGTTCTGTTGTGTTTGACATTTCTTTTGTATTCATACACAGGTCCTGATGATGACAATAAATATTGTCGAAACGTTGGCACAAATAAGTTAAAATTTGTGTTATATTTTTGACCGACCCTCACAAACCCTTCACCGAGAAAGGGTTACTAATAATACAAACAGGGATAAGCAAAGTTAATGCAAACGAAAAATATTTTTAAAAGGGTATAGTTTTAAGACTGTATATAATACAGATATATATAATAGTTTATGTATGTGGCCAAGTTAGTTAATAACTTAACGATTTTCACTAACATCAGGTTCTCTCTGTTTATTTCTACAAAGAGAAAACATGTATTACAAAATTTGTTTAACTGTATTTTAAGATGATATTTCGACATTGTTCTCTTGTCAGGTTACTGCTTGCCATGTTGACTTAGTATTCCCTGTTTCAGCACAAAACCTTTAATCAAACAGAAGTCGGTGAAACGAGAGACTGCGACATTCTGTAATTAAGCAAAACTTTGTAACTTGGTTTGACAGCATCAGCCCACCAGATTATTTTCTACTTCGATATTCGCCATTGGCGTTGAAAACACAATTGAATATGCAGTATTTTCCATGCAGCCAACAAACTACCATTAAACCCAACCCTTCAAAACCTTGAAATAGGAACAAAAAATAGAGGCAGTAAAAGAATTCATATATCTTGGCTCCCAGATAAACAGCACTAACGACATCAACGCTGAAATAAGAAGAAGAATATATCTCGTAAATAAAACATATTATGGATTAAAAAAGCACCTGATATTTACCTTCATCTCAAGAAGCACAAAGTGCAAAATTTACAAAACACTTATCAGGCCAGTGCTGACATGTGCTTCAAAAACCTGGACAATGACAATGAATAACGAGACTTCTAGGTGCTGTAAAAGGCGGATTCTAAGAACAATATTTAGAGGAGTAAAAGAAATGGAATGTGCGCAGGCGCTATAATTATGAACTATACAATCCTTACAAAGAACCGGACATTCTCAGGATAATCAAAATGTACAGGCTAAGGTGAGTTGGACATAGAGAGAATGGAGGAAGGACAGCCTACGAAATATATTGTCTACCAGAAACCAATGGGTAGTAGAAAAAGGGGAATACCCCAAAGTAGATTCAAAGACCAGATAGAGGAGAACTCAGAAAGCTGAACATAAGAAACTGGAAAGCCAGGGCATGCAATAGGGAGGAATGAAATCGATTCTTGGAGCAGGCCAAGACCCGCCACGTGTTGTAGAGCCATGGCTGATGATGATGATGATGATGATGAGTAATTTTTCATAAATATACATCAGCAAACAAGTACGCTCTTCCACACGTACAAAGACTCACAAGTTTTATCTGCCTTAAAAATTGTTCTATTTACGGCTCTTTGTTTAAGACGTTTTGACAATGTTTTATCCACCTATCAATACTAACAAAAACCTTGTATATGTGACGTATTTTCTCATCGCCTTCTATTGCAATCTGTCATATTTTTGCTAGGTGTCATGTTTTCTAAAATTGTCAGCACAAAGTCGACACAAATAGCACAAATTTCACACACTAGCACATATCAAAATATGTATGATAGTATACATTTGGCAACACGTACTTTTGGCCCTTCACCTTTCTAAAGTAAACGCACTATTTTGTAAATTAATATAAAATTGGCATGTCCTGTTCTTTCTCCAATGTTGTTACAATAAACAGAAACAGTAATCCAATGTTTACTTGAGCGTCCATCGGTCTTATTATGAAATGAGAAGGTGAAGAGATTACTATCAGAGTAGTTAATATATAATGGCAAACTATACAATCAAACAGATGGTCTTGCTATGGAAGCCGTAATATCCGCTATCATATCAGAAAGATATCTACAAGAAAATTTATGAAGAAATAATAAATATTAATTACTTTTAACGATGGAGGGTTTTTGCGAGGATCGGTCAAAAAACTATAATACAAATTTTAAAGTATTTTTGTCGACGTTTCGGCAATATTTTTTACCATCATAAGAACATATGTTCTGATGATGGTAACAAATATCAAAAACAGTAGATAAATTAATTGAGTAAATGTGTGTGCATGTGTGTGTGTCTGTGTATGCGCGCGCGCGTGTATGTGTGTATGTGTGAAGGAGTTGAAACGGTTTGTTTTACACCATCAAAATAACTGCATTCATTACATATTGTTTCCTTTAAATACATCCAGAAAATTATAACAACCCAGAATATATTTCATACAATATTACAATTTAATTACTGATAATATAAAAGTTACTTGTAATACTTGTAATTAATTGAAAAAACATTAAAAATGGAATATACGTAAAGGAGTGTCTAGATTGCAATAAATTTTACTTAGGCCTGACAAAGAAAAACTTCTCAATAGATTCATTCAGCACCGCAATCCATTTTCAAAACCAAATATTTACAAATCTCATTTAGCCACATATTGTATAAATAATAAACATCAATTTTCAGACATCCAAAGTATAAACCTAATTAAAAACATTCAAAAAGGTCAAAAAATGAATATTTGGTAAAATATTAATATTTACAAACACAATAACAATAATTTACTAATTACAGAACAAACTCAAATAAAAACAAAACAAGATGATCTATTTAAAATTATAAATTTATTAAAATTAAGAATGTATAAACATTAAATATTTCCAATGCGTCAGTCAAAACAGCTGATTAAGTGAACAACCATTACAAAAATCGAAAATGTAAATCGAAATAAAATAGATTACTCTTCATTTATATTGAAATCAAAACAAAATCAATTATTCGTTACTTTATATGTTAAAATCGAATCTAATCGATTCATTTTGATTTCGTTAATTCATTTTAAAACCTCTAGAGGTATTGGTACAGTCAGTGAAATGTGTATCGGGTCAATTAATAGTAAAAAAATAATACAATTTATTTGCAGAAGTAATTACAATTTGACAATATAAATGTGTGTATGTCCTGCAGGAAACTAAGAGTTACTTCTAAACAAATGATGGATAATGATAAAAACAGACAAATAATTGTAATAAATTATTTTTTTAACTTCAAACCATGAATAGTATAGTTTCCTTGGACGATTGTGTTTAATTAAAAATTGTTTAAATCTTTTTTTTTGAAATAGTCAGGAAAATAAACCCGTCACCTTGCCACATAAATGTTTTTATATCCCCTTAATCTACAGTAGGCCTAGTATAGACTTAATAGGCTTTATTCAACAGATTTCTAGTAGGCTGCATTCGACAATACACAGCAGCTGCACGGCAGCCACTAACATAAGGTAGGCACCAACTTAAACAATCAAATGTAGTGGCAGGCACGAAGCTTATGTTACGTGGCTTCCGTCGTTGGAAGTAATATGACGTCACTAGCTAATTGTGGCCTCGTGATGTTATTAATTTGCTTTCACGTAAACACAAAGTGTTGGTAATGTCACTTCCCAATGATTGCAAATGTCATTGCTGTACGTATCGAAGACAGTCAAAAATGAATTCAAATTCTGTACAATAACACAATAATCATAATCAAAATGGCAAACCTAAATACATTTTATAAATTCTACTTATTTGTTTAAAAAAGTAACCTACCTTAAAATTTATATTGTTTTATTATTTTACTATAAAAATAGATGCATCTGAAGTATTTTCATTTTCATACAACATATATTTATTTTTAAAAAAATTCTTTACGTAAAATAGAAGTAAAAGAGCAACAGATTATAACAAAACTTAATTGTAACAAAATTTCGTGAGCAGGAAACATTGATGCCTGGAGACATTAAATCACACTCTGTTGTACTCCATTTTTACAGAAAATTAAAGGTAATTTAAAATACGTGGCGTGTCGTAATGACATTAAAAGTATACATTCGTAATGACATTAAAGGTATACAATCTAAGTATCCTTTATTTTAGTGTTCTTTTTTCTTAACTAGTACATAATTGTTTCCTACATATGATTAACGTTTTTTAAATGTTCTGTGCTCATTGATAAATGTAAGAAGACATGCCAGTATAGCTTTTAATAACTTCATTATTTTACGTAGCTTAGTGGAATGTAAACCTTTACACTGGTGGAACTAAACCCTCACCAGTCACAACAAAACAGTCACTTACTTGTTAAACCCTTTTATCCAAGCAATAAGGCCGACAACCTTATTCAAAAATATAAGATTCATTACGCTATTTTTTTTGTATCGGCCATCTAAGGACCACATGCCAATTTCAATTCATTATTCTTTGTTCTTTTCTTTTTCTCCAGCATTCTTTCATCTTTTCACTGTGTCTCTTCTTCCTGTTTTCAGTCCACTTGAACTTGCGTTTTTCTCTCACCTACCTTGGACTCCTTCCATTTTTAACACTTTTGCCCAAAAGGTCACAGATTATGCTATTTTATTATTAACAACACTAATTATAAAAAAATTATTAATGCACTTGCTTAATATTTAATATGTTTTATGAGGATCACAATGAGGGACTGAAAATCACAAAAAAACTAAATTTTCCACACAGGTGAAAACAAAATCTTTATTAGTTCTTCACTGATAAAATATCAAACAAACTTTTTTTTAGAGAGGTTTAATTAATATAGAAAGAGAAATGAACTTGTAAGTTTGCGTGATAAATGATTATACTACGAATATATCAGCGTGGTGTATTTATTTTGGAAAACAATAAACATTATAATGTAATTTCCATAATTTTAGTATACAAGAACAAGTATGCGAACTGAAACGCTGTAAAAAAATAAATTAACACAACAGTCACAGATAATATTTAGTGATCATGCGTAAAAACGGTGTGTTATATAAAATAAATTTAGAAGGCTTTTGACGATATCTTTAGTAATGTTTTATTTTAAAGGAAACTGAGACAAACTTTTAGCTCGCAAGTTTTGTCTCTATCAGGACGTCTAATGAATGACTAGCGACGCTTTTCAGCGACAGTAATCACTTTACCTGAGGTACGTAAAACGTAAATGGTTTGACTCAGCCGAAGGCTGATCGACTCTGTTAGCGCTTTGAGCAATTATACACTTTAGCGGTCACAGTGGGAAATAGAAAATTAAATTCACTCTACTTTATCTCAAGGGATACAACGCTGATCTGTATTTAAATGAGTCTCTCTTATTGCGAGTAAAAATGGCACGGTCACACATTAATAAATTTAACACAAGGTTTCGGCTACAGACAGTCGGTTGTTGTATTCAGTTGTAGATATAATTCAACCTACAACCTACAAGTAACACAATTTATGAGCTACGAAATCGGTGTATAATAAAATCACATTAATACTAACATATTGAAAGTTTAGTTGAATATATATATATAAAACTGTGTTCTTACTGCGACATTGTTTACACAATGATTACGCAGTATTGTATTTTTACGACGGTCTACTGATCGTCGTATAGCACAGTGGAAAACAAAATACAAGACAGCGATTAAGTTACTGACCACCTGCTTTAATTATCACAATTAACAGTTTGTAATCAACTCGTACAATAATTCCAGTTAGATTAGTCCACATGCAATAATAATCTCAAATTCCGCGCTATCATCACGTTTCACTAATACACCACTTGCGACACACTGTGCAAATCGCCCGACATAACAATGAACTCTAAGTGGCAGGTATGGGCTATTTATTGTATAGAGGGTTCCATAATACGCGTCTTTAACAAACACGTGAAACTTCTAGAGAATACTTTAGCGCGGCCATGGCAGAAACACACACCGTTGGGCTAGTCAAGAAGCTTCTAGAACGACGCCATCGAACCCACGAGACGTTCCGCTTTATGTAATACTGTCTCGCATGTCAAGCGTCACGTACGCATTACAGGTGCAAGAATAGTCGAGAAAAGTTACATAGTCGCTTTATGTAATACTGTCTCGCATGTCAAGCGTCACGTACGCATTACAGGTGCAGGAATAGTCGAGAAACAGTAGGAGAACAACGTTCTCCAACGTACCAGAACTTTTCGTAATGGCCTAACACTTTTCCGCATTACGTAACTATATAAAATAAATTGATTTTTAACAAAATAAGTGAATTAACTTTTATGATGTGAAAGGTTACTAGAAACAGCTGTCAATAGCAGATCCACATTACAAATGTTAGCAAAAACTATTTAGAAATAAAATACATAGAGGGGTATTGTAAACGAGGTCAATGTCGACCAAAGACTGTAGCCCACAGAGAAATGTAGGAGGCAGGTATTTACAGAATAAGACTGTTTTTTATGCCTTTCCGTTAACGTGTGTAATCTTGATGAAAGATCTCATGAATCTGGAAGACTCACTAAAATTTTTAAATCAAGATACAACTCTTTAATTAACGCACTGCTTTTTACCAACCTGTTGCATTAGTCTTTGATCTTGTAATCTTCACTGCGATCTACGTACTGCAGCTCGATAAAACGAAATACCCAATAAATTAACCAGTATTTTGTATTAATATATTTGTACTGTCATTAATTTTTGTGTTTTAAGTTACGGGTTAGAAAACAAACAAAATTTGGTTGCTTTTAGTAAGCACTAATCATATGTGAATGACAAATACCATCATTAAATTTAATCGAATATAAAGTGTCAAAATCACCACACCAAAAATAACTGTACAATATGCTTTCATAACTGTTTACTAGATAAGGCGAATCAAATTAAGTGAAGTGCAAACTACTATTTAAATTTTCTTAAAATAGAACTCTTGATGTAGCGTTGTCTTGTCGTGTTACCAAGGTTCAGCTTGTTTGTTCAGCTTGACATTTAAGTTTTAAAGTTTTTTGCCAACTTATTTAGTGGTTTTCATTTAAACTTATAGCCTTACTGACAGTAGCAAAACCACTAAACACCTACACCTTATCAGCAGTTTGCTTTAACATCACTGCCATTAGCGTGATGATTCTCATGTTATTTGTGTTTCATTACCGCCTGTGTACATGAACCGCTCACACCGAACGACGTGCTTTATTCCCTTGCGTGCTTGTCAGAACAACCTCACTGCAGTCTACATCAATATCTCACAACGCATGGGTAGTTTCAATCCCATTAATAAGTTTTACCATTAAGTGTAAAGATTTGAGTTATCTTTGCGCAACATCATCATCATCATCTAAAGACCACGCCTCGTCGAATTAGCCAGGTATCTCTCTCTCTCTCTCTCTCTCTCTCTCTCTCTCTCTCTCTCTCTCTCTCTCACCCTCTCTCTCACCCTCTCTCTCACCCTCTCTCTCTCTCTCTCCCTCTCTCCCTCTCACTATCTATCTCTCTCTCTCTCCCTCTCTCTCCATCATCGCCTTTATTAAATCGCAGTACGATAGGAAGCTCATCTCCTTCCCAACGTCTTCGAAGAACGCTGCTCTTGGCTGTCCACTTGTTTTCCCCAAACACCTTTCGTTCAAAATGTTACTTAAGAATTGGTTTGCGTCGTAACACGTGCCCGATCTACTTTCCCCTTCTTCTTTTAAATATTTTCAGAGGTGATCTAACTTCGATCACTTCTGTAAGGACTTGGTTATTATATTTCTTATCCAACTTATCCTCGTCGTTCTCCTCCAGACCCACATTTCCATTGCTTCCAGTTTCCGCCTTTGTATTTTGCCGAGCGTCCACGCCTTACACCCATAAGTTAAGACACTCCGCACAAATATTTTGCAAACCTTTTCCTTACCTCCATACTTAAGTGATTATTTGTAACCGCAACGTGCAAGCCTTAATGATCAGTTTTCTAAACTTGTTATTTAGCATAGTTCTGCCGATTAACTTCGCTTTCGATTACGGCGTATGTTAGATGTGTTTGTTAGAACTGTAGTGAGCATCATCGTAGGTAACCCCCTAGCATAACGTATACCTTTTAGTAAGGTTTTAAAAACATAGAAAAACTTGGTAAGTTTCACAGTTTATTATTTACCTCTGACAATTGTGTCAGCCTATTAAGCTTTCTTAAAGAGATCATAGAAACAACTAAACAAATAATTGAGGGTGGTGAACATTGTTAAGGGTGTGTACCATGACATGTGAGTGGGTTGTCTACGTTGAAGGGGTGGAGAAGATAGTATAGGAAAGGTCAAGTGTCTCTAAAAAATTAAGTATAATAGGAAGGTAAATTCTAAAAATTAACTGAACTAAATAACAACTTTTAATAAAGAGGGTACACAAAATTCAGTTTGCTCGTTTTTAAATTTTTATTTTTGATTGTTTTTCTAGCTTTTAAAATTTCGAATAAATCCATTTTTTACCTATTGCATGTTGTCCAATAGTGTTATGTTTTTCACATCTATGAAGTAATTGTGTTGTAAGCAATTTTTTTTTTTTTTTTTTTTTTTTTTAATTTATTGGAGATCTGTAAGCTGTTCGACTGAGCGAACATTTAACAAATTGGCTGACAACACACACAGGATTATGAAGAGCTGACCATTGACAGCTCTTCTTGTTTTGATAATAGATTAAAGAGGTAACAAAATACAAAACTAAATGATAAAAACATGTAAACAAATGAACAAAAGTCACTATCACTTCCTGCTGGCATGATACAATAAGTTCAAACATTAAACACTGGGCCCATAAGGCACATATACAGGTTGACATTAACACGTATGAATGACACGAATACAAAAACATACAGAACAGATATCACAGACAGTACAATACAGAAAATACAGAGAATACATTATGAGTTAAACCTGAATGGTAAGTCTAATAGTTTGTGTCTTTTTAGTCTATAAATATCTTCACTGTTGTCTAACAAGTTAATTGCCAGGTGGTTGGGATGCTGTTCTAGTTTGGAGATGTGAGTCCTGCAGAGGCGCATGATTTCTTCTTTCACGGTTGAAACTTTGAGGTCGCGGTGTATAGAGTTATTTGAGACAAACCAAGGAGCGTCCACTATTGATCTAAGTGTTTTGGACTGAAAGCGCTGGATAATCTCAATATTACTTGTACTTGCAGTACCCCAAAATTGAATACCATAAGTCCATACCGGTTTAAGCACGACTTTATAGATCAAGAGTTTGTTGACGAGACTTAACCGTGATTGTCTGCCTATAAGCCAATAGATGTTTCTGACCTTGTGATTAAGTTGAAGCTTCTTAGATGTTATATGTTTTTTCCATGTTAGTCTCCTGTCCAGATGCATCCCAAGGTACTTAGCACTTTCAGCTTGCGGTACTGGTTGACCGTTAATTGTGACTGGAGGGCAGTTTGCCTTACGTGTGGTGAAGGTAACGTGGACTGACTTCGATGAATTGATTTTTATGCGCCAATTATCAAGCCATAACTGAACGCTGTTTAATGAGTCTTGTAGTATAAGAGATGCTATTGAGGGGTCGGAGTGTGTCGCTAGGATCGCTGTGTCATCGGCGTAGGTAGCAACAGTGGTTTCACTTGCTGACGGTAAGTCCGAGGTGAACAGGAGGTAGAGCAGAGGACCCAGGACAGTACCCTGCGGAACACCCGACCCCACTGGTAATAGAGGAGAAGTAGCATCGGAGTACTTGACTTGAAACACTCTGCCCACTAAGTAGGAATGTAAGATACGGTAACAATTATGTGGCAGATTTTTCTTTATTTTATATAAGAGTCCAAGATGCCAGACTTTGTCAAATGCCTGGGAAACGTCGAGAAACACACCTGAGCAGAACATCTTCGATTCCAGCGATTTATTGATAACATTTGTTAGTCTGTGTATTTGATCTACCGTAGAGTGCTTTTCTCGAAAACCAAATTGGTGATCCGGAATTAGGTTGTTTTCTACAATTGTTGGCATAAGTCGTTTTACAAACAGCTTTTCAAAGATCTTACCAAGTATCGGTAGAAGGCTTATGGGTCGATAAGAAGAGGGCTCTTGAGGGTTTTTACCAGGTTTTAAGACCATGATAACTTGAGCTGATTTCCAGAGAAGAGGAAAGTATTCGAGTCTGAGTATGGCATTGAAAATGTATGTTATTAGTACAACGCCTTTGTGAGGCAGCTCCTTTAGAACTTTCCCCGATAGCAAATCAATGCCGGGAGCCTTTTTACTTTTCAAATTATACAGGATTATTTCCTTGATTTCCTTAACTTTAAAAGGCTTAATAGGTAGAGTCATTTGGAGCGGGGAGTGTAAGTATCTTTGTACCTCCTCATCGAAAGAGACGTTCTTGCTGGCTTCAGGTTGAAAAACGTTGACCAAATATTCGGCAAAAACCTGGGATTTCTCTGTATTGCTGCGCGCCCAGCTACCATCTGGTTTATGTATTGGTGGTATTTGTAATAGTGGCCTTTTTAATCGTTTAGTAGCCTTCCACAGAGAATAATCAGTACTTTAATTTGGTGACAGATTTTCTAGATAATCCTGAATCCCTTCATTCTTTAGATTTTCCAACAATCGTTTAAGTTGTCTGGCCGCGGAATTCCACTTTCTTTTATCATCCGGATGATGAGTATGCTGCCAAATTCGTCGCAATTTACGCTTCTCAGCTAATTTCTTCCGGACAACCAGAGGAAGGTTCAAGTGCTTATTCTTCGCTGTATTGCAAGGTGTAGCTTCCCAGGCTGATTTTTGAAAAGTACTGGTGAGAGAATTTACAGCCGCATCCAATTCAGCAGGCGTGTGGAGTGGAAGTTCTAGCGAGATATTATAATTTACAAGCTCTCTAAAGTAATCCCAGTCAGTAAGACGATTTGTGAGTGTTGGTAGACTTTCAGACTCAATTATAGTATTGCTAATAGTGGCAATAATTGGAGTGTGGTCAGAGGACAAATCAAGGCAAGATTCAACTTTGTAGTATTTATGAGACAAGCCTCGTATTAAGAAGAAATCAATTAGGTCAGGTATTTTATTTGTGTCAGAAGGCCAATAGGTTGGTTGACCAGTGGACAGAAAGGACAGGGGATTCTTGTCTAATGACGTTATATAAAATTCTACTTCTTGGATTAGCTAATCTCGAACCCCATTGCGGGTGTTTTGCGTTAAAGTCACCTCCCACCAAAAAACGTGCACCAAGAGTTCCAAGAAAAGAGCTGAAGTCAGTTTCATTGATTCTGTGTTTTGGGGGACAGTAGACTGCAGAAACAATTAGAGGGCCTCTTTGATCTTCAATTGAAACGTTGGTCGCCTGTAGGTGAGCAGTTTTGACGTTAGAGAAGAGATAATGTTTTATATTGTTTCGGATTAACAGAGCGGTTCCGCCACGAGCTGTCCCGTCCGGATGTTGGGTATCATAAACAGTAAAGCCTGGAATCCTAATATGGCTTCTGTCTGTGAAGTGTGTCTCAGATATAAGCATTACGTCTAATCTGTTTTCTAGAAGAAAAGCTTTGAGTTCTAGGGTGCGTTGAGAGAGTCCATTGGCGTTCCATAATCCAATCCTGTAATTGTTATTCATTATTAATTAGAAAGTTTATTGACAAGTGTTGTAAGGAGATTAAGCATGACGCTATTTTGCTGCATGAGTTGACTGAACATAGTCTCGAATTTTGTCAGGAAGTGTGAAAGAGTGATGTCCTCATTTGCTTGCTGTCATAAGGGGGCGATGATTCTGAGTGTTGCGGTAGTCCTGCAATTTGAGCGTAAGTAGGAGAAGAGACGTTACGGGTATTCGTGTTCTGTTCCGTGTTCATAGTCCTAAACATTGAAGGGGTTCTCCTAGGTGTGGAGTTTCGTACGGGGCTTTTTCTGGCCTGCAGGGTTTGATAAACTTCACAGCCCTTATAATTAGCTGTATGAGGACCATCACATAGTGCACATGTGGCTGGTGTATCCTTAGATTTGGAACAAGTTGCGGAGTTGTGTTCACCTCCGCACTTGACACACTGGAAAGGTTTCCTACAATACGTCTTACTGTGACCGTATGACTGACAACGAGTGCACTGTATGATAAAGTTTTTTCTCCGAGGTGGTTCTACAGCAATCTGCATGTTACCTAAAGACCTTAGGCTATATATTTGTTTATTGTTTGCTGCAGGTTCAAGATCAACAAAGAAGAGAGGGAGGGGTATTTTCTCGACTCTGTGTCGAACGTTGATTATGTTTCTGACCGAGTGTCCTTTTTCTTTTAGTGCTTCTTTAATAAAGTGTACACCGATGCTAGGATGAATGTTTCTTATGACAACCCGGTATGCTCGCTGGTCTTTAATTTGATAAGTATGGTAAATAATATTTTCGTCCTCGAGGTGACGAATTAATTTCCGGTAAGAATCAGGTGCAAAAGTGTTGATTTTCACCGTATTGTCATCGAACGATTTAGTACTGTACTGTTCTGATTCCAAAATTGCTGTAAGATTATTGATCATTTCACTGTAATTGACGATACCATGAAGGTATACAGGAGGAGGTCTAGGTACTTTCGGCTGAGCTAAGACTTGAGTAGGTTGGACGTCATCAGGGTCATCTATAGGTAACACCGTAAATCTATTGTGGTCATTAAGCTGAGTGTGTGTTTCAGATGTGTTTTCTGAAGATTGACGACTTCTTTTTCGTTTTTTCACCATCTGCCAGCTGTGGGATCCGTGTTGTGTGAAATCAACATTAACATTTCTGCCTGGCTGGCCTGGCTGTTGACTGTTATAGGATTGAGGGGCATTTTGCGACATTGGAGGTACTGAAGTTCCTGAGTGGACTGTAGGAACAGGTTCAACGTTAGTTGACAGGCCTGGTTGCTGATAATTCATTTTTGTATGTTGACAAGTTGGACACACACTAACACACAATCACACACACACAGCGCACGCACGCACTGGAAGTCTAAACAGACACAGTATATACAGATTAGATAAATGTTAAACTAAGATGATAAACTATATTCATAAACATAACAAAACAATAACACAAGAGATAACACAAGAGATAACGGAGCACAAACTTATAACCGCACTCTACGAATGCACGACCGATACTGTTGTAAGCAATGATCTGTAAAACCTGCATTGTCAGTATTATTTAAAGTTGCCTTCGTATGTTCAGAAGTGCGATGTTTTTTAGAGCATGGCCACATTGTGCAATATAAATAGCATCGCATTCTCCACAGTATATCTTTTAACCTTTTTTTCTTTAGTGTGTTTGATAAAGAAAAATCAAATGTTCACAAAAATTTAACACATAATAACAAACTAATAATAAGCAGTATTTAATACATTTTCATCTTATAAACATAATATGAGTAAATATTATAGTTAAGGTTTTGTAAGGTTTGGTATTCTGTTTTTACTTTAAAGAACTGACTGAAATAAGTGAGGCAGAGTGTAAGAAAAAACTAGGAGAGCAAGGCATAGAAAGAAAGAGAGGGAGTGTGGGAAAGAGAGAGAGAGAGAGAGAGAGGGAGAGGCAGACAGAGAATGACACAAGGTTACATCACTCACAGAAACAAAAAAGTTGTAAATTTTAATTAGATTTCGCAAACAACATTTAATCTGAGTTTCGTTTCTGGTAGAATTATTTTTCTTTCTTAAGGAAAATTGAGGTAAAATTTACCCTAAAATATTAATTATCTTTGTAGAATGTTTATTATTACCTCTTGGAATATATAAGTATTTTGATTTAAGAAGCTGAACTGAGAATGAACATTATCACTTTGCCTTAAACAACAACTATATTTGTGCTTTTACTAATTATTAAAGTCTTCAACAAAAGTAAAAAACAAAAATATGTAAATGCTTTCTTTACTTATCGTTAAACAAACTGTTAGCAAGCTTGAAAATTATTTTTCAGTCTATACAGTCGCTGTATTGTGTTTTTCTTTTAGTGAATAAATTTTAACATAGTGAGGCGTGGGTCATGATAATAAAGGATCTGGTCTGATCAGATCCAGAGATCTGATCTGAAGCGGCAAGATTCAGAGTGCTGAAATGTAGTTTCTTCGAAATAACTTACTTTAAATTATACATTGCAAGGCAGAATAAGGAATGAGGATATCAGATCAGAACTCGAATGAAAGGATATAAATGAAATTATTTCAATTTACAGAAGACAATGGTGGGATTATCTGCAAAGGATGACAGAGGATCGATTGCCGAAAGCGGCAGTGAACTACAAACCCATTGGTAGAAGAGACGTGGGTCGTCCGAAGATGAGATGGGTGCCGGAACAGGTTTATATAACGTAATCCTTGAAAAGAAGAAGAAGAAGAAGAAGAAGAAGAAGAGAAGAAGAAGAAGAAGAAGAAGAAGAAGAAGAAGAAGAAGAAGAAGAAGAAGAGAGAAGAAGAAGAAGAAGAAAGAATTTTAATATCCCGGTGACTACTACCGACTCCAAAGTCCGGTAGATTTTGAATGATAATATTTGGTTTCCATCTGTTGTGGCGTAGAAAATTATATATTTTCTAAGTCTCTTTATGTTTTGTTAACAACAGACATAACTCCTGTAAGTGTTACTTTTCATCCACAATGTTCTTGAATTTATTAATTAGTGCTGCATCTGTTTAATATAACAACAAGTTATAACTTACAAAATTATTGACTTTATTAATTAATTACGTAGCTGTAGAGAGGAGACAGAGAGACGAAAGCGATAAAAGAAAACAAAGCGAATATGACACATAATATCATTAGTATACTTTCTCTTTTGTGCAAGTTCATATTGCAATGTGTGGCATGCCTACAACACAAGGCGTGTACAATAATTAAAGCAATAGTTTTATAAATGAGTTTGTTTATCAAGTAGTTGAGTTTGTTTGTAATCGCCCACACACGGATAAATAATTGAAGCAAGTTAAATCTCTGAGGTAACTTATAATTTCTCACTAACAACAGCTAACGCACGCAGCGCTTTGTCTCGAGAGACTGACGAACACCACAATTAATGTAATGTAATGTGACGTCAAAGCACTTGATATTACAATGAAAACTAACAATAGTTGATTATATGTAACCAACGTTGTACGAATTACGTGTAGAAATAATTGTGAATTATAGTTTGGACAAATTATTGTATTATGAAATAGAATTCAGTACATACCGCTGTTGATGGTCATTATATATATTTGAAAAGGGCAATTTGTGTAACAGATTGTCTTACTTGCATTGCATTAAATTTTCGCGTAACATGTATAGACCTGCATGCAAGGAGAATGGAGATAAAAGCAAGAATCTATGCGGCAACAATACGTGTTTGGACGATGGGGAGAAGAAGAAGCTGCATGGCGTGCGTTACAGGCTCCGGCATAAACTACTCATACAGCTGACAATGGCAGTTGGTAGTATAACTCCATGTCATTGAGCATTACAAATTCAAATTAGAAACGTCCCAAGAAGGTATTACATTATAAGTAGTAAACTTAGACTGTACTGTACTAGATGTTTCTGGACACATCGGCATGAAAACCACACAAGTGTGCGCTTATGCTGATGACGTAGCCATTATCAGCAGAAATAAAAGAGAAATACAGGAAAATCTACTAACACTAGATAGTAAAGCTCATTAAAAGGGTTTAAGGTTAAATGAACCCAAGGCAAAGTACACGGAAATAATTGGAAATAAAGTACACGGATTGGAATATTACAAACAACCAGGCGTATCTATCAGTTGGCAATTATACACGTGAACGTTTCCAACAATTTTCTTACTTAGGTTGACAAATTACTCAGAACAACTCTTGCAGCAATGAAATAAGGTCCCGCATCATACGTGGCAACAGGTGTTATTACTCGTATGAAAAGCTTTTGAAAACCAGGATGTTAAGCAAACAACTTAAGCTCACTACATACGAAAGTCTTATACGACCCTTAGTAACACACGGATGCGAAGCCTGGACATTTACCAGGGCAGACGAACAACATCTGAGAATATTTGAACGAAAAGTCCTGAAAAAATCTTTGGACCTCTACAAACTGAAGATGGCTACTGGAGGATTCGAACGAACCGTAAACTGGACCAACTGATTCAGGGTGCCGACATAGTCCGGATTACTAAGAGTAGGAGGGTTGAGCGGCTGGGCCACATAAGGCGGATGGGTGACAGAAGAATGGCTAAGAGAATTGCAGATTGGAGACCGGTAGGAAGAAGAATTAGAGGCAGACCCAGAAAGAGATGGCTGAATGATGGGGAGGATGATTTGAGATATATAAACGTGAGGCGATGAGGGAGTGCGAGGGCGGAATGGAAGAATCTAATTGAGCTGGCTAAACCCCGCGTAGGGTTGTAACGGCAGGAAAAGTAAAGGAAAGGAAGTTATCTTAGGCTGGCGAGTTTAGACAAGTTAGCTATCCTCATCGTTAGATAGAGCAGTTCATTACTTAAGGGAGACCATCGCAGATGTACATGAAATACTGAAAGAAGGAGGCATACACCAATCGACTACCTATTAGTGACCTTAAAATCCAATATAACAGAAAGAATTTGGGCATAAAAACTGAGAATATATTTTTATGGAATCACTTAAAGAAAAAGAAGAACAAGTGAATAATGTTTATTGGCATATTAAGAAGTATCCAGATTTCGGTTCCTTTCCTTCCTTCCCCCAACATTTGTGACGATATTGTAGCCAGTTGCCTATGATAATAATGCTTGTAAGGTTCTTTGATCTAAGCCTGCTCGTTACTCTCATTGTGCAAAACATGCCACAACCTCTACCTAAAAAATGAACACGGATTTCCGAATTATTTACAGACACTGTGAACAGAATCAGTAACGAATAACAGTATTCATATTTATTATTTTCATTTATTTATCATCAATTTTCACTAAGCAGATACTCCTTCGGAGCTACAATGTCATTTAGTCTTAATGCACTAATTAGAATGTCTTCTAGATATCTTTCTGAAGTCGTTAATCAATTTTGAATACAATGTTCTTGTAGAATCCTCAGATCTCTGAATATTTTCAAAATATGTAATATAATTGTCTTAGCTTTCTTTTCATATTCAATACTTGTGGCGAGCTAGCACTTTATGTGCTTTTAGAGGAACTTTTCGTCGCAAAGGTAGGATAGTACTTTGATACACTTTCCAATCATCTGCTCTCCATGAAGCCGTTAGTATTTACAAACAGAATTATCACTGTTGCACACCGATCTGACGATCTAACGAACCAGAATTCCGATCTGACCATGAGCTGAGAAGCTTGATAGCGCTAATCGGAATAATTTTTCTACAGTGGTGTGCAACAGTGATAATTCTGTTTGTGATTATAACCACTAACACAACTTTCATCATTAAACGTTACTATTTAGTACAAATAGGGTGGGAGAGAGAGAGAGAGAGAGAGGGGGGAGTGTGTGTGCGCGCGCGGGTGTGAGAAAGTGAAGAATCTGAAGTGAGTGGAGAGGGAGAGAGAGAGAGAGAGAGCGAGTGCGCGCACGCGTGAGAAAGTGAAGAATCTGAAGTGAGTGGAGAAAGTGAGAGGGAGAGAAGACACCACATCCTGAAAGTAAATCGGTCAGAAAAGATTTTTCTACGCAAATGATACCTTATATTTAAAGTATATTGACAGTTAAAGATCGAGGGTAGACAGTACAAAGTACCACACGATCTACGTACGAACTCGTAAAACACTATTCAGTTTTAAATGATTTGCGTCATCTGAAGCATGTATTATATGGGACTGAATAACAAACTTGCTTGAAGCGATCATTACTGTACAGTGCCGTTATATAATTACAATGATAGTTCAGATTACAATGACTTTATAGAAGCTGCATAAGTGGTATTCATATTTTACTGCAGTTGCTAGAGGGAGAGGATAAATGGTGGAGGCTGCTCCGACGCAGCTATTGATCGACAGTATTTATTGCAATTTTTCTGAGGTCAAAAGTCAAGTAAGCGAGAAATATTTATTAAAAAATCGTTCTCTACGTTCCTGGTTAATGTTTACATTAAAATCAAGTTGAGTAGTCTTAAAACAGCTTTTACGGTGGTAGCATTAATTACACTGTCTTATGTTAGAAATGTAATATTTAAATTTTACTCTTACAGCAAAATTAAACATGTGATGCGAAAAATGAAAAACAATTATTCAAAATAGTAAAGCAAGTACTTAAGCTTAAGGAAGAGGGACTGTAGTTTGAAGAACACACACAAACTTTGGAAACTAACAAAAGTGGAAAACGGGCGGCTGTTGGACAGATGGAAAACGGAAGACATTGGGAAAGGGATTCTAGGATATTAACACAATTCTGAGTGTAACTGGGTCACCAAGTGAGGCGGAGTGTGTAAATCGGATACTATATGGGAGAGCAAAGGCTGTATACCCTGTATTCTAGCTGGATGCAGCTCTGAGAAAACAATTTGAATAAATTATCAGTGCTTCAAAACTACCCTTTTGTTTTATCACAGGAAGTTTATTACTGTCAATATAACGGCAGTAAGAGCATAATGCTTAACCAAGTATATTGGAAGAAAGATTTCAATTATTCACAGTTTTAAATTTTCTACATTATCAGATTTAAAACATCAAAAAGTAAACAGGAGATTTATATACGGCCAATTCGATGTAAGAAAACAATCTACCTAGTAAATGTGAGTTTAGTTTTAATCAAATTCTCCAAATTCCTAATATCTTTCAATGAAGTTTACGTCCTTATAATATTCCAAAATTTGTTACAACTGACAAGTAAAAATAAAATAATTTTAGTGTAGAGGATACATAATTATACCATGTTTTTCTACATGTATAAACACACAATTATCACATACAGTCAGAAATATGAGAATGGATGCACGGCACCTCCGAGTAGCGAATTCTCTACAGTAGTAACATTAGACATATGCAGACGATCTGATATAAAATAAAGAACATATAAAAGAAGAAAACGCTTTCATTATGATCAACGTGTCTAAAATAGTCGTCTGGCTGCTTCTTTCCCACAACAAAGTCTATCCTTAAGTGGAAACGGTTGAGGTGAGTAAAATACTGTAATTCCTATCCTCCGAGGATCCATATTGTGTAAGACTCTGAACGAGTCTGTTTTAAACTTTTGTAAATAAAACTTAGCATCACAGTGTTAACGGAATACCAAACGCATTGACATCTTTCTACTTAGAGAAAAGGTTTGACTGCAGGTAGGTCGCGTTAACATTTGATCTAAAGGTCAGACGGGAACAGCTCCTACAAGATCTCATGTACAGCTAACATAGCCAACAAAGACTCGAGGTCAAAACTGAGAAAACTGTTATTTGTTGTCGGGGACCCACAAGTGTAAGCTGGAACAATTTTAATCCGGAACCCTCCTTTCCTTGTCGGGGTCTCCATGGTTCGTCAGAAGTGATGTCATTCGTGAAGGCCTTCGAGTCTCTTTTCTGGCCGCGTTTGTCCGGTCGCTGGTCGAAACTCTCTTTGCTTCCGCAGCAATCTCTCCTTCTCCGTCAGTTCCATTAGTACGTTTGCACCACCTCCCCTATCAGGGTCAAACGCCCCCTTGTCATGCTATGTAAATAGCCTCCAGCATCTTTCTTTCCTTTCACTTTTACCTTCGCTCCTAAGGCACATCCTTCCCCAAGCTTGTCCTTAGCACACTGCTTGATCTAGTTACCATTTGCCGCCGGCACGAAGGTTTTCTTCCTCGCGGGGAACGACCTACTGTGTCCGAAGCGTGCAGAACCTGCCGTCCGCCTCGCCACCAGAGACAGTGCTACCAGTGTACAAAATTGTTCAAAATTTCCGGCGTCGTCTTGCGGTTAACCGTGTTTGCGTGTCCCATTCTTATAAAAGTCCAGAACTATTTTCATCTGGCAGTCATCGGGCACGTGCAGTAAGCTGCAATTCACCCATGGGTGCAAAGACGCCCGCAACGCTGTTGTCTGCTCAAAAGTAATGATGTTTGACGTTCATGTAAGGTTCGTAGTGTCCCTGATATGACAGCAAGTACTGTTCTGCCGACCGCAATTTTAAATAATTGGCTCATTCGTGTTTTGGACGTAAATAGCGTCAATTACGTTGAATAAAGGGGGCTAAACGTTATATTGGCTTGTGGATCCACTCAGACTTCCAGATCAAGAGATAATTACAAAATCGTTTTTACTGATCTTCAGAATAACTGTGATATTTGGGTGTTCTCGTTGTGTTTGAATCAAAGAAAAGCTGTTGGCCTTAATTAGGTTTTTTATTTCTTTTGAGTTACAAATTCTTGAACAGAATAATTTAGCTACTGTTACCTATCTCTAAGTAGGCCTAAGGCCTACTGCGTGAAGTAGTAGCACAACAGTGTTACGTAATGCGGAACGATCTCGTGCGTGCGATGGTGTCCTTCTACAAGCTTCTCGACTAGCACTGCCGGTGTGTGTTTCTGTTAAGGCCGCGCTCAAGTATCCTCTAGACTTACAAGTGCTTGTTAAGGACGCATATTATGAACCCCTGCAGACTATAAATAGTCTACACCTACCGCTTAGTTTTCAGGTTGCTTCGAGTGATTACTCGGTGCGTTTCAAATGGCTATTAGTGAAAAGTGATTATTGTGCGGGACTCTATTAGTTAACATTATTCTTGCAATTGGAATTATTGACCGAGTATTATCTTGTTGAATAACGAGTTGATAACCAACTGTTAATTGTGATAATTGAAGCTGGTTTTTAGTGACATCATTGGTGTCTTTTATTTTGTTTTCCACTGTACCATACGACGACCAAGTAGACCGTCGCAACAGTGTATAGTTTTCACATCCTCTAAAAGAAATACAGAAAACATTTCCGTTTGGATTAACTTTGTTGCCTCAATTAATTCAAAGCTTATTCAACATAAACCTAAAAAAGCTGAATAATAATTTTACAATGCAACTCCAAATCACGTCAGAGGTCTTAAGTGTGTCCCCTTAGTTGCGGGGCAAAGGTTTAACACTGATTAGCTTTAGAATATTTTAATTGGTCTGAGCTATTGTTTTCAAATTCCAAAAAGGTTTTTGGTATGCGATAATTACAAAATACCAATGTCATGTAAGTTAGAAAATTTCTAATAAACAATTACAGATGTTGGCTGGTTTGCTAATAGTTTTTGCAGCAGATGGAATGCAGCAAACTAAATAATCAAATCAGAATTAATTTAGTAAATGTGACTTGAATAGAATGTGTCAAATTTAGTTTGTGATTGCTTTACAGCCTTGGGTTAAGTTTAATTTTCTTTCCATTTTTATCAGGCTGTACAATGTTTACACATTTGCCGGAACCAGAAATTACAGAAGTGATTGAATTCTCATCTTCCACTGCTGCTTGTCCATCTTCTTCAATTTCTTGTTCCCTTATTATACTCTCAATTTCTTCTATCCACGTGACAGGTGGTCTTCTTCTTTTTCTTCTTCCTGGTGGGGTCCATTCTATAACTCTCCTTGGCAATCTTTCCTATGTCATTCTTTTCGTCTATCCATACCATTGTAATTTTTTTGTTAGGGTAAAATCAACAATTAAGTTAGTTACGTTCATTCTGTCCTTAATGACTTAATTTTTAATTTTTTCACGTCTGGGCACTCTTGCCGAACGTCTCCAAAAGTTCACCTCTGCTGTCATTAATTTTGTTCTTGTGTGTTTATTAGTAGTCAAAACTTCTGAGACGTAAGTCATGATACTTCTATCAATGGTTTTAAATATTTTGATTTTAGTTTCTGCTGTAATTTGCTTATCCCACAGGATTCCACTTAATGTAGATATATAAGCAACATTAAATATGTGTCCACTCCCGTGTTGAGTTGCTAGTCTCCCATCGGAAATTAGCAAAATTAGCAGTTGCTACCTTGTAGTTGGATATTGGTTTATCAAAGGCTAAAGGAAGTAAACCTTAATTAAAAATTGCCTGGTTCTCCGGATTGAGGGTTATTGTAATGGCCCAACTCCCCATTCATTGTAAAAAAGAGAATGTTAAAAAACCAAATAGATTGCAGCCGAATAGATTCAATAAGTTTAATTTTACTATGCTAAATATTAACGCACAATAGACATTTGAAGCACTATAACAAATAAGACGAATATAAATTAAGTAAAAGGCAAACTTTAAACTTTAAAACTATGACACTACAACTGTTGTTGCACTGTGCTAAGAACTTTACACCTATCAGTTCATCAAGATATTTATGACGTAAAGTTTCGTTCGTTCTAGGTAATGGTTTTCAATTTGGATTTGTAGCCGTACCAGCAATACCAAACCTCGAAACAGCTAAATCTTATCAGTAGTATGTGTAAATATCGCTGCCATTAACTTGATGAATCTTGTGTTGTTTGCACAGCAAAGTAATTGAAGTTAACGCCCGCTACACTTGAGTACAATTCATTATCTGTAACAAGTTTCACATTCGAATCAAAACCCACTCTTTGAAACATGAAAAAGAAAAATCTGTTTTCTGAACTAGTTTTTTCGTACAGTTACGCTAATTGCCATTGCTTTAGATTACAGTTTGAGGGTATGTGACAGTCGCTTTGATGAGAAGAATTAGAACAAGAAGCTAGGAGATGCTTTCAATGAAAACTAATTTCAGGGTTGATCATTTTTTGACGACAACCAGCAGGAAACAGCCCACCAGTCCTAATGTGTACATGTCATATCAGCTGAGGAAGTCAAAGATGATCAGGGCATTGTGTAAACCATACTACCCTGCGTGTTTGCTGTACAGCAAAAATAAAGTTACTATTATCTATAATGAACCTATTATGCGTATGAAAGGGACAACGTGAATTTATTAATATTAATATTTTTTATTAATATTGTTATTATATTATAATTATTGTATTATTATATATTATTATAGTGTAATTATTATTTATTTAATTATTAACAAAAATTAAAAATTTTAATAAGAATTCATGACCGTAAAGTTTTAAATTTTATTACATTTTATTTAAAAATCTGTCTATTTTGTTTTATATCGTTCAAAATATCATAGTTTCCTTTTCCTGATACTTTGAAATTACTTTTAAAATCACATGTTTCTACTTTCCTAAAAATACTTATTTACACGCAATTTTTCAAAGTAAAATGATGCTTTCAATCTTTTTATTTTATCTTGGTAAATTCATCAATACTTTCAATTAATTGTGTTTATTCCAATTTGTATGAATAATATAGTAATATAGAAAATAATTAATTAAATTGTGCATATCAAGGCATAGCCGGTTATATCTCGTCTACTTTTTAACAACCACAAGTAGATTTAGGAAGTGACTCTCCGACCGTTCAATAATATTATTATTTAGCATTTCCTGGAATTCCGCATTTACTTGCTTCTGATATGCTTTAGGAATAGGCTAAGTTCTACGTACTAAACAAGACTTGTTTGTTACGTGAATCTTATGTGTATATAATTTGTGACTCTAGGTTGCTCCCTAATATTTTGTACTCGTAGACTTGAACTGCGGTTACTACACCTATCCAAACCACAACTGCATGCGATTACATAAACTAATTACTTTGGCAGCTGAATAAGTGCTCTTAAAAATTTATTAAATAATAAATTAATTAGCTATTGATAGTTACTCCAATTTGCACACTAGAATAATTGACTTTTAGTGTGTCTGTTAATACGCTTACTGTTAATACGCTTACTGTCAATTATGTTCACACAATTCGTTACGCATACTTCACACCATACTGCACTGCTGTCTTCTTATTGTTTATAATTGTCTTAAATCATGTTAACATGCAGTACTTATCCTAAACACAATAGAGTCTTATCAAATTCACACCCCTTACCACACGACACCAACTAAGGCTTATTGCAAATATGTCCCCATATATTCACACATAGTGTGTATGTTTGTTCTCAACGCAACACACACACACAGAGGCAAAGCTTCGTAAATTCCAGTTCCGAGGCTATATCAGTATATGCCATTCGACAATACGGGTTACCGTGAGCAAACTCAACAGCCGCGCCCCTCAGTCACGTACATCCCGATACGTGACTTCAGCTTATTACAAGATATTATCTACTTAATTGTGACTGTTTTTCACTTCCCGTTTATCTCGGTCTATTATTTCTTTCCCTCTACGGGTTTAATTAACTTTCCTTCCTTCCTCGAAGCAAGCAATTCAGTTTATTGGATTTCAAGCTTTCTTCAGTTTGCCGCATTTACCGGACATCCACTGCGCTCCTGAACACAGTTGTTTGACTGTCCACAGTTTCTTATAACATTAGCATTTTTCTTTCTAGCATTCTTACAATTTTTCCGAACATTCTTAACATTTTTTTTTTTATGAATTTGCTAACTGCTATAATTTTTATTGTTCGACTAAGCTTTTCGTCATCACTGACATCTTCAGGTCTTAAACAATCATCTTCAGGCGTTGTTTAAGACCTGAAGATGTCAGTGATGACGAAAAGCTTAGTCGAACAATAAAAATTATAGCAGTTAGCAAATTCATAAAAGAAAAATAAGGATGGCTGCTAATTTAAACAATACGAAGAATTCTTAACATTGTAATACATACGCCGATTTTTAGCCCACCACATTTGACAATGTAATTTTACAATAGCTTTTTGAAAAAAATGTTTAGAAACTCAAACATGCATACTACATATACACACGCACACCCACACACAGAAGATGGCATATCCTGCTACGACAATTACGTACCGTTCTCGAAAAGTGGACAGGTGCAGTTACGTAAACGTTGTACACGTTTCTCGGCTAGCCGAGCAGTTGTAGTGTCTCTGTTAAGGCAGTGCACTCATGTAGCTTTGAGACTGTTCGAGCACTCTTAACTACGCAGATTATGTTGACAAGCAATATGGAAAATTATTCTGGAACCTCTGCGCGACCTATATAACAACAGCGGCCGCCTTAGAAGTTAGTGCACTTGGCGATATTGTAAAGTGTGCGGATGAAGTGGGTGTTGCGGATTAGTGGGATGTGATTATTGTGTATAGTTAGTGCGAAACTCTTATAGTTGACATTATTATTGGTTGTGGACAATTTTACTTAAATTATTGCATGACAGTAGTTTTTGATTACAAATTGTTATTTGTGACTAATTAAATCTGGTTATTAGTGACATCATTGGTCACTAGAAAACAAGAGCGGTTGCAATCAAAGCTGTATTTTATGATCAAAAACTGAATGTCACACCTGGGTGACCGCACCCATAGGCGGTGATAGAAAGGGACGAGAAGGGTGTTCACCTAAGTTGTTGTTTGCGTTGAATGTAGAAATAAAAAAAGAGAAGGTTCTGACAATATAACGCATTGTAAAACTGTACCAAAAAGGAAATTGCAGTTAAAGTGTGAACGAGAAAGGTTTTACAACGTTATGTTTTAAAAATAATGCGCGCGACACACACACACACGCGCGCGCGCGCGCGCGCACAATACATATACACACAGAATTTGCTAGAAAGATACGTAACTGTACAGATGTGGGAACTGAACTCGGTAGTTAATAACAGCCAGAAAGGACATTTACTTATAGCTTGTTTACGAAACTGCGCACTGTCGGTAAGACAACTGGGGATATGAAGAGTTTGTTTGTCCTATTATTATTATTTCCGATCTGACGATGAGCTGTAAAGCATGAAAGCGCTAATCGGAATAATTTTTTTACAGTGGTGTGGCACAGTGAGAATTCTGTTTGAAATATCAAACTTGTAATATGCGCCTGTTTCAATATGAATTTACAAAAATATGAAATTTGTAATATGCGCCACATTTTTAAAATATTTTAACAAGTATGATTTACATAACTTAATTAAGTTGTTGTTACCCTGTAGGGACCAGACATTGGAGACCAGCGTAGTTTGAATTTTTAGCGCACTGGTTATTAACTGACACAGGTTTACTTTGACATGCCAATTTCACACGCCGTTGGTTAAACAATTTATTTTAAGCGTTTGATAACCTACGTTGTTGTTATAGTGTCAACTGAATTTGTCAGTTACTAGCAGTAATTAAACCATTCATGTTTTTTACCGACTATGTACTGTGATTAACCTCCTGGGTGTTGAAAATTCTTCTTGCTGCTCTACTCACTTGTTGATTGCGTCGATAATAAGAAAGACATAAAATTAAATGCCCCATGGTGTTCGAGTGCATGACAATATATTTTAAAATAATATGTAATATAAATACTTTTATATTATAGTAGATTAGATTATATTTACTATAGTAGTTTACTAGTTATTATGTGGTCAGTTTGTGAGATTCTATGATGTTTTGTCATAACGGGGGCTGCGAGGTACTGCAAAGACGTGCAAGGATAATAATATTCCTGTCAAAATTAAGAAACTATACTTTTCCTAAACTGTTTTGTTTAAGTTAAAATTCTATAGATATATACAATTTTATATATATATAATTATACCCTTATACCCTTAAAATGGAACCGAGTTACTAATCTTATTCCATAGGTTCTAAGCTATTTCGTAACAGATTATTTGTCAAAAGATTTGTTAGCAGTCACGGCTTATACAGCTATAGACAGTGCTGTAGGTATATTGGGCATAATGACATTCCCGAACAATATAAAAATCATTCATCTTAGACTAAATATAGCGTAGCATTTATAAAAAAATAAGTTACGTTCATAAACATCTATTCTCTAGTGAGTTCAATATTAACGACAAATTGCATATTTCGATTAGAACAATAATGATAGTTTTCGATATGCGCAGTCTGAGAGAATCTGGAAAACATTTATGCAGTGACATAAACCTAAGTTCAATAAAACCGTCTTAAAACTTGAAAAGAAGAAAGCATAAACTGAAACGTTGTTCTGTCTATGAAACCATAAGTGATGATAACCTAAGTGTTTTTAAGGAAGGATTTAACTTTTCTGTGGCTTTCATCTGAACTCCAACAGACAACATGATACACAATGAGTATTCAGTGGAGAAAAACGTTTCCTTGTTCATAATTCACGTATACACCAATTTCAGTTTGATTTATTGGTTATCATGCAATGATTTGGTATGTTGGTTTAATAATACGAATTGAAGCTGTTCAGATAATTTCATAAATCTATAATTGATAAATATACAACGACGACAGAAAGTAGAAACAATAGACTCAAATAAACCAACAGGTTTATTTTAAATGTATATTTACTTCAGTAATTTCATAGATTATCCAAAATGTAGATTGAAGAAACTGATTACTTTTTGTTCAATATTTAAATGACTCTACTGTTCCCCATACATAAAATAATAATATTTTGTGCAATTGATTTTTAGTGTTGCAAACGAATTTGTACAAGTATAAATTGCAACTAATTGACATAATAATTCTGTACATGGTAAAAGTTATTAAATCATTATAAATTTAATTTGTAACTGCATTAAAACGAATTCATCAGAACACTTTTTAGGCTTCTTTTTGTTTTAAATAGTGTAAATTTAGTAACTGTAAACGCAAAACAAACGACAGATAAATACATTTATTTATATAATAAAGAATTAGTAATTTTTAACAATGTTAAATTTTTAATTTCTTGGCTGTAAAAGCTTAGAGAAGTAGATTTAATTAGAAGGCAGTTAGCAAATCAAGGGTGAGAGAAAGAACAGAGCAAATTGGTTGAGGAAACACAAAATAGGCGGATGAATTCCACTGAGACAACTGGATCTACGTTGTGGCAGGCTGAGGTAACGTTTGCAACAGTACGTCAAGGTGTAGCAGAATATTGTATTACAGAGACACAATATTGCCGCTCCAGCGTCTAACGCCTGACTTTAATAAATGTAATTTCTTTTCCTCACTCTTTTATCGTCTCCTTCATCTACTTTTCGTAAATTCCAAAGTTAATTTTCTTTACAGAACTTTTGCTCAGACGTAATTTTATTACAGAAGAACGACAAAATCAGTTCAACGCTACTGTGAAAATCTGTCCTTGACAGCTTTTTCGAATAAAATTTTCAATGGAAGTAATTAATATTTGTGTAAATGGTTTTATAAAATTAAATCTACTAATGAAAATGGTATTTATCAAATACACTGTACAGAATGCGACGCTATTTATATCGGACAATGTGGACGTGCTCTGAAACATCGTATTTTTTAACGTAAAAAAGTGTTTTTAAATAATACAGCTAATACAGGTTTTACAGACCATTGCTTAAAACACAACCACTTTACAGGCACAAAAAATAATACTACTGCAAAACATATAAAAAGTTTTAAAGAATAAATTTATTAGAAATTTTAGAAATTACAAAAGTAATTAAAAGTAACAAGAATTTAACAAACGAATAAACTGAATACCTTATATCTCCTATATTAAAAGCTGTTGCTTAGAAATTTTTTTCGACTTTTCTTTCCTATTATACTTAGGTTTTACAGTCACTTCACATTCATCGTACTAGTTCCTCCAACCCCACACACGAGTCCTGAACCTTAAGACATGTTCGCTACTTTCTTTGTATTTAGTTGTTCTTAACAGCTATTTGAGAATACCATAATGTTTATATATTTAATATTTATCTTTTTATCTATTTATTTTCTAATAGAATAATATGCTTAACCAGTTGTCAGAGGTAATGATCAAGCAACAAGTCTTCAATCAATACTGTAATTAATATTTGTACTCGAAATCTAGACTTGATAGTTAGTGACAAAGCATGAGACGTGAAAAATAAAATATTGAACTTTGCTACAAAGGGAGGAGATAATTAAAAGTACCCTGGGATACATGCCATAGATTTCATTAAAACATTTAGTGTTAACTAATTGCAGTATCCTGTGCATTACACAGAGGTACCCCGTATATTTCAGTATCCAGTTCAATTATTTTATGTCAGCACTCTCTTTCCAGTAAACAATTTTTAGTAGCATTCAAGTTAATTACTGTATATTGTTTTCCTACCTGTTGGTTAAGAAACTTTGTAATAATTTTACATTCAGTCAGATGTTTTTTATAGCCAAGCTTTATTCTTGTACCTAAAGCATTCCTCTTTCCTACAAGCCACAAAACACAACTCAGCAACAATCGATGGCAAGACTGTCACCGAATAATTCGGTTTACATCTGCAATTATCAAGGTGCAAGGAGAGAGAGGCTTTACAGGTAAATTTACAGCAGGGAACAATTAACGTTTATTTATGTGTTTAAATGTGTAGAAATGTGAAATGTGAATATGCGTGTGTATGTGCGTTTTCTGTTTATTCATTATCATCATCATCATCTTCAAGAAGAAAACCAAGGATGGTTTGTTCTGGTCTCAAATAGACAAAGATTACAGGTGGTCACTCCAGCGCTTCCTCGGACGCCCCACACCTCTCCGTCCCCTCAGCTTTTAGTTCCATAGTCGTTTGGGGATGCGGCAGTCATCCATACGCCAAATATGTTGCCACCAATTCAGCCGATACTGGACGATCTAGTCGAGTATACTCATAACATTCAGTTCCTGGCGTATATATGTGTTTTTTTTTTCTTTGATCATGGAGATTATACCCTGCGACGTGCCTGAGAAATCTCATTTCAGCCGCTTGGACAGACTGGCCCTGGTCTTTCGCATTTTCTGTTTAGTACGCAATCGTGTCTTCAGTAAGTCAAGGATGTAGTGTTAGAGATAAGGTACATTGTGCGTGTTTTACCATTTTATATTTGCTTACTCAAGTCCCTTAACTCTGTTGCGATCCATTTACTTACGTGCGCTCCGGTTTAGTGATGTTGAATTAGCGTTGAAACTTTGTCTACAATAAAGCTTGCTGATTGTACGTGTGCGCTTATGTGTCGATGATTTGTGGTCTACCAATTTAAAGTTAGTTATACTGTACATTGTGCTGCGTACAGAACTATACAATTTCCAAATAAATACTGCCGAGTACTATCCCAATTGTAATTCTGATATTCTAAACCAGGATGCGTTTTATATCGTAGGTACCCATGCAGAGTGGATAATGTACAGACTTTCTGCGTAACTGTAAAGCAAATTCTGGAGGTACAAATACTTATAGAACATTTTTATATTGTTAATTTCAATGCACAGGCAATGGTCATAATTAGGTTTGACTTAGAAAGTATAATAAAAATATCATAGTGCAGACTCACAACGTTCTGTGCACAGACTACGTAAACTGGTACGACAATACTACAACCTAAAGACATCTACCAACAAAACAAAAGTTATGGCTCACTACGGAAAATGTCCAGTACTCTCAAAGATTGAGGATAAAGTATTTAAAACAGACATCAAATTTAAAATATTAGGTTGTGGTATAAGTTTTGACGTCGACATAAACATACAAAACACAGTTACTATATTTCAACACATATGTGGAACTATGAACAGAACACTAAAACATAAAACGATACGTGAGACAAAATTAAAATTATACAAAACCATGGCTGTTCCGAACATTGTACAAAACAAAGAGACAAAAGCAACACACAGTCAGCAGAGTTGAGATTTTTAAGAGTGGTTAAAGAATGCACAGCCTGTCGGAAGGCCCAAGAAACGCTGGATTGACGCAAGTGCCGAGGGATGCTGATACTTTACTTAAAATAAAACGATTTACATCAATCGCCAATTACAGGGGAAAATGGAGGCGAATGATTATGAAGGCTAATGTTCGACTCCGAACTGTGACGCCATGGAAGACAGAAGAAGAAAGGATGGACAAGAAGGAATTATATAAAAAATGAAGATATACGGGAAAGATTAATATATGGAATCTAAATGAGAAAATAAAAGAATATGGAGACAACATTTAAGTCGCACAGATGAAGACAGAATATCAGTAATTGTAAAAAGTACAAGCCTTCTGGATGTAGAAAGAAATCGATCTGATAATGTAAATTTGGAACAGGCACATTGCTTAATCCTTCAAGTGTAGAAGAAGAAGAAGAAATGTCATAGTGAAATAAAAGTTGAAAGGAAATTTTGTTGGACACGATCATTTGACCGACGCATACAGACTGTAGCAGACAAGAACAGTCAGGTCACGTCATCACTAATCTGCTTCCAGCAATAACACTGAAATGTCACCTGCATTTGTGCAGACCCTAGAAACTTGAAGTGTGTGTAAACTCAATGACGCTTTTAAATTATCTCCCTTTGTTTTTGTTAGTGCAGTAGTAGTTCTGTTTACACAGTAATTTTAAAACCAGTATAAATCTCCGTCCAGTGTAAACATACTTCATCCATTTGTTACTTTAATAATTGTGACTAAACTCGGTAGTTAATAATAGCCAGGAAGGATATTTAACTTATAGTTTGTTTACAAAAATGTGTACGAGCGGTAGTGAAAAGGGGGGTATGAAGAAGTTGTTTGTCATGTTCTATAAGAATTGTTACTGTAGACTTTCGTTAAGACTATAATTGCTTACAGGTTTTTTAATCTAAAACGGAAATAGTAGCATGGTTTAAAGGCTTTCACGGCCGGTCTTAGTTGAATTTAAATTATCTGCCGGGCTGCTTTGTCCCAGTGGGTTGAAGGACCGCATTGGTAGGCTGCTCAGCCGGCACGGGGTGAAACAAATATTCAAGCCGACGAGAAAGATCCACCAATTCTTGAGGCCGGCAAAGGACGTCCGAGACCCGCTGTCGTTGTGTGGAGTGTACGGAGTTCCCTGCTTGTGCGACCAGGTGTATATTGGAACCACAAAGCGCAACGTCCGCACACGCGTGGGTGAACATAGCCGTTACTGTAGATTGAGGCAGCCGGAGAAGTCTGCCGTAGCCGAACACGCGCTCGCCAATGCCGACCATCAGATCCTCTTCGATGAGACGAACCTCTTGTCGGCGGTGAGTGGGTACTTCCCTCGCCATCATATGGAGTCCGTCTTGGTTCAGAAGTATGAATCGCTATGAATCGGCGGGGCGAAAGAATTTCTTCAAGTACTTTATGGCAGAGCGCGATGGCAGAGCTTTCTTCTGATTTGCTGTTGGTGCAATTTTTACCTGTACGTGTGATTTAATGAATTTATAAGTACAGGTAGCATCGCGGAACATCTTTAGTCTTATCACAGTACTGTAAGCCTAACGTACGACATCCCACATTAGATTGAATCGATACATCCACTGAAGATGGGAGCCAGTGGTGCTGCAGAAACGTTTGGTTTTGATGAAAGCCTTGGACCACGGCCAAACAGCCCAGCAGATAATTTAAACTCAAGAAATAATATCAGTTTGTAATGGTTCTTCTGTGTTTCTAACAGTTTCTTATAAATATGTCTGTCGGTATCAAGTTGTAGCTTGCCCAATGTCCAAGCCCATGTACACGTTACGAAACATACGCACCACAAAGTACCTTAGCTGTATACGTCCACCGCACTGACTGGATCAGTAACTATCAACGACGATCAGTTGGACAGTAACACGTCTCTGTCATTCACTTTTAATAAATTCGCTGTGACACTGACAAACAACAGCACTACACCTATTGTTGCCAGTTTCTGTAAATTAAATTTCCTCCAGTACTTCGACATACAATGTGTTGCTAGCTAACAGAAAATGCCATTAAAAAGTGTTCAATTGAGATTTGTCTCATATCTTATGATAAATTGATTACTGGATAGTAGGACGAGAATAACATAGATAGCAGTTTATTTAAATATGCTTGATAAGAAACAATTTTGGGTTTAAAACTTTGGAACATTATATTACAAAGTAAGACGAATATTTATCTTTTTTTATTTGGTAATCTGTCCTAAGGTAGGTCTTCAAATGGTAAGAGCTCTCCAAGTGTCTTCGTAGCACCCTCTGATTTTAATGCTATCTATTAACTTCATTCTTCTACGCCCTCTTCTTTTTTCTCCTTCTATGACACCCTCCATGGCAGTTGTAAGCAAGCAGTCTCTTCTTAAACAATGACTTAACAAATTCCGTTTTCTATTTTTTATTACCTTCAGGATTCTTCTCTCTTCCACTATTCTTCTTAAAACTTCATTATGCCTTGCTTTATTAACCCTCCTCACTTTTCCATTGCTCGCCAAACCCACATCTCAAATGTCACCAAGCAACTGGGAACATAACCTGTTGTACTGGAAAGATACGACTCTTAAAATTTTCTAAATTGTGCTCCGCCAGAACACATGACTGAACATAACTAAACAGTTATAACATGAAATAAGATAAAAAATGTTTATTGAAATGAAATAAGACAAACACACTAAAACAAATATATTAAATTAAATTATTATTTGTATTTTTGTTGGCAGCTCAACAGAACAAAATTGGTAAAACATTAAACAGAACGCTCATTATCAATTCACGTCATAAATAACATTGTTCATCTTGTTATTTGAATTAGCAGTCTCTGTAATTCTAACTGTGTCGTGTTTACTTGCTGAACTGCTACTTGTCATTTGCCGGACGAGGCCTTTCAGTGTTTCCACCATGTCGTGGTTTAGAACTTGAAAATGGTGAAAACACTGAACGACCTCGTCCGGAACATGACAAGTCGTAATTCAGCAAGTAAACGTCAACGTTAGAAATAAATAACATTGTTTGTGTATAAGGAAAATATTTCGTTAAACATTCGTACTAACAATGGAGGTAAGTGTTTGGGCTAGTGGTTTATGTATGCAACTTAGTGAATGATGAATATTTACTGACCGCATAACTCCTGTCATGTCGCATTTATTCCAAAAGTTAATATAACTGTAAGTAGCTAATAAATATAAAAGCATAACCCCAGTCACATCAAAATTACGATTTATGAATAACTAAAAATTTTGAATAATTTGCCTCTATATTCCTTCAAAAATCTCATAAACTTAAAACCTAAAAAATTAGCTTTTAGGACATTCTGAAAATTACTTTATACAACATTCCTCAAAAATCAATAACATATCAAAATATCTACAAACTTTCAGCCAAAAACTTACTTTATAACTTCCAAAACATGTTTGAATAGGTATCCAAGTCACTTACTGGAAACATATATATAATATATATAAATATTAATATATTTATGTTATAAACATATGTTTCGAAACGCGTAAAAATAATCAATCGAACGCTACACGAAGTCACACGACGGATGAAATACGTAAATATTTATAGGTAAATATTATATATATTTTTTCACTTTATAAATTTTGTTTATAACGCAACAGGAAGTCACACGACGGAAGAACTATGGTAAATATTACATATATTTGTTCACTTTATTTGTTAGGACTCTCTTCAGGAAACATATTTTAGGAAAATTATAGAGAAAACTAACAAAAATACATCCAAAAACTCGTGTTATAAAGTTTGATAAGAGCTTTCTTTACCTCACATTTCTGAAAAAGTAAATTTTCAGAGCTCTCTTTACCTAGCAATTTTAACTAATTTTTCAGAACTCACTTTTGCGAGAATTTATAGAGAAAACTGCCAAAAACTCACACCATAAATTTTGATAGGAGATCTCTTATGCTAACACAATTTTAGTGACCTCTAAAATTGTTGTAACATCATTAAAACACACGCGAATGCGCATGTTGCATTTTAAGGAAAATATTATAATAAACTCATTTTAAATATGAAAACAATAAAATTTTAAGTAAAACTATATAAAATAAGAAAATATTTTAAAAATTATGATAACACGATATTATGTACTTTTTTACCATTTATTAACTCATCAAGACCATTGTAAGTAATATTTACGGATCTTTCATAAATTTATCGTTTAATAAAACGTATATGTTTTTTTCATATTGAGTATCAATTAATTGAGAGTTATTACCTTTTTAATTTTTACTAATTTCTAACTCAGAGAACTTTCAATTTCGAATAAATTATTTGATCTAGCACATAGTGGATCCATTATTTTGTGTGTTGTTTTCTGTTAGTATTTATATAAAAGATATTTTATTGACAAAATAATTTTTCTTATATTGAAGAAACAATATGATCTTTAATATGTAAACAGGACATAATTTTTTTATATTCGAAACGATATAACTTTTTAATGTTGAAACTCAATATAATTTTTAATATTAAAACACAATATAATTTTTTATATTCGTGACGTTATAATTTTTAATATTGAAGACCAAAAATAATTTGTAAAATTTGGGTCGATATAATTTTTTATACTGCAGACATTGTACAATTTTTAATACTGAATACGATATAAATTTTTATATTAAATGGGATATAATTATTTATGTAGAAGACGACACATGTTTTAATAATACATGTGGTGTTTACATAAACTGTTTAAAATTCATATACGCACGGCAAATTAAAGTAAAATCTATTAAGGCATCTTCAGCGACACAAATTTCAAATTTTACCAAATGTATTCTACATAGCAGTGTGTTCTGCATTACACATTCTTTTCAGGGATTAAAATTGTAACTAAAGTTTTACTGGTTACAGTTTCCAATGTGTTTCTTCTTATTATGTGAATAAAATTCTTTAATAACACATGCAATTGTTTTAATTTCTGTGACGTAGAATTTAGTTTTTAACTGGAAATCCTGTATCAAACACGCAATAAAAATTTAAAATCTGTGCAGCTTATAACAGTTAACACAAATTTTTACAGAGACAAATAAAATATAACGCAAAACAATGGGAGCGTGAATAACGAGTACGCACCTGTATGCAGTGACCTTAAAAGCGAAGCGACGGGGGATATATTGTCGTAGGGTAAAACGCACTGAATTGTTACATATTACCAGCCGCGTTTTATGTAATACAACCGCTGACTTAACGCTGTAGAGAAACTCACTGTTCATTGTTCATGCTCAGTCATGAATGACAAATGTTTTGTTTAGTTTAAATTTTACGTGCAGTCAGGGTAACGTGTCACTCAAAATCCTAGAAATCGTCAACTGACATTAATCCCTTAAAAATGCAAAACACACTGCTGTGTAGAATACATTTTGTAAAATTTGAATTTTGTGTCGCTGAAGATGCTTTAATACATTTTACTTTCGTTTGCCACGCGTATATGAATTATAAACAGTTTTTGGTTAGAAAAAATACATTTTTTGCCAATTAAAGAATTTTATTTATTGTTACAAGAAACATCTAGTAAACCCTGATACTAAGTTATTGAAGCTCCTAAGGCCGATATTTGAATGTGTTATTGTTTGCCGACGACTCGCTTGTACTTAACAAAATACCAAATTTATTTTGCAAAAATCTGTTTTTAAGCTTCATCATATTTGCAAACAATACAATATAAAATCGAAGATAATGGAATTTCGAGACAAGGAGCCAATAAGAACAAAAAGTATTTTTAGTGATCGAGTTCTGGAACGGGTAAGCCACATTAATTATTTGGAAAATGGTATTGGCTATACAGGAATTATCATATTTATGTTAAGTTAGGTAAGTTCCAGATGATCTGTGGAAATAAACCGTATTTTTAGGAACCAGGAACGTTGAGATACAGAATGAAAGTCCTACAAAGATGTGGCAGTTCCTGTACAATCCTATGGGTGTTTCAACTTACTAATTATATTCAACAACTAAGAAATTTCTTCTTCTTCTTCTTCACTTCATGTTTTAGACATTCTGCCTGTTACGGTTCCCACCTTTTCCTTGGACAACCTAAATTTCTTATTCCTCTAGCTTTTACTGGAATCCTGAATTGTTGCATTCTCTCTAAATATTCTTGCCACTCGTTTATATTAAATTTTATCTTTTCATTTAAGTTGAATACCTGAAGTTTTGTCTAATCATTTCATTTCTTATTCTGTCTATTTGACTACAGCCCTTAACTCGTCTTAAGAATCTCATGTCTTGTGCCTAAATTCGATTTTCTTGTGCCTTTGTCGTTACCCATGTTTCGCTGCCATATAGCGTATAAGTGCAGGGACAGCCATTGTTGTATAAAATTTCAACACTGTCTCTTCATTGCCGTTGTCGTTGCTATACCATCCTATTTCCGAGGCTAATTGGGGAACTGGGAGTAAATAGTAGATTCCTATGTACAGGTTACCAATCTCGTAGCAGAGTAGACAAATGGTGGGGCTGCCATCTTACGGCCTTTTGTCCTGCCGGTTTTCTTTTAGGGTTGTCTCCCTTAGCCGATAGCTTGCGGTTATTTATGGGCGCCGGAAACTCGCCCCTCACCCTCTTCTTTCTGCTACATAACGTACATCCATTGCACGCCCCAGGGGTCACGTGACTCATGTCTTCGTGGACGTAGAAGTAGGATTTGCTGGCAGAGTTTTAAATTCATTGAGCATTTCTCAGGGTTTTAAATGCTATACAGACATCGGCGTCCTGTATAACCCCCGAAACTCTTTACCACCCTTTGCCCCCCTCAACTAAAGAAACAAGACAGTAAAATTCAGGCCTCGGAAATGGCGTTATTAAGAGGAGTAAAAAGGTGTTCTAAACTTTAACATATAAGGAATGAGGCTATAAGAGAAGAGTTAAAAGTTTCGATCTTGAAAGAAAATTTAAAATCGCTGGAAAGAACACTTAGAAATAATGTCAGATTCTAGACTGGTCTGGAAATACAAACATATAGTAGGACACAGGTGTGTGGGTAGACCTAGGAAGAGACGGCTGGAGGATCTTTGAAGGTGGAACAGACAGCACCTTGCCTATGGCGTGTTGTGAAGATGATGATGATGATGATGATGATGATGATGATGACGATTGTTAGACGTTTAGCGAGAACTATAAACAAAAGAACTGCAGTCAATATTAATATGTGCGACGTGCGGTTTATTCCCGAATGCCAGGTAACGCTAAGGCAATGACAATACTAGAAGTGCGCTCATCACGCAGTTCTCACAACAATGAGCTTACTCATTCTTTTTTAATTTAATACAGTATCACGTTGGGAACGACTTTCCCGTTTATTGAGTTTAGTTGTCATGCTATAACGAGGCATACAGCAGACAAAATTACACAGCATTGCATGGTACACTGACAGACATTTTACTATAGACGAGGATTTTCACGTTTCCTGTTTACAACACGATATTTTTGTAATGAGCTGGTTAAGCTGGAGAATATACGACCTCTACCTCAAAGTTCTTTGTCATTTTGCTTTTAAGCTATTTCGTTCTTATTCAACATAAAAGTTTTCTATTCATACTTTTCTGTTGATCCTAATAAAATATATCTGTCGCTAGTTTTTGGACTACTTCTGCCTCCGAATAATTAAACGCAATTTTTATATAAGTCAGTGAATTTGTTTCTAAAAAGAATGGGTCTTACCTGTTGACTTCAGAAAACACTCTTAGCCTGAACAACTTGGCTGGTTAAGTTTGTTGTCACTTAAAGAGTTTTCTTAGTACTGTTCACCAAATGACGATGGTTTCATCATTTTTGAAAATGTATTTTCCTTCCACCTTGGATGACAAAAAATAAGTAAATTGCCTCATCTATATATTCTGGAAGTACAAAATTTAATGCTTACAGGCAGCTTAAAAGTTTATATACCTTTATCGACTATTTATGTGTCCACGTGGAGATAAAATCTTACGGAGACACAGATTTTAATTCAAAGTCACTCTTACAAGTATACATTACTTTTGCTTAAGGTTAACGCTGACTATTGTGCCGTGAAGTCCCCCATCATTTTTTACGTTTGTGGTATTATACGTATGTTATTCTATGGTCTCGTATTATAGTTATCGTGGTTGCTGACTATGGGATTTAGTGATAAAACTAAATATTTGTGCAGGAGGACGTTGCATGCAATTATTTTATAAATTACAAAATATATTAGATATACATCCATTGTTTGTGACCATTATTCTGTGTTTAGAAATTCGATTAAGACTAACGTAACAATTATTTAAAATTTGGTTCTCAGCAACTTTGTGTTTATGTTCAAAACACAAGTATAAAAGGAAAACAAAAATTTTGATTTAACAATCTGAATACAATCGGTGATAAAAGTAACATCGTGTGCACAAGATTAAATATATAAAGTATATTCATAGTATAGGTACAAAGAAAAATTCTGACAAATAGAGCGAAGTATTTCACGATGAACGAGAATACAGCTCAAAGAATATTTTTTCTTCCTTAAACACTGTAGCATGCCAGAAACAAAAACTTAAATATGCTTATATGGTGCAGAGCCAAGGCGCATTAATTAAACATGAACATCCATTACAACAAACTAGAGAACTTTTTGTATTTTGTTTAACAAATTATGACGATAATAAAGGAGCTGTGACTACAATAAACAGTGTGATAGAGACTTAAATATTTAAATTTAGTTCTTAAGGTTTTGGTATATACGTTCAAAACTCAGAAAAAAGAAAGACATAATTTTTAGTTAACAATCTGAATACAGATTTAAAACAATTTTAATCAGTAAAAGAACCATTAGTGATATTATGGTTATAAAATAATATTGTGTGCACAAGATAAAATTGAAATGAATAAAATATATTCAAAGTACAGATATGAAGAAAATTTTTAACAAATAGAACCAAGTATTTCACGATGAATGAGAATATAGATCAAAAAATATCTTTCCTTTGTTAAACACTACAGAAAACCAGAATCATAAACATAAATATGGTATTTTGGTGCGGAGCTCCGGTGCAGTATTAAACATTAACATCCAGTAAACAAACTAGAGAGCTTTTTATATTTTGTTTAACAAATCACGAAGACAATAATCCGCTGCGATTAAGATACAAATTGTGATAAAGACTTTTATCAGGTGTTTGAAATACTGATAACATATTAACTAGTAAACCTCTACAACGACAAAAGATGTTGGGTAGTAAACCAACAACCCAAATAAACTAACTTTGTGAATGTTGGTAAATAGGTCAATAATCAGGCCGGTAGGGTGGTAGAGAGAGAGAGAGAGAGAGATAAAAGTTTGCGATGTAGAAATAATGAATGAGAGAATTCAGCTGCTGAGTCCTGAGCACAGTTTTCTAGTACCATTGGAAAACGGTGGTGAATAAATTATACATGCGGAAGCAGTATACATTTTATTTTAGCAGTAGTCGTTTTATTACTAACATTTAAAACGTTAACGTAAAAACACACTTACATTACACCGACGTTCTGGACTGTAGACGGTATTGCTTTTAGGATTAACAGTGTCAAACAGTAAGCTTTCTTTCACGATTTAAGTCAAATACAATTTGTAAGAATACTTTTTTTAATAAGTGTTGGTTCGACATATAATTGCATTGTAGCACTACCGTGTCCCTAAATTATCCTTTTAGGACAAACCTCGAGAAATATCCTGTGTAAATAGATATGTTTAAGCCGATCCAAAAGGGGCGAGTTACTGAGTAGAAATCAGACATGAGTTTATGGTGATAACGATGTGCTACACTTGTCGATGCGTTGTACGCAAAAATCAATATTTTAATATAAAACATACGTATGTTTTGTTAGTTTCAGTTATAAAAACAAGTTTTATGAAATACTGGGAACACTTTGATCATCACCATCATGATCTTTACAAGACAGCACAGGCAAAGTGCTGCTTGTCCCGCCGTCAGAGATCCTTCATGAGCCTACTCAGCATCTGTGTCGTCCTATAGGTTTGTATTTCTATAGCCAGTCTGTACTTGTTTAGCCAGTCTGGACTCTAACATTCGTTCTAAGTGTTCTTTCCACCGTTGTTTGTATTTTTTTAATTTTCCATTAAAGTTAAAAACTTGTAACTCTTCTCTTATGGCCTCATTTCTTATCCGGTCAAGTTTAGAACACATTTAACTCCTCTTAAGAATCTCATTTCCGAGTCCTATATTTTACTGTTTTGTTTTTTGGTTGCTGTCCATAATTCGCAAACATCGGACACAACAGGGACTGCCATAACTTTGTGCAACTTGACGGACATTACAGGGACTGCCATAACTTTGTGCAGCTTGACGGACATTACAGGTACTGCCATAACTTTGTGCAACTTGACGGACATTACAGGGACTGCCATAACTTTGTGCTACTTGACGGATATTACAGGGACTGCCATAACTTTGTGCTACTTGACGGTCATTACAGGGACTGCCATAACTTTGTGCAGCTTGACGGACATTACAGGGACTGCCATAACTTTGTGCTACTTGACGGACATTACAGGGACTGCCATAACTTTGTGCAGCTTGACGGACATTACAGGGACTGCCATAACTTTGTGCACCTTGACGGACATTACAGGGACTGCCATAACTTTGTGCAGCTTGACGGACATTACAGGGACTGCCATAACTTTGTGCAGCTTGACGGATATTACAGGGACTGCCATAACTTTGTGCAACTTGACGGACATTACAGGGACTGCCATAACTTTGTGCAACTTGACGGACATTACAGGGACTGCCATAACTTTGTGCAACTTGAATTTTGTATCTCAACGTACCTTGTTTCTACAAATGCGGTTGTTTGTCCTACACATTGTCTGAAAATTACCTAAATTAACATTAATATCATAGTTCCTGTCACAGACAATATTATTTACCCAATAATTAAAGCGACTCCAGATATTTGTTGCTTTTTGGATTGCCAGATATGCCAGATATTTGTTGATATATCTATATTTGTTGATACAATTATTTTTAATAACTATTCTTGTTCCGTTATATAGGACTTGTATAGTTCTTACAAGTTGTTGAGTACATCCCCGTTCTTCTAAAATTTGCCACAACAAATTTCTATCTACTCTATCAAAGGTCTTTACAAAGTCAACGTAAGCTCCATCTGTTTCTTTATGAAACAAAAGTTAAGATTATTTATACGAATACGTACACGCATTTCTGATACGTGACCCTTTTCTTTAAATACAAATTAAAAATGTTTTTTATTTTTGTCTAAGCCAGAGGCCGACAAAACAAAACTCGCAATGAGCAAATGCTAGCTTACGCTAAGTAAATTTTTAATTAAACGTATTGATTCATGTTTTAAAAGTGTTTAGACATGTTAGTGTTAATAATCGGACATATAGTAAACAACAAAATCCAAAAATATGATTATTTCCGTTTATAGACATTTATAACTTTCATTTAAAATACGTAGATTATTGTTTTAATGTTTGAATAACACAACGCATGGTAGCTGACAAGTCACTCACTTACTATGATATAACAAGCTGTACTGTACAATATCTGCGAAGGCCAAAATTGCTGCCCCGGTAGGTAACACCACTGTTAGAGTAATACGGAGTCTAATTCGTTTAACCCTAACTGAGAACCAGGCTCACGTTCTGCACAAACTGGGTACCCCCCCCCCCCCGTATTTCTGTGTGTAATATTCGAGACAGCGTTACTGGGTGGACGTAATTCAATAACGGAAATAACGAAGGGCGGTGACCATCGTAACTGAATTATCGACCAAGGTAGACAAATTAGGTTACACGTTTGCACTTGACCTTATATTACAGAAGTATTAATTATAATTATTGCTAAATATTTGGCCTCGTCATAAACGTCATGAAGGGTATGTAATAGACAGAATAAGAAACAATGTAATTAACCGATGGAAGGTACAACATTATATTGTAAACAACATGATTATAAATAAACGTTATGGCTTTCCGGTACGTTCCAAGATAATCTTAAACAATCAGTCTATAGAACAGGTAACTCATTTTCAATTTTCTAGGGTGCGATGTAACTTATGAGTATGACAACGACATCGATATAAAAATAAGTAGATTTTAAATGATATGCGGTACTATACACAGAACACCTGTAAATAAGACAAGGAGAGACATCAAGATAAAATTCTATAAAGTAATGGCAACACCGGTTTTAACGAATGGAAGTGAAACTTAGACGATGATGAGAAAGGATGATTGTAGAAGACGAACAAGTGAAATGATGTTCTTGATAAAACCAAATGTTGCACCCTTAGGGACCAAGTACGAAATAAAGATAGACCTATAAGGACCGAGTCAAACGTATATTCTATGGCCATCAGAATAAAGCAAAGACAAATAAAATGAAGGCAGCGTAAAGAGGGAATGGAATAAATGAGACCACTTAAACAAGTAATAAGATACAAACCTCAATAAAGAGGTGATATAGGTAGACCAATAAGAGGTGGCTTCAGTGAAGGCGGAACAGCGTGTAACCCTATAGGCTACCTTGACGTGGAAAAGAAGAAGAAAAAGAGACAACATCACTATAAATCGCTGAATATTTATTGTAAACTGAATTTGAGTAAACTCGGGTTTTATATTCTTTTGGAGCGGTCGTAGCGTAGTGGTTACGGTGTGGCGCTGCTACGCTGTCGGCGCGGATTCGATTCCCGCCGAGGCTGTCTGATTTAGATACGACCGTTCCCCCTCGCGTGGCAATGGCAAACCAGCGAGAGGTATCCTGCCTAGTATAAACCCTCCCCAACTATGCTGTTCGTATTCGGCGTTAAACTGTAGGCCTTATATACCTGTGAGAGACTCCGTAACACACGCATTACGGGTATATGCGGGGATGGTACAAACCAGTCGAAAGTCTGAAGGATCCAATATATATATATATAAATATGTGTGTGTGTGTGTGTGTTTGTGTGTGTTCTTTTAGAAAAGTGCACGTGAAAACTGGTATGTTGAACAAAAGGCCTAAAGTTTACGACGGCAATATAAAGTAAATTGTAAAACAGTGAGGAGGACTTTTAGCGAGATAAACGTAGTGCCTTTGTTTTAAAACCTGTTTATAACTTCTGTTAATCCCACATTATTAATTTACACCACCGAATACTGTAAATAATAATCAGTCCTCTTGAAGCATTTCTCTAGTGTCTGGTTTATCGTGCTACATTCGATATCAGTGTGTAAGATTTATTCAATTTGTTAAATTTATGCTGTATGAAAAGGTCTTTGTCATCTTAGTCATTCTCTTCTACGCAGGGATGTCGAGTTTTTGAGAGACCTCTCCATCTCGTCCACTCGGCAAAACTCTGCCACGGGCCTAAACTGCTCCTTTAACCTCTACACTCTTCTTGATGTTATCCTTCCATTTCGTTCTGGGTCGCCCTCATTCTCTTCTGCCTTCGGGTTTGGTCTTCCATGCTTGTCTCGGGTATCTTTGCTCATTCATCTTACAGACGTGGCCAAGCCAACGCAGTTGCAGGCTTTCAATTTCATAATTTAAAAAGAATAGCTTCAACTTCTTCCGGATGTTAACGTTCCTCATCCTATCTCTTTTAATTGAGTTTCCTTCTCAATTCTCTTCAGCAATCGTATCTGATTTGCTTGTATTCTCTTTTTATGTCTGTCATTCAGAGTCCAAGAGTCGCAATTGTATGTCAATGTTGGAGCATGTACAGATTTGTATACTGCCAGTTTGGTTTTATGTGACACTTCGCTTTTTCCCAGAAACTTGATAGCACCGTTGATAGCATCGTAAAGATTGCTTGCAGCTGAGATTCTCATGTCTAACTCTGACTCAATTCTGCCATCCTCACTGAAAACAGCATCTAAATATTTGAATGTTGTTACTTGTTTTATTTCCTTATTGTTGATTACTACTCTGTGTTGTCTTGCTAGCCTACTAATAGTTATCATTGTTTTTGTCTTGGTGAGGCTAATAATCATATTCCTCCTCCTCATTGTTTCTTCTCACACATTTATGTTATGCTGCAGATGTCTGCAGCATAGTCTAGATAGTCTCAGTCTATCTCGTTTTATCCTTGATACGCCTAGGTCTATTGCCATAAGATCCATCCAGCTTATTCCTGTAAAGATTATGAGTACTGCAGGTGTAGTTTCCCTATCAGAGGCAACCAGCCTCCAGCTAGGGAGTTAGGTGAGGTGGCTGCCACCTTAAGGCTTTCCACAGTACCTACTTTTTGTTGAGGTTGCGCCCTTAGTCTTTGAGGATCCCTCCACGCTACAAAGGAGTAGTTTTGTAATTTTTAATCAAGGCTTTTTTTCCTCTAGCCTTTCACGAACCAACGCCGGACTGCAAGGCAGCAGCTAAGAATTTAGAATAAAAAAGGAAGACACCCTAGCCGTAACAGGTATACACTAATAGAGTCGGGGTCAGAAAAGAACAAGAGTCAATCAAGAGAGACTAGTCAGAAACGACAAAAGGAAGGGATCTCATCCAAGACAAGTTGAAACAAAGTGAGAATCCAGCTAGGGCACATAGGGATTGCCAAACACGTATACACAAGATGTGGACCCCTGATGAACTGATAACATATGTATTATATAAAATATCTGAAATACATAGTCCTTTGCCAACGTTTCATACGCCCAGACTCTCCAGTCAAACTCTTCTTAGCTGATTGTTTGATTTGAACAAAATAAAGTTGAAATAACTGTCAATCTTGGAGAGTAACAACTGTACCATACATTGGATTATAGATGTATTTACATTGGATTACAATTACGTATTTATGTTCAATCTAAGCAGAATTTAAGTAGAGCAGTGTAAGAAACAATTTTATTAATCGCGCATGTATATTCTTTTATGAGGGTGAATATAAGATAGTGAAAAGCTGTTATTGAGATTGACTATATATGGTTTGAATTAACTGAAATGTAAAAGTGTTTCCTTTTGTCTGTACCTCTTTTATTGGGTACTTATTACAGTTTATTAAATTGAATTTCCACTTGAAATGTAATTAAGCACAGATTATTTACAAAACACAGCAGTTTTGTAGATTACATGAAACGGTTCTTAATGCGTAAAAAATTGTTTTACATGTTATTCCGCCTGTTCGCATGCCTATAATTACATGCTGCCTGTTCCGCCTTTAAAGATACTCCAGTTACGTCTTCCTGGGTCTACCCGCAAACCTCTGTCCTATAGGTTTGTATTTCCAGACTTGTTAGGCCAGTTTGGAATCTGATACTTTCCACCGTGTCTGATAGTGTCCTTTCCACCGTTGTTTGTAATATTTCAATTTTTTATTCAAGTTGAAAACTTGTAACTCTCCTCTTATGGCCTCATTCTCTATACGGCGACGGTTAGATCACCTTTTAACTTCTCTCAAGAACGCCATTTCCGAGGCCTGTATTTTACTGTCTTGTTTCTTGCTTACTGTCCATAATTCACACTCATAGAAAAGTACAGGGACTCCCATAATTTTATAGAACTTTGTTTCTCAACATTGTTTCTAAACACAGTTAGTTAATCTAATTTAGTCTAAACACAGATTAAATACAGTTAATTTTCCCACAAACCGTCTAAAACTTAATGCTAAACATATTGTTACGACGGTCCAAGTGATCGTCGTATGGTACAGTGGAAAACAAAATTAAAGACAACAATTAAGTCACTAATCACCAGCTTTAATTATCACAATTCAACAGTTTGTAATTAACAAGATAATATCTTACAACAAATCAAATAAAAATTGTTCACACGCAATAAAAATGACCACTGATAGAGCCACATACCCGCACTGTGTAATCGCCCGACAATAACTTGCAACTCAAACAGACTAAGCGCCGCTGAAGCGTTGTATTTATACCCCGCTCAGACACCAGAACATTCCACATACTACCCATCAGCTCTAGACTAGGACGTAATTGTTTGCAGCCTTGACACAGTGCGCGCGGCTGACGACGTCTAGAAAAGTCTCGCGAATGCATGTTGAAATCACGAACGCACACAAAATTACAGCCGGATTCCTCTGAAGCATTAGAGAAACACGTAGAGTTTTAAGTAATATCGTAACCATATTTTAGTATACTATATTATATACTTTAAAGTCGTCATTTTACATAATTATATTACCAAATTTTAAAGTTACAGGTCTATATTATTTAGTCTTTTGTATTTTGAAAAGCTTGAAACAACGTTATACTAATTTAAATTATACGTATTATAGCTTTATATTTAGTTACAAAGTACAGTGATAGTTAGCTTCATTTAAACAATTATTTGTTTTCAAGAATTGTGTTTCGTTAACATGATCTAATAACCTAACTCTTGCTTAAAATCGGACAATTGGAAACCAACTAAATGAGAAATACCCTTATCACTTACAAACTTTGAAAAGGTATTTGAGCGTGGTGTGAAATTTATTATAAAAAAGAAAATAGAAAATATAGCAAGGAGGTTTAGCAAAAGTGATTATATTGCTTAAATTATTTAACTTTAAAATTGACGTATATTTAACATTAAGATAGAAAAATGTGTTGCCTTGAACTGTCTTGACGTGTTTGAGTTTTCTGTAGCTGAATTCCGTTGGGTTTTGAAGCAATCAATTTATAAATTAAAACACAATTATGAAATACGTGGCAGTGACGTTATTTCTTTATGCGAATAAAACGTTAATGATGACAATTACAAAGAATGTTTTGATGTTTCAAAAATAAAATTACATTACATTTGATGTAAAATAACAATCCATATGACTGCTGAATGTAATTCAATAAGGAAAGTTAGTCGTCTAGCAAGTTTGAATTCACATGATAAGACTAACCACTGATTATTTAAAACAAATTTAAAAAACAAAAAACAAAAATTGTACAAGAATATCAAAATTAGTTTTATTGTAAGCCTATGAATGTCAGTGATGTGCAAAAGGGAAGAAAAATTCGTAATATATGGCAGAACTGTAATTTAGCCTTACAGAAGGTAAAAGATAAGAACAGATAATAGATAAACGATAGATAACCAAACGTGTGAGATTGAAAGGGAATCAACTGTGTTTCAAATGTAATGATATTATTTTCAAAAACAAAAACAAGTGAAAAGAAATGGCACCGAAGCTTATTCCGTTTGCGATCCTCAGATACAAGCGGTAAGAAAGAGAACTGTCTGTGTGCACACAAAGAATTAAGAAGACAGAACATTGGATCTAAACAAGTTGCGTCTAAATCTGGGAGTATACAAATAGGATAACACTCTTTCTCTCAGGGAAGTGGCAGGGTATACTCTCCATGATCATAGAAGAAATATAGATATATGGCAGGAACTGAATATTATGAGTATACTCGGCAGGACTGCCTAGTATCGGCTGAATTGGTGGGAACATATTTGCCGAATGGATGACTGCCCCATTCCCAAACAACAGTGGAATTATAAACCGAGGGGACGGAGAGGTGTGGGACGTCCGATGAAGCGCTGTAGTGACCAGTTCTAATCTTTCCCTATTTGAGACCGGAACAAACCTTCCTTTGATTAATCCGTGAATACGATTATGATGATGATGATGATGATGATGATGATGATGATGATGATGATGATGATGATGATGATGATGATGATGCTTTCTTTCTTCAGAATTTTATTGGTGACGTATTTAGAGATATCATACAGTATATGTGTTCCTAAAAGATTTTGTTTTCTGTCTTCAATTTGTAGTACATCAAGGCATAAAAATTATTTATATTACAGATGACTTGAAAAGTTAAATAAATAAACATATCTGTCTGTCTGTCTGTCTGTCTGTCTGTCTCTCTGTCTGTCTCTCTCTCTCTCTCTCTCTCTCTCTCTCTCTCTCTCTCTCTCTCTCTCTCTCTCTCTCTCTCTCTCTCTCTCTCTCTCTCTCTCTCTCTCTCTGAATGTACAAAAAATAAAAATTTCTAAGTAATATTTTCAAAATATTTCGCAGGTACAATAATGTTTCATAAAATTTTGATCATAAAGACATTTATGTAAAGAAACGCATTATAAAAATTTCTTTGAAACCCATCCGTAACCCATCCATCCCCTAACACATCCGCAACCCTGGGGGCAGGAAATCTTCAGTTAATGTTTTGCGTCGTAAAAAATAACGTATAATTTCCTACGCCGTTTGAGATAAGGTAACCACACGAGCATTAACAAAAGCCTCAAGCTGTAAGCACAAGCAGCGATAAGGATGAAGTAAGTATCACCTGTAGAGGGAAAGTTTAGCCTAACGTGAACAGATAAATTTTCAACGGTTGTTAACGCAATACCAAACAGTAAGGATATAAAATGTTCTACTTGTGCTCAAGCGAGTTTCTATACATTATTGTCTACTAATTCGCCACCCATTGCAAAGCACTGAAATTAATAATAACATATTACATAGTGTTCGCCGATTGTAGGGTATCCCGAAGGAATATCAGGTTAATAACTACGCGTTCGAGTGGCAAAACACACAGCCCCGTGAGTAAACGTCTGAATAAAGAATAGGTATACAAGGATACTCAAAAACCGTTTATTAATAAATAATTAAGAAATCTGATGATTTATAGAAACTGTAATAATACTCTAAATGATCAAGTTAACTTCCAAAATTTATAATAGTCAATTTAGTTTCAGAAAGATTTATTTCTGTTATTTAAACTCTACGCTTCTTTACTCTAACTACGGTAAAGTTACGGTATCTAATTATATTTCCTCTTACGGTAGTTACCAACTCTCTAGACCTGAGTCTTTTGTCCGACCACTGGTGTGTGCTACCCATTGCCATACTCTGAAATGGGTGCCAATCTGAACTTTGTATCTCATATTTATGTGTGCAATTTGTTTATGAAAATGTTTAAAACTGTAAGGTGCAGTGTATTTACTAGACCTCGGGTGGTGACATACAATTGGTCGGTAAAAGTAACTCCTTGGTTATTTCTTAGGCTATAAATATAACAAATAAAATTTGTACACAATAGTTTGCTCTCAACACATATTGACATACATATTTATTGACCGAAACGACTTGACCAAAATGGTATCTCGACCTTAATTAGTGGCAAAATAATTATTAATAATAGGTGATATGTTTATTACTAATAATAAAATAATTATTAATAAGTGACAAAATCATTATTACTAATACTGAATAATTGTTAAACAACAGATACTGATACTCGTTAAAAATGATTGTCCTTTTTGCTGACCATGAGACAGTAACAAATTTTAAATACACATAGAGATTTATCCGATTAAAATATTATCTTACAGTGTGAGTAAGAATGGCGTCACTCCGTTCTAACGCTCTTCTCATTTTCTTCCTACTATATGTAGGACATGTTCCTTTCACATTAATGGTTATGTAAATTGTTTACATAACCTCACCCCCAGAAGCTCACCTGAAAAGGTCTATTTCTGCCACCTCAACCCGATACGAGTTTTCTCTGCTATCGTTCGTCGGCCCACAACAAAGATGGGATATTGTTCCGATAATTACGTAATGCTCTCAAGAAAACCAGAGCGTCGTTCTATGCGCTTCTCGGCTAGTCCATCGTGCGGCGTCTGTGTCAAGGCCGTCCACTAGCGTAGCACTCCAGACTGTTCTAGTACTTGTCATTACGCAAATAATGCCAACATGCCTCTAAAAGGATGGACAATTATTTTGGAAGATCAGCGGGACATATATAAGCAACAGCGGCTGGCTTATATTTTTCTGCCTGTATTCTGTTTCCAATGTACAACACAACGATCCGTGAGACCGTCCTAACAATATAATAATCAAAAATTTGTATATGCATTTCAAATCAGGTTAATGTAGGTTAAATACAAGTTTACCAATATTTATTGGAGTTATATAAAATAATAAAAAATTTAAATGACAGAGATTAATAACAAAAAAAGGTATTTTAAATAGACAAAATTCTGGTATTATTTTTATTAAAAAATTATAAACGAGAACATCTGTTCTACATAAAAAGTGTACAGTTTAACGACTGCAATATAAAGAGACGCCTGCTTTAACAAGAATCATGCTGGCTTTGTTTTTCAACGTAAGTGCTTTCTGTTAATCTGGGTTTATTAACTTACTGTACAAAATAGTTTAACCTAATGTGCCTCGTTATTGTATTAGAAAAACTGTTTAATATTTCATAAATATCTTTTCTCGTTATGATACGTTTAAAAAATTGTTTCTGAAATTTTATATTTCCTATTTTATTTTGTGTTACCCGTCGTTTCACTTTTATTAATATTCTATAAGTACATTATTAACACGAGGTTGCTCTGTTTTGGAAAAATAGATATCTGAAACAGGTAGGAGAATTGGACAAATTTTGTTTCTTTTATTAGTTGGGCAAAAAACTTTCAGTAGGATAATATATTAGCATTAACTTTTATTACACAAAGTGGGTCCTACTACTTGCCTAGTACAAAGAATTTTACAGACAATGCAGTTGATTGCAAGTCTGTATTATAATAAACACAATAAAGTAAAGTAAAATTTTTACAAACTACTTGTAACTGAAAATAAATTAACATTGTGTTTTACCTTATCTTAACTCTAGTTGTAACTTTCATAAAACTCTATAGGGAACTTGCAACAAAAAATAAAGTAGGATTACAAGAAAGAACACATGCGTATAACGGAACAGAGCTTTTCTAATTAGCTGCCTACCTGTTTTACAATGTGGTGTTATATTACCCTCGTAAAGCTCGTCTGTTTCCCTTAAACTTGTTTTTACTTTTCCTATCCGAGGAAAAACTTAAATCTAAATTTTATAAAAATTGCACAGTGATATTCAGTTAATTTATGTTAGCTTGATGAAAGTTTGAACACTGTTTTTAGTGTACGGATTTCATGTGAAATATGGAAAATATAATTAGCATTTTTTAGTTGCATAATTTCTATACAATTGGACGGTTGCGGACTTGCCCATGCAATTATATATATTGTTAAAAAGGAACAAACGCATGCAGATACTGAAACAACATTTTCTAATACTGTTACAACGGTCGCACAGGATCGTCTTGTGGTACAGTGGAAACAGAATAACCAACATAAATGGAGTCGCTAATTACAAACTTTAACTGGATACAAAAACAGTTATACATCAACAAAAGACACTCTTATACATTAATTAAATTTATATTTGACCAATACACAACAATAAATGTCACCTTATTACAGGTTTGCACTAATTAAAACAACGATCACTTACCACAGTAACTCCGGACGATGAATCGAGAAGCGTAAGCGCTTGGAATTTGCTAGTAACTAGATCAGCTCCCGACCTTGATACACTACAAAAGATGCCGTCTTAAATTCTCTAGAATAATACTGTATTTAAGGGTCACGTAATTGTCGTAGCAATACTAAACCCAACAATAATATTCTATTTCTTAAACTGCTTAAGATCATGTATAACCTGTGTAAGTGGTATTCCCCATTTTTTAGAAGGTCTTTCCCAAATACCTGTAAAATGTCTATTGTGCAACCTGGAAAACGCGGAAACCTATAATTGCCCGCGGGATGACAAGACGTGTAAAATGTGAAGAAGAATAAAAAAAGGATAAGGAGGAGAAGAAGAAGAAAAACAAGGAGAAAATAAGAAAACCAAGGAGCAAGAAAACAGCTGTGTTGTACAACTTTGAATGCTCTACACGTTTACTGCACTGAATTTGGAAAGAATAAATAATAAAGTGTCAAATTATTAAGCATTTAAAATAAGGCATACACTTTATTGAAGTATTAATATAAAATATTCAACTTAATAAATAATTAATTAATTAAGAAATTACAATATTTAAAATTCAGAATTTACTAAAATACAATTTGTTTCGCTAAAACGTTTTTTACCAAGTGTACATTTACCTCAACACGACACTACGAACTGCGTATTGCGTCTAGTCTGTGTGGGTTGACAAACGTAATTATCCGCCGCATCTAGCAATCGATTCCCGTTTCACTCCTATCGCACCTTACTAATTAACAACATCGCAGGACTGATCCTACTTATTTTCCTACCGTTAATTAAATCCTATTTCTGGGAATTAATTATATGTAATAATCATATAGCTGCTATTGCCAACCATAAAATGAACTCTAGTTCTCTGGAATATTTTTTACCAAATAGTTTTAATAAATAAGATTATTGTAGAGGTGAAACCAGTTTTAATTTAAAAATGAAAAAACAATTGGGTTACGCTACTGTTGGTCTGTTAGTCTATCCAACTCTAGTGTGTTTTGTAATTTTATTAGAAAGTACATGGTAAACTCGGAGTGTTGCTTTTGAGCATTGTTCATAAAACAAGTATTAAGGTTTAAACAGAGTAACTATAATTGTAGAAATTAGTAATTAGACGACTGAGATACTAGGTGTCGAGACGCGTAAGTTCAACATCATGACTACCTGTTGGTGCAAAGTTACCGCAATACAAGTATTAATGTTTAAACAGAAATTGTACCACAGTTTTGACTTTAACAAAAGACCAGACCAGTTCTATATTAATACGAAATAAAGAATTATATTTTAGTTTCTCTTGGTTCAGAGTAAGAATTTATTGTACGTATTTATTGTACGCTGTTGTGCCAATGTCATGCAACACCAGTATACATTTGCGTAAGTTTAAATTAAATTGTAGACAATTTCTGTAAATATAGACTAATTATTGAACGTATTACTTGTATTTTCATAAGCCAAAATTAATCAACCGTTATTAAAATAGTAGCACAATTAACTTTAATTAGTTAAACAGATAAGAGAACTACATTAATTTCCTTATTAATGAAATTGTTTTAAATAATTTGTAAAACATAATTGGTGGAAACATTTTTTTCCGATCGGATGACTGCCGCATTTCAAAACAACTACGGAACTATAATCCGAGGGGACGGAGAGGTGTGGGACGTCCGAGGAAGAGCTGAAGTGACCGACTCTAGATTTTGCCTGTTTCAGACCGGAACAAACCACCTCTGGCTTAATTCTTGCAGATTATGATGATGACGATTATTATTATTATTAGTTGTTTTCTAAAGTATGATATTCTACTGATATCGAAACTTTGAACAGCTATTTGACAGTAGTAAGTTAACCTCTTGGAGAGGTGGCTTTACGCACATTCAGAGAGTGGAGACAACAAATTGGCGTTGTTCTAATTACATGTCGCATTAGCTGAAACGCTGGGTTTTACGTAGGCTAGAGTTTGTCACCTTGTGTTGTAATTGATAACACAGGATATTTGACTGTGATCCACATTGAACGTAGTACAGTTTCAGTCCTTACCATAATAGCGTTGTTCATCAATCTCCCTCGAAGAGAAATATTGTTGCACTGTGGAGACATTATTAGCGAGACACTGCTTTTGTTTGAGTAATAATACGTTGCCTCAAACGCTTGTGAGTTTAAATCTTTTCCTTTGTTGGCAGTGATAAAAACAGAATTAGCTATCACCAATGCGGATTAGTATTTGAAAATACTGATTGGCAAACAGTATTAACTACACAGCACAATGCTGAGTGTTACAGTTCTCTTGTTGTTTAATCTGTCACAACAATACTTTCCCAATGTACTGCCACTTTTTATTTATATTACTATTAATATAAAATGTCTGCATATTCCACGATTAGGCATCCCCACAGTTCACCTAACACTCCAGACCTGGACGGCATGCCTTCGTTATACAAATTTTCAGTAAGGAAAGTAAACTACTTCAGCAGATCACAGCAAAGTTAAAACTAAGAATAAATTATATATAAACATAGGAGTTGAAAACACTTTGTTTTCAAGTTATAGACAGGTAATAGTATATTTCATTACGAGTCCGGAAAATAGGCTTACGCGCGTGACAAATTCCCGTGTGAGGCGAAGCCGAGAACGGGAAGTCATGCAAGTACGCGAAAAGCATTTATGAACGTGTAATGAACAATATTTTTTATTATACCTCTCTGAAAACAACACACAAAAAATCTATACATTATTAGAAACCTTTATTTCGAAACATGAACGAACAAGTATATCTTTAATTTTGAAAAAAATTCAAAAACAGTCACAACACACAAGCGTTGTTTAGCGTTGCTAAAAAAAATAAACAAGCGTTGTTTAGAGTTACTAAAGAACTTCCAGTAGCATATTTTATTACGACAGAAAAGTAGGCGGCGTCATTAGATTAATGACAGGTAAAGCCATAAAATAAATAATAAAAAATTTTAAAGTATATTCTGAAATTTAATTTTTTATAATTCCAAATGTAACATAGCTCGATATCAGATGAGTTTATTTTACTTTATTAAATAGATAATTATTTCTAACTAAATTTAGAGGTTAGGGTTATTTTTTAAGTACTATTTTAAGATTGACACTTATTGCACGAAGCAATTTTCGGTGCGATAAGCAGACATGTAAACACGCCTGGTGTTTTCAGAGAGGTATAATGGACAAATGTAAACCTTATTCATATTTTGAAGTAGTAATAATGCAATTTTAAAATTTCCACAAGGCAAAATAAGAAAGAATAATTAGTGGTTTCGTATGTTGTTTTACCTGACATATCAAACACAAATGATCTCAGAGTCTTTTCTGTAATATTTTGTAAGATAATTTCTGAAAAGTATTTTTAAAAATTCGTATTCAAAAACACTGGTTTTTAGGTTAATCTGACAATAGCTTATAGAAATTACATACCTTTTAGGAGTTGTAATTTTGCAATTTTACTCCTTTCTCACAGAAATATGATTAAACTTGTGCAAGGATGTAACATTAAACAAAGAATTTCCGGACTGCTTTTATAATTTTCCGGAAATATGATAATATAACTTTTAATCTTATTTCGACCTATAGAGTCATGTCCTTTTCTTCTATTTTTCCCTTTCCTCCTGGAACACTTTGTGTACTCTACATGTAACTGCCGTCGATCGACAGTTCCATTCTATAGTAAGGCTATATGAATCAAGGTTAAACAATACTGACCATATAACAACAACTAAACAAACATATGTACAGCAAAATAAATTGTTAAATGTAACAAAGTGTTATTGGCTTGTTTGATTAAAAACTTTAAAATCTTCTGGTATATTAACCACTACAAGAGTACTAATATCCCATATCCTTTCCTTAATTACTTAGGTATTTCTGTACTTTCTGTTAGTTTTGACCTAAATATGCTACAAATACCGAAAGCGTTAATCAGGTTACAACTCTTATATAGTGGTTAGAATATTAACAAGTCGCCCAATCGTTGTTGTAGAAAACATGCGACAGCTTTGTAAATTAGCAAAAGAGAGAGATGGAGAATAAGGAAAAGGAGCGGGTACGGGACAAATACATGTAATAAAAAAGTAACTACATTAATTAAAAGTATATTTACAAGTTAATAATTTATTTGAATTATTAAAACTTTCTATACTCCCGTAATTTTGGATAAATGTATTTTCTATCATAAAAATTAGTTTTACTCGACAAAATACTCTTACACTCTAGTGCCTTGCTAAAAGTTGGGGAGTGGCACAAACAACTTTAAACGTAGACAAAGTATATAGAGCTGGCCGGCTGCCTATGTCAAGTCCAACTAATTACAATTGCTTTCTCAAGTGTAAAATTTAATCCAACTATAAAAGGTGTTTCGTTTCTAAAATCTTTTATAACTATTGCTCAGTGTCTAAAATTACAAATTAAAATTTGTATGATTTTATTAAATATAAGTTATTTTATATTGAAATCCAATTTGTCGGCTTTGTTGATCACGTTGACCAACAGGTACGAAAATGAGTCGGCATTCTCAGAACAGCATTACGCCACTGAGAATAATTACTGGTCATATCGTCTGCGAATATGAAATCGGCTCAATACCTTGGCAACTTTCACATCAGCTGATTGCTGTCGTTAAATAGTTTTGAACATACGTGCCAGTTGACTATCACATTGGTATAATTATAAACACAAACGCACGCCTGCGCGCGCATGCAAATACACATGTTTAGTACTACTATATATGCTTATATAATACATATAAATTCTGCATTTATGTTCGTAATTGAAAGATTCTATTTATCTTGACATGTAAAAAATGCAGGCGCTCCCAGCTTTTTTCACATCCAATGTGTATGAATATTGCATGACCGGCGCCTGAAAATGTCGGCGTGCACGAGTTAACCCGCCAGCTAAAAGTTATATAATTTCGAAACTTTCCGACCACACTCCTACACTTAAAACAGGACAATAACAAATACTACAGACTGAAAAAACCATGTCCATAGATAGATATAACAGTAACAATTATATTGAGGCACACATTTTAAAATATTTTAATAGCTTTATGTTTACAGGCGTGTAGTGTGTGTCTCGGCGCGTACAAATAGTGTACTCGCGCGTAGTTGTGTGGCACGTGTTTGTACGCGCCGAGACAAAGTGTTTACATCTTGTTACGTGAATAAACAAAGAATTTACCTCTGTGTGATGAGAAAAATTTTAACGCCCTTACTTTGATACTGGTATGCAAAGCAATTTTATCGCACTAGTGACGTGCACACGTAAAAAAAAAACGCGGTTAACTTTACACTTTACAGATTGAACGCGGAATTATGTAAATGTAACAACAAAATAATCAGGGAAACGTCAGTTACTTCAGGCTGGAAAACGTTTTCTACACTTATACATAAGAGTGTTTATAGATTTTTACATTGGGTACGAAAAAAACTTTCTGGACACCATTCTAATTTAACCGATAATAATAACTTAAAGAAATTGGTGATAAATAATTTTATGACATTGTATACTGAATATTTTATGGGGACTGACAGAGAAATTAAATAATCGAGCACATAATAATCGAATTCTGAATTGAACACGCTAACAGTAAGGATTATCTTCGGTATTCGTTCATGTACACAGTAGCACCTCAGAAATTGTTTATAATTTTTTGTACAGTAAGATTTAGGATATTAAAGGGCAAAATGATTTTATATTTGTGTTAATCAGATAAACAGGTTTTCTTCAAGACCTCAGGAAACAGCAATGTTACTTTAAAAAGGCGGAGTAATTAGAGGCATATCTTGTTAAATTTGTAAATACAAGATATGACTTGAACGGCCACGTATCTTGAACGGCACTATGATACATAAAGTAATCTTTTTTGTTTTTCCCAATTTCGTGTTAATTTTCCGTTATGTATAGCCTACTTAGCGTATTAACAACCTGTTAACTCACTCCTGCTTAATTGTATGAAACTAATTTTGCGCTGGAAAAGTATGAATTAAACTTAGAGAAATATAATTTTAATTTTCGTTACACGTATATGTTGTTACCGTAATTGGATACACGTTCCCTCTACGTTTCCAAATAAATACTACAAAAGTAATAAATACTACAGCTGTGTAACCTAATTGTTAGAATCTGTGCCAACCCTATGACAGTACACGCTGTAAGTAACTCTCATCCTAGTCTGTTTGACTTACGACTGCACTGCTTTACTGATCTTTACTATTCTATCTTTACCGAGTCCAGTAATTCTAAATTAATAAGTTTTACAATTTTTTATATGCTTGGTTTGTGTAAAGTATTATTCTTTGTTTTACTGAATGAATTAATATTTTTAGTCTAAAATTTTTGTTAAAAAATGAAATTTGGGTAGGCTATCTCAGGCCGAACCATTATTAAAAGCGTTTTTCCGGGCTATTGGGCAGTATCATAAAACAGTCGACCAAGGTCCAATAACGCGGAAATTATAAATTCTTTTAAAAATAAAATTGTATTCTAATTTTATTCAAATGTCAATTTTTATTTAAATTTTGTAACCTGTTTTATAATATAATGACTCTTTTCTGTACAGTATAATATGTAATTGTGTTGGCAGCAAAATTTATATTTATCGTAACAAATTTTTATGGACTGGAACAATGCTATCATGGAATATTCCTTGACAGGTGGCCTCTGTGAACGGTTTCCAACGACAAATGGCCTTACCGTTCGTCTATAAGATGGACGACAGACACTCATTACCCTTGGTAAATTATCAACTCGTTTTTAAATTTTTTTTTCATTAGTCAGTACAGACAGTAATATTAATTAGCACATACATAAGTTTAAAATTTCTTCATTACAATAAAAGATTCTTGCTTTACACAAATATCCAAAATTCATCCAAAATATTAAAATCACCTGGTGGATTCATCCTAATTCTCTGCAAATGAGTAATCGCAAAATGTAGGTGTTTACGTACTTCGAACTATGAAATATTCAACAAACACAGAATTTGACGATAAAACCTCCTTGAAATCTTTACGGAATTTTGTAAATATTTGGACTTCTTCCGCAGGACATTCGTTGCTCGTTGATATACTCTTTCTTTCACGCCATGAATCGTTGCATCTTGAAAGGTTTTATCATCCTTTAACATGTTACATACTGTTAAAATTGTTAACCGTGGTGGTTGTAGTGTTCGATGTTATTGTAGTGCTCACTAACATTTCTCCGTTTGCTGTTAGCACTTTCTTATCACTTACGATATTGTTCAAACATGAAATATGCCACCGTATGATTGCTTGCATTGATGGAGTATGTTTTATTATGTATGTCAACTACTAAAGCTGTGCTACGTAATTAATTTGCGTTTGTTTACTTTGTATTTATTTTTGTGTGATATGTAGGTTTTAAAAACCTATACACATTTTTCTGGGTCCCTGTATACAAGCCTCACCGATGAAGAACACTGATTATTATATTAACTTAATTTCTATATTGTCACAAAACAAATTTTATTCGTACATTTCACTTGCATAAACTAAGATACTTATTAAATTATGTATATTATGACTCATCATATTATTAAGTATAAATTTTTGAAACATTAACGGAATCATTGCATTGCAGAGCCTACGTACGTCTGCTAAGTCATTCTGTGCTCAAAACGTGCTCTAACTGAGACCAAAAATATACTTAAGAAAAAATAACATTGCTTTATTCGTCAAAATCACAGGTATCGACGAATTTCGTTGCACCTTTGTGCACTTGGTATAAGCAAGAACTGATACAAATGGGGGGAGAGAGGGTAACAGAATGAATGTGAAAGGGACCGTGGCAAGCAAAACACAAATAATGTACGTAGAACACTGAAATAAGAGAAAACGTAGTAACGTTAATTAATTAAAATAGATGACTTTAAAACATATATAAATCACACAAACGTTTGCAGTCCTTTTGTTAGGAGAAATGTATTATTCCACGAAAATTATTTTTGTTTGTCAAAACAATCTTAGTCTCCAATGACCTGCCAAACGTTGGTCAGTAAAACGATTCTCTTTAAACATTGACAAAGTACATAGAGCTCACCTGTTAACTTTGGTCAATTCTGAGTAACTATCTACGCTTGGCGAAATGTAAATTTAAATTAAATAAAAGTTAAATTTAAATTTAGATTAAAATTAAACGTACAAACGAATAATGTAGGTTTCATTTCTAAGAAAATATTATAAGTATGTTGTATGTATACTGAAATACTCGTATTTGTGTATGTTAAATTTCGGACATATACAACTTAATGTTTTTGAATAACTTTCCTAATAAATGACGTAAAATATTTTGTCTATTAATTATGCAGACTTACAAAGTTTGCAGCTACATCAAATTGGTTACTGTGACTTATAAATTCGTCTAAGTATAGAGAGGAAGGAAATTATTTAATTATGTGCAAACTCCTTGACGTTCTTCAGGTAAATAAGCGTCAACCTAACAGAAAAATGCCAACTCGCATAAGGAAAAAAAACAATAGTTAACAGTTTAGACACTTGTTACAAAAGTAATTTCATAGTGTCATGGGTTATTTAATAGATGTAGATGCTTAAAGTTGGCTTTATTAATTAGACAAATTCAGTTTCAGAGGAAATGAGGTCACCTTAGATGAAACATATAAAGTACACGTGACTGTCCTATACAGAAAACACAAGTCTTTTCCTATACTGTTATGGATACAGCACTATTTAGAGAGTAAAATTCAATAACGACGAGAGGCAGTAAACAATTTGACTTACTATTTCTTTATTTCATATAATACATCAATTCAATTATACAAACATCAAACAAATTTCATAGTTTTCATATGAAACAATAATAATTACTAACTATTTTGTGTCTGCGAAAACATTATAACGTATATACAAAACCTTTAATATTACCTAAAATATTACATTTTACAAATTACCATACACAAGTGGATAACGAAAATTCTGGTGGTTGCTTGCAGAGTTCTATAAAAGTAAGTACGGTAAACATTTGTTACGTGCCCGTGTATGTGTGTGTGTACGCACGATTAAAAGAATATTAATATCTGAGAGTCACATTTATAGTACCTGAGCCTACGAATGTTGACTCCCAGTGTTAACCATGTATCTACTTCTATTTGCTGAGCAGCAGTAGACACTTCTGACGTAACTAAGTCCAACAAATCTTATTTTCACGTGTGTTGGATATTACACAGTATTCAAATTAATGTTCTAGCTGAGTAAACAAAATATTTGTATTCAACGAGTCATAACGTTTTATCATTATACAATCAAGAACACGTTTCATGCCATTAATTATTCTGTTTCGTTTCTTATGTATAAATATCATTATTGATACATTTACTGTAAACCAATAATAAGCGACTTTGAGTCTAAGCTGACTAATAATTGCTCTGGTGTTCAGTTATTTTGTTTCACTATTTAAAAACGATGATCCATGCAAGTTTGTGAGTGCGCGTATGTGTGTGCGCGTGCGTGCGTGTAGCAACAAACCTGCTTCTTGCTACAGTAATTTTATTTAAAGGTATATTATCATTATTCATAAATGCTCAAAGTTTGATTTTATATATTTTATATTATTATTAACAATACAATTTTTTTAAAAGAATATATTTTACATTGTAAGTTACATATGTTTTGATAGTAATCCAATTATCGTCATCAGATATAAATTCAAAAAAACTTTTTAAATCAATGTGTAAGTAATTATTTCATATTTACTTCTATTTTCAATGAAGATATATTGTTCCCTTACTTCGAACATCAAATAACTGCCCACCCTCAGCCTTCTAAGTTTTTAGTCTTTATACATGTAAAACAAAGTTCATACACAAACTTGGTTCAAACAACCGTTTTATTTGTTAACGCTTTGAGAGGTTCTCTCTAGAGACTGACGGTTGAACTATGATGGATCATGATCAGAGCACGAGGACAAAGGCTAGACAGAAGTCGAATCGTCATGCCTTCCCATGTTCTTGATATTTTAGGAAACCTTGTAGTGTAGAAAAATTAGCGATCAAGGTCTGACCATGCAATTCTACCAATCATGGTGCAAAGGAAAACAGGTGGTTTCTGGTTCTCGTCAGAGATCTCCACGGATGGGCCCTTACAGGACTTGCTTGTCACGTCCTTCCAAAAGTGCGATCGCGTATCACGTTTGTAAGCGCCCGGTAAAGAGGCGGAGTTAAATATAGTCACATGAAGTCTGTAGGGTGACAGTTGTTTCTTCTCTGTTGAGTTGCAAGAGACATTTGTTATAACAAATGCCAACATCAAAGTGTTGTGATTCAGATCTACTATGATGGACGATAACGTGAATCGTTAACTTCTATGATAATCATACTGACCTCCGTGCGTTTAAAATCCCTGTACCAAGTGTTTAAAACTTTTAAAACAATTTGTCAAATTAATGTTGCAAGCACTGTTTACTTGGTATTTCTCTATCGCCCTACATATATCATATTAATACAGATAGAGGATAACATAATCAATAGTTAATATTACATGTAATTAAGTGCGTCAATCATTAGTGTTATCTTAAGTTGAAGGCTGTTGGCGAATTCTTTCTAGTGAAACTGCTTAAATGTTCCTCTAATTGTTACTCTCCTTCTCCTTTCACTTGCAGATTCCTGATTTACCCTCCTAACATACTGATACGACAATTATGTAACACAATCGAAAAGTCGGGAGGTACAGTTACGTAAAAGTTCTACACGTTTCTCGGCTAGCCGAGCACGTGCAGTGTCTGTGTAAAGGCCGCGCACTCAGATAGCTTCGAGACTGTTTGAGCACTCTTAACTAAGCAAATTATGTCTAGACGCAGCCAAAACAACTGAAAATTATTCTGGAACTTCTGCAGGTTATGTATAAGAATCTACGACTGGCTTAGACGTTAGTTACACCAGGCTATATTGTGTGTATTGCGGATCAAGTGATTGTTGCTGATTGGTGGAAAATGATGTATGTGTTATAAGTAGGTCGGAAGTCTAATAGTTGACATTATTATAGCGTGTGGACAAATTTGACTGAGACTTATTGTACGAGAGTACCTTGTTGATTTCAAGTTGTCATTTGTGACAAATTAAAGCTGGTAATTAGTGATTTCATTGATGTCTGTACTTTGTTTCCACTGTACAATACGACGGTCCGTGAGACAAAGCCTTTAATCGTTTGCCTTCTTACTTTGCAATGGTCCGTGATTGAGATGTATACACAATAACGACTGTTTGTGTGACTCGGATTACAAGTAAATCCGTTCCCATTTTGACTTAAACTTGTAAAAATGAAGTTATTTTTAAATTAAATATAAAATAATAAAAACATGAGCGTTCAAAATTTTAATGAAAATAATATAAACTCATTGCGCACTATAAATATTTCCGATATCATCTACACATACAGCATATAGGAAGGTAAATGGAGAAACAAAAAATTTAGAGGATTATTAAACCTGATTACTGTTAACATCAATACACGTAGATTGCATTTATTTAAATAAAACAATTGTGTTCTAAACCAATTGTATTCTGAACTTTTTAAATAAAAAGTACCGTTTAAATAAAATTGAAGTAATGTGTACACGGTTAAAAATCGATATCCCCAATAATAATCGACTTGACTGACAGCACAAGGGAAACAGCAGTCCGTCATTGTGACAGCTGGCTTAGTGGACAACACGACACGTACAGGACATATTTACTACCTCACTGGCAGCTGATATACGTATGTTCCAATAAAAAGTTTGACGTTGTCACAATAACTATCACGTTATGCCACACATCTGTTGCTTCACTGCACCTGCTCCAATTTTGTTTTATACATGTTATAAGATATATGTATAATGTTTAACGATAATAAGTAACCATAATATTTTGCTTAAATTACTAACAATACTCATTAAAAAATGTAATAGTAAATTTACATTACCTGTCATTTTCTTTTAATTATTGTATTTCTACTTTTGTAATCTAATTTTTATTACATTTTGTTTAATACTGTCATATAAAAATATTTTTGACACAAGGCCTTGACAAAAATATAAAAATAGCTTAATAATAATTTTAATTTGTTATTAAGTTAACATAAGTATCCGCATCCCTTGTAATAAAATTTTATTGTATCGATATTAGACAATGAATAACTCGTAGTAGAGTGTTGTGTTTTTAAAGAAACAATTTTTAAACAAATATATTGTGTCCTTCAGTCTTTCGACTTGTTTGTACCCTCCCTGTATATACCCGTGGTGCGTGTGTTACGGAGTCTCTCACATGTATATGGTACCTACAGTTTAACTCTCGATCCGAACGGCATAGTTAGGGAGGGTTTATACTAGGCAGGATACCTCTCGCTGGTTTTAAACAAATATAAGTCAGATATAATAAATAACCAAAACTTGATGTATTTTTACAGTTTCTGTTTGGTTTTCTGCTATTAAGCGTCTTCAATTGTGTAACTACATCCTCCCGTTTTTTATTGGACTTTTTAAAGTGAAAACTAGAATGCAAAATTAATATAAGGTATTGTCCTGATAATTTTATTGACTAATTTTATAGGTAAATGGGAAATAAAATTAAGATAACAAATCGTGACGATAAAAAACACACAAATTATATTTAGCTTAATTGTCGATATCGTTGTAGACTTTATAGAATTTTTATGCGTATTATAAACTAACCTTGCAAAGTTTTCTATTGCTTTTTCAGCAACCAAAATAATCATAACGTGCGTTTTGCATCCTATGTAACAACTGACTTAAAATATCTTACCCTTATATAAAAACGGGTACGACAGATTCTTTTAATGTCACGAGACTTAGCACTTGAATATGTGATCAGGAAATTGTTCATCGATAGGAGTTCAAGATTAGAACATAAAATGGTCCAGATCGTAGTGTATGCAGATGATATTAATATTATGGCAAGATACCACGGAAGAGCAAAAGACCTTCCAGAAACTTAAAGGTAAAGCAGAAGGGGCAGAATTACAGGTTAATATAGATTAAACAAAGGTTATGATCACCACTTGGAAGAAAACTAGGAAACCATAACAGTTTGAAATTGAACCACTAAACCTGAAGACAGTTAATCAGTTTAAATATTTGGGATGTTGGATGGCAGAAGACACTGAAGAAATAAATGAAATAAGGAAAAGGTTATAGGCCGTAAATGGAGCATATGCTTCGTTGCCATCTATATTCAAGACAAGGAATATCCACCATTAGTCCAAGGCCACATTATATAAATTTATGATTAGACTGGTGATAACATATGGCAGCGAGACTTGGACTCTGAACAAACAAGTCGCTAACATAGTCAATACCTTTGAAAGAAGAACTTTAAGGAGAATACTGTATATGGACCAATCCAAGTCAATGGGATATGGACAATGTGTCACTATGAGGAACTATACAAGCTGTATAAAGCAATGATCTGGCCACCATCATCCGACTGCATAGATTACAATGGGCAAGACACATCATTAGGATGGAAGGCAACCGAATACCTAGGTAGGTACTGTTTAGTCAAATCGAGGGTAGAAGGCCTGTCGGAAGACGCAAGACACGCGGGATTGACGCAGTGGCGAGGGATGCCAATAATTGACTTAAAATAAAACGATGGACATCGATCGCTAGGGACAGGGGAAAATGGAGGTGGATGATTATGAAGGCTTCAAACTGTGACGCCATAGAAGAAGAAGAAGTAGATATAGAAACTAAATTTAAGTACTTAAAGACGCGGATCTATGATCAATATTAAACATTTGTATGTAGATTCACAGCATTATAAAATTTTTGTAGTTTTACTATTATAATATAAATATGCATATTTTTGGATAAACATTTTTTTATTAAAAACAATACTTGTAACATAATTAAGAGTTCAATTTAATGGTTTTCATTAGTAACTGGCATAATTCTCTTCCTCACGGAAGAAACGCCTTTTGAAACTTAAATCAAATGTGACAGCGTTCAACATGCAATTAATTGTATACAATATGATGTAACATTACACAATTTTTAAAGTTTATATATTTTATAATAAAAATGAATGGTTGTCTTATTTAGTATTTAATATGTGTTTATAACTCCTGTAAACTTTAGTCCAAATTGATAATTCTCGTGGATATTTTTGATTATAATCATATACATTTTAATAGTACTATAAGTATTATAGAGTTTTCCATGCACAGGTTTTCGGCCTGTTGCACAACCCCCCTACCAGAAAGATCAGAGACTCTTCTGTCAGAGTTACTATAACTTAGCCGACAGTCCCCTGCTTTTGGCAGCACTAGATTTAGCCTATCCTTCTCTTCCTGAGATAAGATTTGGTGGCTTTGTATCAGTAATTTTAATGTTGAACGTTTCTTAGTATTTCCAGTGCTCACCTATCGGCATCAGTGATAACTCTAAGACCCTAAGCCACTCAGAATTAATAAATTATAGTGAAAGAAGGAAGACACCTGACCCCTCGTGTACTCTAATAGAAAAGAACAAGAATCAGTCAAGCCACACTAACCAGAAAATATTAAAGGAAGGCATCTCACCCAAGGCAAGTTGAAGCAAAGTAAGGATCCAGGTAGAGCACATTGGGATTGCCAAACCCGTATCCATAAGATGTGGATCCCTGACGCAAAGGTTCGTCAAGAATCAACATGTGGGCTTATCTGCAAAGGATGACAAACGGTCAATCGCCGAAAGCGGGACTGAACTAAAGTCATTAGTAGAAAACACTTGAGTTGACCGAGGATACGATGGTGCCGAAACAGGTTTACATAACGTAATCCTTGAAGATAAGAAGAAATTTTAATAGTAACATTCAATTGCCATTTTAGAAAATTGGAAAGTGATAAAAGTAGTTTGAGAAACTGAAATTGTTTGCATTATAAATGAAGATTACGTCTTTAGAAAAGTAATATGCAAAATATTATTTTAGATATATGTATTATTGGAACCAATTGTTTTATAGAAAAAATATGTAAATGGCAAAAAGAAATTTTAAGAAAGGCCTCTGAATTACTATTATAAAGAATCGGTAACTGATTATGAATAAATCGGTTCGAGTAAAGCAGTTAGCCAAGAGACGAAGAAAAGGACACAGTGGTGACGGAGACGGTAGATAGTAGAAATTAGAAAGGAATAAAGGGTAACAAAAGGTATGTCAAACGGACTGTGTGTCATTACTATTACTTACTGGCAGGACTCCGTGTAGAAAGCCGTTTGTGAATTCATAGAGGAAACGCCCTGTTGTGTAACTTCAATTTATTTTTTTTCTGTAAAAATCCTATCACCATTGATATATTTTAAATTCGTGTTACTAAGTAGCAATACACGGGGAAGAAAGGTAAACGTTATTTACTAAATGTACTAAAAATGATGTACTATTATTTATTGAAAGTGTAAATATCAATCTTTAGTAATATAATGAACAACAGTTATTATATTTCTGGTTGAGCTACATAGCTAGTTAGCGCAGCCTCTACGACCAATGTACCGAGCAACTCGACTTCAGGTAACAAATGTACCTTAGGTGTCCCTTAGGTTCGCTGTCTCTCGCAACCATGGAAGCAATGACTCAGTCCTTAACAATATTATTTAAATATACTATTATTATTAAAACATGTTAATAAAACAACTCGTTAAATATTATGTAAATAATATTTAACGACGACGACGACGGTCTCACTGATTGTCGACTGATAGTACAGTGGAAAACAAAATTCAGACACCAATAAAGTCACTAATCACCAGCTTTATTTAATCACAAACAACAGTTGGTAAGCAAGAAGTTATTAACAAGGTCATACTCGTTACAATAATTTAAGTAAAATTTGTCCACAGGCAATAATAATGTCAACTAACAGAGTTCCGCACAATAACCACTTATCACTAATACACAACTTGAGAAGCACTGAGTAAATCGCCGACATAAACTGAACTGACCGTCACTGAATGCTCATATTTATACCCCGCAGAGATACCAGAATAATCTGTCACTTTTTGGATGACGTGTTAAACAAGTGTCTATTATAGGCGCTCTCGAATCAACTAGAAACAGTGTCAATGTCTGGCTTTGAACACAGTGCGCCGACCGGTGCAGTCTGAAATAGCCTTGATTGTTGACGCATGATAAGTGTCACATAATTGTCTTTCATCTAAAAGCAGCAATATGTACGCACACAAACATTACAGCTTAGCTCTTCTGTGATAGCCGAAAAACATGTAGAGTGACAATCTTCGTTGTTCGAAAACGTTCTGTAATTCCGTAAAAATATAAATTTATGATAGTATAAAAATTGTGATTAATAAACAAAATAAATGTTTGGACATTTATATAGAATGGACGACAATAGGTTAACAAAACAGATCTTCAAGTATTTGTGGTTAAAGAAGTCAACATCAAGTTTGATTAAAAAAGTCAAAAAGGGTTTAGAAAACATACTATAAACGTAAAAGAAGCAATTAAAAGAGACGTTTTTCGGGCAGAAGTGTTAAAAATGGAAGGACTCCAGGGTAGAAGAGGGAAAAACACAGGTTAAAAGTGGACTAAAGACAAGAAGAAGAGACATGGTGAAAAGATGAAAAAATATTGGAGAAATAGAAAAGAACAAGGAATAAAGAAGTGATATTGGCATGTGGTCCTCAAATAACCGACACAATTAGAAAACAAAAATAAATCATTTTATATATAATATGCAGTAAGTGGTACTATAACAATTTTTAGTATATTTAAATACACATAACTCACATGACTAGATTAAAATGACTTAAGGGACACTCAGTTTATTTGTATTATTATACACAATACACATACGTATTCCATACTACTGAGCAGATAATTTGCAATTGGCACTGTTTACATATTCTTAGATGTGTCAACACACCCTAATATACATTTTGTCCGTCGACATTACAATTCTCACTTCTATTTATTAAATCGTAACAGTCTGGTACACTCAGTCACATAAACGTGGGCGCGTAAACTTCTATTTAATCTTACAGTCGTTGACATTAAATTAATTGAGTTAAACGTTTTACCTAATAAAGCTTCAACAATGTACGTATAATGTTTTTGATATTACAAATGCGTATGTATTTTTAAATATCCTTGGCGCCAAATGCGTAAAGTGAGACGTGACAACGTTTGGTTTGAGAAGAAAATTTTTTTTTCACCAGCCGGGTTTATTTTCATTACCTATATTAAAGAAAGCGTTTCCCTTTTTGAACAGAAAACTTTAAGAAAACGTTTGAGAACCTACTGTTTGTTCAGTAAAAACCATCGAACATAAAACCTTGGAAAGGAACTGTGTTTTCGTTCAATTTCTAACTTTGTAATAGCTTTTCTTTCAATAAGAATGTTGAAGCTGTGTAACGTTTTTGATAAAAGTTAATCTGTTAATCTTTAATAGTTGTAGATTACCAGAAACTTATGCATTGTATATGTTTCTTGCAGTTATTCGACAATTATTTACGTATAACAGTCCGAATTTAAAAAAAAAAACAAAGTTTTCCAAATGTGTGAATAACTAATCATCAGAAGCTGAGTGTGTGTGTTGTGTATATATATATATATATATATATATATATATATATATATATATATATATAAGAAGTGTCTCAATATATTTTATAATCATTTTAGTATGTCACCTACGGCAGAACTATTTCGTTTTTTCACTGACTGCCAGTATCGTATACCAAATCAACAAGATGCGTATAATGTGTAATTACAAAATAAAATACAGAATACTACAAATAACAACACAAACGTACAGCATGACTGGTTATTTAGCTATGACATAAGCTTTAGTAACTTTATACAAAAGTAACGTGTCGATGAAACAATGACTATGAACTCAAATCCTTTGTTCCGCAAGGTATGAACAGTGCGTATACATGAAGAAATAATATTTCTCTACAGACAGTTTAAAAATATTTAACATTATTTAAACGAGTGTAAGCCGGGCTGTTATGCCATGATCTCGTGATGTTAGAACAAGAAGTTTCGACCTCGCCATTGGAGGACATCTTCAGTAGCAAAATATTGTGGTGGGTGCTCGCCATACAACCCCAGTACTGAGACTGGTCTGGTTCTAACAACAGACAAGTAATATTTGAGCCAACGGCCCATCAGCCGGGAGATTCGTTGCTTTTAGCTGATACAGATATTGGGTAGTTTTCGGCGTACATCTCACGCTATTGTGTTTTTGCTCTCTGTAGCTTCTTAGCAGCCTAAAAAAAAACCGGTGGGGGATCGAAATGTTGCCAACGTAATTACGTATAATAACAACTGAACACGGCCTAACAGCCCGGTGTTTTGTCGTAATTTTAAATTTATTAATTTTTTTTAGAATTTACAAAAGAAGCTATCTATTCAATTCTGTCATGCGAACGGGTCGTTGAAAAGGACGCTTTAGTGAATTATTGTACAACGGAAAACACTGACACGGATGAACAGCATGACACCGAAGATGACCAATAATCGTAGTAGAGAAGAATTTTTACGGGACGGCAATGCTAACCGTCAATATAGAGGACGTTAAATATTCAAACCGAGAACATCTTTTGAATGTAAGAGGAAAGCACTGTATATTTTTAAAGCAAAGGCAAATCTTTTTTTATCTAAATGTATGTTGTAAGTAAGTGAGTTTTAGGAAGCAGACGCGATTCCTAAAGCTACCGACAAATAATAATAATAATAATAAAGTAACTTCTAGGAAAAATGATCGAGCTTGTAGGCTTATGTAGATTTCGTGAAGGTCGTTTTCACAAGTATAATATTTAGTTCATCAAAACTTATTAAACAGATTTCTTCTATAAAAAATTACAATTTCCGCCTACAGGATACTGACACTTACAGTTTCGCTTATGAGGAAAACTGAAAACATGGCGCCATAAGATTCAAAAGTGTTAATATTGTTACGACAATTGTGAAACGCTCTCGAAAAGCTAAATGTGTCGTTGTACTCGCTTCTCGACTAGCTCAGCGTGCCTCGTCTGCGTCAAAACCGTTCACTGACGTAGCACTAAAGTACTTTTCAGACTATTCGAGCGCACTTGTAAGTACTCAAATTATGCTGGCACTCCGCCAAAAGGATGGAAAGTATTCTAGAACCTCAGTCAGTTACAGTTGGCGATTTAATCAATGCGGTTCAAATGATTGCGGAAAGTGATTACTGTGTTATAATTAGTCCGGAACTCTTAATAGTTGACATTATTATTGAGTTTGGACTATTTTAACTTGAATTACTATACGAGAGTACCTTATTGATAACAAATTATTATTTGTGACTAATTAAAGCTGGTAAGTAGTGGTTTCATTGGTGTCTGTATTTTGTTTCCACTCTACAATACGTCGATCCGTGAGACCGTCGTAACAATAATAATAGTAATTAAAAAAATCACTTCTAGGCAAAATGATAAATGTAGTAGGCTTCTGTAGATTTTGTGAAGGTCGTTTTTATGCGTAAAATATTTAGTTCATTAAAACATATTATCCAGACTTCTTCTATAAAAAAGAAGCAATTTCCGCCTACAGGATATGACATATTATAATTTCAGTTATGTGGCAAAGTATAAACGTGATATGATGAAATTCAAAAGTGTTAGTATAATTATTCAAATTAAGTTCCAGGCTAAATGGGTCGTGCTCTACTATAGTTTTCATTCTGATAGATGTTGTTCTCAGGCGTTTCGGTGTAACCTATGGAGGCCATCTACAGTAAAACACGGATTCTAATACAACTGACACGCTGTTAGGACACTGAGAATATTCTACGCCACATAGGTACTGTGGTCACTGACAAACACAGTCTTAATTGTATTTAAAACCGTGTTTCATTGAAGTGGCCCCCAACGTCTGAGAACACCATCTATCAATATGATAACTGTAGTAGACTACAGCCCAATACCACGGAAATTAATTTCAATAATTATAACACTGGCTGTGAAAGCCTTGGAAATATGTTAATATAATTATTACAACTCATTAATTTTTCATTTAGGCTTAATATTTAATATTGTTTAAAAAACTTCAAATGACGAAAAATGCAATTTGATTAAAAAAATTCATTGCATCAAAAACAAAATAAAAATTAAGAGCGTATATCCAGCTATACAAATTCTAAATCTAACAAAATGTTTGCTACATAGCAGTGTGTTCTGCGTTACAACTTTTAGCTAGGGATTAAAACTTTCACCCCATCTACGTTCTTGACTGACACGTTATCCTGCCTTCAGGTAAAAAATTAAACTAAACAAAAAAATTCATCATTTATCAGAGAGCGCAAACAAAGGGCCTTTTGTGCGCCGTTTTGTCAGCAGAGTCTAATAATATTTAACAATTTAATGCGTTTCGCCTGACAACAATATATCGCCCGTCATATTTTGCTTTTAAGGCCACTGCGTACAGGTATGCTTTGGTTGTTCAAAGCTCATTGTGTTGCCTTATATTTTACTTGCCCTTTTAAAACCTTATGTTGCTGTCGTGAAAAAAGAATAAATGTTGCACGTAAATATTTTACGTGCAAAGTGTTTAATTAACACTCTAAAAATGAAAACAGTGGAACAATGGAAACATTGTTATTAAACAATTGTATTTAAATAATAATTAACAAACTATTTGGGACGGTAATGAGTAAAACCTTTCTCCAGAACCACATATAATCTAGCAAGAAATATAGGTTTCTTGAGTTTTTCTACTCTTGAAGATATCTGGGCGTTGTCGTCCAGTTAAAGGTTTTATTGTTGTAAAGATTTTCTGATTCTGGGCTGTTTGATTGTGGTCCAGTGCTATACGTATTAGCAGACGTTTCGGCCGTGCCATTGACGGCCATCATCAGTGCGAATCCAGCTTCGTCTAATGTAGACGTCACACGTTAGTGACCACAGTACTGTGGTAATGGCTGAATACTATGGTTTTGCTTTAGAGAGGCAATAATTTTCCAAAGCGTCAAAGATCTGTTTGCGTGACAGAGATGATTAAATACCTTATTCTGTACAATCTAAGAATGTTAATACTTGAGCCATTTCCACAGTACTGTGGTCACTAACCTGTGACATGTACGTTAGACGGAGCTTGAATTACACTGATGATGGCCGAAACGTTGGCTAACGTGTATAACACTGGACCACGGCCAAACAGCCGGAAATTAGCAAATTTTTAAACATTGACTCTGGCCGTGTAAGCCTTAGAAGGTACTTAAAGGTTTTCTTATTTTTATATATTCACCCCATTTTATTTGTGGTTTAGATTTTTTGTTGTCCTAACATACCAGAGCAGCAGTTACTTAATATCTTAATATTGCAAACATCAGATGTTCTTCTTTTGCTCTGCCCTCACTACTTCTATTTAAATCCTCCTACCGGCGTTTTGTTTTTTCATTATATTCATTCTTTGTCTTACGTTACCTTATGCCTTTCTTGGTTCTTTGAACCTTCTCTATTTTATAAATATATCCCTTCGTTAAATATACTCATTTTGACGCAATGAATAAAACAAACGGTAAAATATGCATAGCATACGTTTTCATGTGTTCAAGTACATTACATCGTAATTTATAGATATAAAAAGTATCTTAGATTGTAGAATGACCGTATCAGCTGAAATCAGTAAGTTATTAAACGTCCTAATTAAAAGTAAAGAACCAAATAAATCAATGCACTAATTTCAATTCTAACGATAATTTATATAAAACAACTGCCTACCTCTGAGTGACTCTCCTAACGCAATCAAGGTCACGTGTGACACACAAAAGATTTGACTCATGAGACTCTCCTATATATGTTTTGCGGGAAAAGAGTCTTATTGTTCGTGCTATTAATGTATCGTTACGCACCACGGTATTAAAAAAATTGTAACATGCTTTAGTAGTTGTTATATTTCTATTTCCCTGTCAGAGCGCTAGTGTTTACGTTTATTATTGATTTTGTATTCAATGTTACTGTGATATTTTAGTAATTGATTCATACCATAGATCCGAGAAACGTACAATCATGTATTTATGAAACAACTTGCTAGCTGAAATATTCTGCTTTCCAGCTAAGTGCGACTATACCGCAACCAATTCACCCATGACGCAGCTCTATTGATCCCAGTAGACTTCTCTTATGCAGTTAGGATGGTAACACTTTTTTTGGCTTTGCACTCGCACCTCCTTTTGCATAAAATTGAATTTCCATTGCTATCTTCTTATTCTTCATCATCATCATCATCATCATCATCATCATCATCATCATCATCTTCTTCTTCTTCTTCTTCTTCTTCTTCTTCTTTTTTTTCTTTTCAAGAATTAGATTATATGAACCTGTTTCGGCATCCATTTTATCCTTGGACGACCCACGTCTCTTCTACAAATTCACGGCTTTCTAGTTCAGTGCCGCTTTTATAGTAATTAGTGATTTCATTGCTGACTGCATTTTCTTTCCACTGTACTGTACGACGATCCGTGACACCGTCGTAACAATATAATCAATTGGTCAGGCGGCCGAATACATCCTCCGTAGATATCTAGAGGTGTATTGGACCAATGAGAATACATACCAGTAGGAGTAAATGAGCAACTGCTGTATCACAAATCAACCCCAGAAATCCTTTAAAACCATATACATAGTAATGCAAACTAATTACAACTTTTCACTGTTAAATAATAATAATATGTAAGGTACATAATTATTTGTAAAGAAAAGTGACAGCAACTTACTCAACATTCATAAGACACAAAAGTCGATTTACATAAATGATAGTACGATGAAGTATTAAAATATTATTCACAGTTCAATTTTGAAAACGTAACTAGAATAAACTAACTTTATTTAATTACCTCTAATAAAGTAATTTTACTTTACTTTTACTTTGTAACTTTACAATGTAAGATTATTTAATTTCAGTATTATGGGGAAGTTATTACTTTATAACATATCAGGTGTCGTAGGTATATTGCATTGACTATACAGAACGAACAAAAACATAGATGGCAAAGTCGGAAATAAAAAATTTCAAAATCTATTTGAGCAGCCTAGATTGTTACAGTTTTACAAATGTTTGATACCGTTTATAGACCGTGCGATGAAAAATAGTTTCCTAAAGTGTACACTATATTCAGATTTTGGTTATAGTTCTTTTTCACTTGATATAATATATGGAACTAGCCAATTTTTTAATATCTTTTCCCGCATTTTCAGCCTTAGCTTCCTACAGTTATTAAATGTCTAAAACTTAACACTGAACACAGATTGTAGTCAAAATTACTTTTAATTTAATACGCCACATGGATTTTTCGATTTTATTGAAATTTTCTTCCATTTCTTGGCCACCGGCGACCCAAAATATTTTTTACAAATAAAGCTAAACTCATATTTTGGTTATAATTTCCTTTCACGTGATACCCGCCATGGATTTTTGTATATTTTTTTATAATTTAGACTTCCAATCATTTTTCCTTTTTCTCTCCCCCCATCTTTGAGAAATGAATCTCAAGAACAGTAGGTTTCTGTGGAGTGAACGTAATAGTAACTGTTTCTAGTCGTTGCTAAAGGAACGATGTCATCTAAGTACCATCGGCAACGCAATCAGACAACCAGAGTTATTAAATTATATAATGCATACAAAATTCAAAACGTCCATTGTCATCAAATTAAATTTTTCAAGTGGAATAAAATTGTTACGACGGTTACGGACGGTTTTAATTATCACAATTAATAATTTGTAATCAACAAGATAGTATCTTACAACAATTCAAGTAAAATTTGTCCACACGCAATAATAATGTCAACTATATAGAATCCTGCACTAATTATAATACAACAACATTTCTCTACAATATTTCTACAAATACTCTATCCGCGCTAAGGGGAATCGCTGACTGACAAGCCGGCTGCTACGACTTTTAGAAATTTTCCATCCGTAACTTAATTTCTGACGCTAACGCGTATTTCAAGTGTGCTCTTGAAGAATGTGGAACATCCTTAACGCAGCTTTAACCTAGACAACACCTACCTAGGTTGGGGAGACGAGTGGAGGACTCTTGTTCCATTCGTTTCAATATAGCCTACTGCTTGTACTGAATAATATCTGAATAGCAATTCTATACAATAATTATGTAGTAAAATGACAACGTTTATAGCTGGTTTGTACATAAATAGAAGTGGTATGTAGTTTGAACAAAGTAAACAAACTACTCTCTAGGGGTAATTCCTGCATATTTACACTGGGTTATAGCAAGCGCGAATGTATAGCAACGGAACAATTGCTGTCTAAACCAAACTACCCTCCGAAAAAACAAAAACAAAGGGACATAATTTAAAAGCAATGGATTGGATTTACACACTACAAATCTCTAGGGGTCAACATAAATGCCGTTGACATTGTAGTGTTACTGTTTTAAGCAATTTGGTGCTGACGTGTGTTTACTGTCCGTGTCTGTTACAGGTTGTATTATTTGTCTCGTTCTGTTTGCGTTGACCAAATAACTTGTGCAACAAAATTTCCTTTTTCACTTTTATTTTATGACGATAGTTTTATTATATTTTTAATATTAAATCTAATTATCCTCCTCAAAATTTGGCTTCTTAAATAAGAAAATTTAATTGCAATTAGCTATTTCAAATCGTTTTATAAGTGTTTGACACCTCAATCCTTAAGAAAGTGCGTTAGAATCCCCCGCAGCGAATGTGTACCTTATCCACTCAGCATCATGAGCCATATATGTAGCTGTAGTACTCAGCGCCTCCTGGTTTAGAATACTAGAATTACAGCTGGGATAATTCTTGGCAGTTGGTGCTGTTGCTGTGTAAATTGTGCAATGCTGAAGCCTAGTATTTACATATCACAACGTCGTCATCATCTTCACAAGACAGCCTAGTCAAGCTGCTATCTGCTATCTATTCCTCAAAAATTCTCCAGCAATCTCTTCATGGGTGTAGTTTCAGAGGCCTGTATTGTACTGCCTATAATTCACAGCCATAGGGCAGTACATAGACTTTCCTAACTTTGTAAAACTTTAATTTTGTATCCCGATGTATCCTGTTTATAAAAATACGCTGATTGTCCAACAGAACGATTGTCCAATATACGATTTCACCGACTACTTATTCTCTGCAACCCCAGTACATCGCAATACATTATCAACACAAGCCTGATGTGCTGAGTGTCAGACATAATCCGTTACCTGGCAACAGGTGCGATTACACAGTATACTTCAGAAAGCTGTCGCCTTACTGTATCTTAAGCTCCGCTGTCAACCAAGTAATAAGCTCCTACATTTGTCTTCGTCACGTGCCTGCACCTCGACTGGCGACACCTCCACAAAATTTACACATTCAAATAAACACAAATGATAGGTAAGTAACAAATTTTATGTAGTAACTTATTTACTTAAGGTTTCTAGTTAATATCGAGTAATAAAAATACAGATTTTATGCGACGTTTCAAGATTTATTTAATCTCATATCCATGCGTATAACATAAAATACAAAGTAGTGATAGTTCTAATTGTAGTATATAAGTTGTATGATATTAACAGCGGTGTTGTGTTGTGTAGAGTAACAAATGGTACTTGCATATATTGATGTGAGTCATAGATTCACACATTACCTAACACTATACACTACACTACGATACAAATACATTATGATACATAATTAATTATATTTATTTCAATTTGTATACTGCATAGTGACAATGCGTGAATCTATTACGAGACTGGAAAAGGAGCGGAACCACAAAGTAAAGAATTGTTCGGGTATAATGGTTTCAGTGGAGGAAACGGTTGACGGGGTTGTTAATTTGTCATATTTCTATTTTACGTTTGTTATCTGGCAATGTATAATGTTCTAATAACACTTATCAAGGCTCTGTACGTCAGTTTCCTTGTATTTCGGAATTTTTCTTCTTTTTGCTAGTTATTATTTCAAGGAACTGCCGTTTTAATTGATGAGTTTCAATATGTATTATTTTTACTTTTACAAACTGGAAGGTGTGGCCATGTCCGCGAGCGTGTTCTGTTAAGGCTGTTGGATCGTGTTTATTAGTTTCTATTTTATCACATCTGTATTTGTGATAATACACTCTTCTTTTTAAATATTGTTTCAAGATTCCATAATAGTTTTTACCGCCGTACGCTTGGCAAGGATTTTCATAAATAACATTGGATTTTACTTCTATTTCATCTCTGCTTTTGGTATTCGTAAAGAGTTTATTTATTGTATTAACATTCCTGTACGATAGTTTTGTGTTTTTTTAGTCCTCGAAAGTATTTTATAAACTTTCTCCAATAGTGGTTTTACATATGGCAATGAAAAATATTTTGTAGTAGTGATAGTTTGGTTCTGGTTACTGTGCACTGTAGATGTTCTGTCATTTCTTTGAGTAGGCCTATACTTTCAATTTGTTTGATCAGCGAGCACATCAATGGTATTTGAAGCTATTTCATTACTCTTTTCAGCATTATTGCTTTTTTGTTTGTTAGTTTGTTATGTAATAAAGTACCAACTAGTTTATGGGGGTGGCCACTCAAGTCACTGGCCATACCAATACAAAAACAATGTCGCTAAAAATCCGATAAATCGGCCACACAGACTAACATTTGGTTCTACAAAAAAGAAATGACAAAGGAGTTGTAGATTTAATATTAATAAATGAGTACCCATCATCATCATCATCTTCTTAACGGTTTTAGGCTTTAGCGGCCTGTTCCTATTCTGCAGTTCACCTTTTCTTAGGCCTACCAACTTTTCTTCTGCCTCTAGGGTTGTAATCTTTCTCTATCTTCGGTATTCTACTTTCTTCTATTCTCTTTATGTGTTGAATCCATTTGCTTCTGTATTCTTTAATTTTTTCATTGACAGCAAAATATCTAAATCTCTTCTTATCTCCTCATTTCTGTATGACCTCCTCTATACAACTTTTAACTGATCTCAGAAATTTCATTTCTGCTGTTTGTATCTTCTGTTCACCTTTTTTCTTTATGACCCAAGTTTCGGAAACATACAATAGTGTAGGAATTGCCATTGTTTTATAAAATTTTATTTGGGTACCATGGGTACCCGTATAAACTAATTTGCACCAATGGACATGGGAAAATGGTATTGACAAATGCAGAACATGCAGTGTGCCTAATCCCTGCAGTGAGCAAAAGACAAAGAAGGTGAAACGGGTTAAAGAGAATACTGTCAGACTATTTCAAAAAGAAATGTAACTTAAAGGGATTGAAGTGATACACACAAATAGTGTTTAAGAGCCTACTGATATAAACCCTGTAAACAGAATCTGATGGTTCTTGAATAAAAGTTAGAAAAAAGAAAATTTAGGAAGTTAGAAAATTCGTGGCACTTAAATTGCAACACAGAAATATTTTAAATAGCTTTCGGTTTTAAATTATTTTTTCAATTATATTTAAAATTTTTTATATTTAAAAAATTTAGAAGCATGAATAAATTATTATAATACATTTAACCTATTCTCATGACGACCATCAAGATGGAATATATTTAATCGTTATAATTTTTATTCAAATTTAATTACATTGTTTTTCTTCCTTACTTCAGCAACTGCCGTTCAGTGTGGACAATTCTAATTTTGCTTGTACTGTTTTAGTAGAATGAAACTCTTTAATCAAACAAGAGGTAGAGATGTCAGTCGAAGCATGAGGCTGGGTAACTCTCTAATTAAACAGTACCTCTGTAACCAAGTTTGATAGCAGCCCATAACTTTGAGGCCATGACTGTCCGTTACGATATCTCCCGCTTCAAATATAGATGTGCAGTGTCGATGTTTACAGTTTGTGATTGTACAAAATCTTACATTCACATTTGAGCGTTTACAATACACACACGTTTGCATGCATATAGACACGCAAATGCCCCATGAAAAGACATATAAAAGTGCAATTTTTCATAATATTTGTAATCAGTTCATCTATTCTTTGTTAAGGAATCTGAGTAAGATCGGTAAAATTTTCATTGTTTTATTTTGACTTTTGTAAATTTAACTTCTTTTTACAACTGTATATAGTAAGTAAGAACGCTGATAAACATTAAGCAATGCCGTTAATTTTTAGAAACTGTACTAAGATAAAATAGAGTGCAAAGTGCTATCACATAAAGCAATTATGTTTGCCCAGCAAAAAACTTTGATCAAAAGTGTAACTAAAGCAATACAACTGACCGTTACTGTTACAAAATAAAGTAAAAATGTGTAAATTTTGTAAACTTTACTTGTAATTTAAAATAGATTTACTTTGTGTTAAAAATGTTTATAACTCCAGCTGATACTTTTAATTCACGAGGCTAGACAGAATTTGCAGCGCGTAATAAAGTAGGATTACAAGATGGCACATACGTTGTAAAACAAAGGCAGTGATTTTCTCACTGCCAGCGCCCTACTTTTACAATTTGCTTGTATATTACTCTTGTAAACCTTCTCTGTATCTCACAATGATTTATTTCACCAACCCTCTTTAAGAAAAAGTCTTAAGCTGAGATTCTGTCTGTGCAAATTACAAAATGATATTACATCAATTCTTGTTAGGTTTATAAAATACTACATATGCTTTACAACATATGAATCGCACAAAATATATATGAATAAAATAATTTCATTTATTATTTTATTGAATCAATAATTGAAATTTGTGGATTGAAATGTTATGATCATGGACTGAGAAGATATATGGTTACACAAAAAAACGCATTCAGACACTAAGAATAAGTTTGAAAACAAACTATTGTGTTGAAAAAAAAACTGATGAAGATCGTGTGTAATAGCTGTGAAGGGATATTCTATATTTTCCAGAGTGTCTTACCAAAGTAATTTGTTAGAACTAGAAAGCGTGGAAATTAGTAATTGCCAAATATATTAAGTGGGAAACGAGAAGAAGACGATAAAGAAAACAAGAAGACGAAAAAGAAAGAAGAAGAAGAAGAAGAAGAAGAAGAAGAAGAAGAAGAAGAAGAAGAAGAAGAAGAAGAAGAAGAAGAAGAAGAAGAAGAAGAAGAAGAAGAAGAAGAAGAAGTGAAACTTATTTTGACAAACTGCGCCTATTTTACAGTTTTCACAGAACTGAATTGGAAGAAAAATCAAGAATATATAAAGCAGACAACTATAAAACTTAATAAAACAACAATGTTATTAATGTCTTAATATTAATTAACTTTCAGAATTTCAACTAATTCAAAAATTGAAATGTTTAAAATTCAAATTTTAGTAAAAACAATTTGTGTTTCCTTTGAATTTCTATTTACCAAGACTACATTTCCAACGATATGACACTTTACGGACTGCGGATTATATTCAATGCCGTCTAGCCTGTGTCTGTTGACAGCTGTTGTAATTATCTTCCGCCTCTAGCAATCGATTCCCGCTTCACTTCTGTCGCCCCTTTCTAATTAACAACATTGCAGGAATGTTCAAATTATTTTCCAACCGTTAATTAAATCTTCCTATTTGTGTGAAAAACACGTTTGTAGTAATTTTTTGTTTCCATTGGCAACCATAAAAATTATTAGAACTTACATTTTAATGTAAATTATTTACCAGATGTCCTAAATTTCAACATCTTAATATTCTTGAAATAATACGAATTAATAATAATATTACTATTTTTAAATGAGAAAACACCGGTGCTATGATACCGTTCTGTTTGTTTACCCAAATATAGGAGATTTTGTCATTTTGTATTTTCCATAAGTCATATTAAATTTTTTGCTTTGGTCATATCAGACACTGAAATAAATAAATTGTATTTCAGCAGAAAAACTCTTATTTTTTATTAATTTAGTTGAAAAATAATTATTCTCTGTTTTTAATCATTTTGAAAATACTAATTAAGGCTGAGTATCATAATTAATTTGTCTATATATTTAAATATTTATTAAAAGAAGAAGCAGAAGAGAAAAGAAGACTATTATTTTCTGGATGTTTATATAGAATGGACGACAGTAGGTTAACAAAGCAGATCTTCAAATATCTGTGGAGGAAGAAGTCAATTTTTAATAAAGAAGTCCAAATGGATTTAGAAAAAATAATATAAACGCAGAAGAAGCAATTTAATGAGACGTTTTTCGGCCAAAATTGTTTAAAATGGAAGGATTCCAGGTTAGGAAGAGAAAAATGCAGGTTCAAAGTGGACTGAAGACAGGAAGAATAGACACAGTGAAAAGATGAAAGGATACTGGAGAAAAGGGAAAGAACAAAGAATAAAGAATTTAAATTGGCATATGGTCCTTAGATGGCCGATAAAACGTAGTTATTAGAGTACAATAATTAAGTGATAAAAAATAATCAGATTTCAAGTTAGTTGTTTACATAAATGGAGAGGACGTGTAGTATATGACCAGTGAAAACCAACTACCCTCTACAGACAATTGCTGTATAAATACACAGATATTATCCCTAGAGGGTAGTTGGTTTACTTTGTTGATTTACACTCGGTAATAGTACTTGCTGTTTTATAGTGGCTGAACAATCGCTGTGTAACCAAACTACCCTCGGACTAACAAAACAAACCGATGTCATTTAAAACCAGGATTGAATCTACACCCTACTAGTCTCTAGGGCCGTCGATATTTTAGCGTTTGTGATGGAAGCAATTTAATGATGACGTGAGTTGACTATACCTGTCTGTAAAATAAATCAAATTTCTACTTTAGTAAATGAGTAATAGATTTATTGTAAATCCAAGTATTTATAACTTATTTAATTGTATTGTTATAAAAATGAAATAAATAAAATTTTTTTTATGATTATAATTTTAATTTACGAAAACTCTCTTTACGTATGTGCAAAATAACATTAAAATCAAAGTCCTTAAAATATTTAATTGAAATAACCTTTATTAAAATACAGAATTGAAACGGTTTTACTAAATCGTATACACTGTTACGAACATACACTCAAAACCACGTATCCTGAATTGTAAATTAAATTACAGCAATTTTAATGCAAAAATAAGATAATTAATATTGTTACAACGGTCTACTGATCGTCGTATGGTGCAGTGGAAAACAAAATAAAAGACACCAATTACCTCACTAATCACCAGCTTTAATTATCACAATTAAACAGTTTGTAATCAATAAGATAGTCTCTTACAACAAATCAAATAAAAATTGTTCACACGCAATGAAAATGTCAACTAATAGAGTCTCACACAATTATAAAACACTTTTCCACAATACTTTGAACCGCACTGGAATAAATCGCCACTTAAACTTAAACTAAGCGTCGCTGAATGCTTCTATTTATATCCCGCTGAGATTCCATAATAATGCATACTACGCGTCAACGCTACTAGAAAAAATACTAGAACGTAATTGCTTGCCGCCTTGAACACCGTGCGCGCGGACCGGTGAAGCCTGGCACAGTCTCGGCTACTGACGCGTGAAAAGTGTCACGTAATTGTCCTTCATCTGAAAGTAACAGCAATATGTACGCACACACACATTATAGCCGGGCTTCGCTGGAATAGCCGAGAAATACGTAGAACGTTGTGTAATGACGTAACAATATACAGTTACGCTCAAAACCACGTATCTTGAAATATGTATTAAGTTACAGCAACGCTAATCCAAAGATAAGATTGATAATATTTTATTAGATTAAAGTTTAAATTACTCACCCATAATGCTTTACACTGTTATACAGATTGTAACTGAATGGTGTGTTTATGAGTCGAAACAATGTCACATGTCTTGAACATCTGTTTCCAACGTTATGCCATGCTACTACACTCTCACACTTCTTTACATGTATTCACAAGTAAGACATTTCATTATTATTCGTGGTTCTTATTCATTACCATCAATAAATTATTAAAAACGTAAAAATTATTAGAACTTACATTTTCATCATCATCCAAGAATAAAAACCAAAAATATAAATCCAAGATTAAACCAAGAATGGTTTGTTCCGGTCTCAGCCAGGCAAATATTAGAGCTGGTCACTCCAGCGCTTCCTCGAACTCCCACACCTCTCCGTCTCCTCGACTTATAGTTCCAGAGTTGTTTGGGGATGCAGCAGTCATCCATTCGGCAAAGATGTTCCAACCAATTCAGCCTATACAGGGCGATCCTCTGGAGTATACTCATAATATTCAGTTCCTGCCGTATATCTGTGTTTCTTCTATGATCATGGAGAGTATACCCTGCCACGTGCCTGAGAAATCTCGTTTCACCCACTTGGATGCAACTAGCCTGATCTTTCGTTAAAGTACAATTCTCAGTCCCATAAAGAAGTGTGGGAAGAGCCATCACCTTGTAAAATTTTAGCCGTGTTCCTTTACGAGCTTACTTAAGGGTTCGCCTAATGGTCCCGCACATAAGGTTGTAGAACCAGACGCTGTCCTAAATTGAACCCTCATAGAGTTAAAACAATTACTATCTTAAAAGAAGAAAATACCTGTGTTGTGATACTGGTCTCTTTGTTTACTAAACTCTAGGAAATTTTTGTCGTTTTGCATTTTGCATAACAGTCATATTTAATTTTATGTTTTGGTTACATAAGACGCTAAAATAAATTGTATTTCAACAAGCAAATTCTTGTTTTTCATTTATTTAGTTAAAAAATAATTATTAACAGTTTTTACTTAATAATTGTAATCCTTTAATAAGGATAACAATAGTAATCATTTGCCTTGAATTACTATTGTTTTTGCTCTAGTCTAAAATAAATAAGATTAATTTTTCTGACACATTTAGTGGAATGCTTGTCAATATGCAAGAAATATGTTGTCTTATGCCTTCTCTCTGTGGATAATGTGTGTAATAAATATGTAATGCTTCTGTTTATTGCCCGTAGTTGTTAATAAAAGTCTTACCTCTATAAAGAAAAGGAATTCACACACGCGCGCGCTATTACGGTACCGGTCACAGCTAAACGAGCCAGAGGGCCGCTTAACAACTGCTTCTATTAAGTCGGGTAGGCAAACGGTCTCTCTATTGCTTACAATACTCCATTTTTACCTTTGTCCTGAATAAATGATGATAATGCTAATAACCTGAAAATGTATTTATGTTAATATACTATATAGATTATTCTAACTAATATTACTTCAGATGGCACGGTCGATTCAAAGATTTTATTCACATAAAGTTTAATCTTCTTCTTCTGCTTCTTCTTCTTCTTCTTCTTCTTCTTCTTCTTCTTCTTCTTCTTCTTCTTCTTCTTCTTCATTCCAGGATAAGGCGACATCACCGGTTCCGGTCTCTATTTCAAGCCATCTTTTGCGTGGCCTTCCCAAATTTATTTTCCTTTTAGGCGCATATTGTAAAACTTGTTGAGGTAGCCTTTCCGCTTCCGTTCTACCTATATGTTCAATCCATCTCAGCTTACATTCCCCGATGGTTGCGCTTTCCTTTAAAAACCTTGCTCGGCTCGGTCATATCAGAGTTAGCTGATGACTAGTGATGTAAAACTATAGCTAGCGGTGAGTTAATTTTGATATCAATATTCCGAGGTTACAGCGGCATTAGGATTAAACAGTCAATTGATACTGGCATATTCAGTGAAAGGACAAACACATAAATTCAGACAAGTTCTGAATTGGCAGTACATAAGCAGAATAAAACCAGACTGTCGAAGAATATTTTTAATATAACGTACAGTAAAGAACATTGGGTAGAGAACCTTTAAAGGGACTTGTTGAAAAACCAATAAAGCTTGTAAGTAGGAAAACCTTTTTTGTGACAGACGTGTCACCTAGCTGTCGATTATTATAATTGTGTTTTGTGACTTGGATAAAAGAAGAATGATAAAGCTAAAAAAAACCGGGCTTGTCTAATCAATAGCATTTGACTGCAAGTATCAAATTATTAAACTGTCTTTTCTTCGAAAGGCAGAAAATATAATCAAATATACAACATTGCAAGTTGTTCACTAGAAATTCTATGTCGACATTCGTAGCGAACTGGTAACATACCAAATACTGATTTTGTTAACATTATATTCTATCAATAAAATCTAATTTACTAAGCCAAGCGTACTTTAATTATCTCAATCCTTTTTAAAGCAAGCGATAAATAATTTCTTTTCGACATTTCACGACTTGGTACTAGAGTTCTGTTCTATATTTTACGATACAAGTGTTAATTATTTTTACTGATAATTATATTAGAAAGTGGTGTCTAAAACTGAATTTTACAGTAGCCTGGAACTTATTTTGTCATTTATTCTGTAACGAAATTATGTCTGAATGGAAGTTTAGTACAGAAAATTATTTTTTCGAATTTAGGAAAAGAGGAGATAGAGGGGATTTGAAAGTGATCGAGAGAAAGTATAATTGTTAAAGTCAAACGTTAGACGTTGAAGCGGTCATATTGTGTGGCTGTAATCCAATAATCTCCCACATCTTGTGCTGTGTCAAATGTAACCTCAACCCTCGACAACATAGAACTTATCGTCCCAGTAGAATACGTCCGCCTATTCTGTCTTTTCTCAACCAATAACAATGCTCATTTTATTGCCTTACCTTTTATCAAAGTAGCCAGACGTTGGAAAGATTACTTACAATGCCTATATTTAGAAAATGACCATCAAGGATATGGAATAGAAGAAGAGGATAAAATAGGACATGAAGAGCATGGAGAACCTATCATAATGGAAGAGTTTGAGAAAGCATTAGATAAGCTTAAAGGAAATAAGGCACCTGGTATTGACGATATTCCATCACAGTTGCTTAAGTCGGGAGGAGAGAAACTAAATACAGAATTGTATGAATTGGTCTGCGAAATGTATAAGACAGGAAAATTGCCAGAAGACTTTTCTAAGTGTATCATAGTGCCAATACCTAAAAGATTGAATGGTCGATCATGCAAGGACTACAGAACGTTAAGCCTGGTGTCCCATGTATAGAAAATAATTACCCGAATCATCCTTCGAAGAATAGAAAGTAACATAGAGAGCCGTTTGACAGAAGATCAGTTTGGTTTTAGGAAAAATATGGGCACTAGGGAGGCAATTTTGGCATTGAGACAGATAATAGGAAAACGACTGAGGAAACACAAAGCGACATTTATAGCTTTTGTTGACTTAGAAAAACCCTTCGATAAGATTAAGTGGAACAAGCTGTTCAGTATTCTACACAAAACAGGAGTACCCTACAAAGAACGAAGATTGATCCAGAATCTTTACAAGCACGAGACAGGCATAGTTTGATGTGGAAACCATCAAGAGGAAGCGAACATTGAGGAAGGAGTAATACAGGGATGTTCTCTGTCTGCATGTTGCGACATCCAACTTCTACATCCAAGAAGCGATCGATAGAGTAAGGGAAGACACCCATCCCGGAGTAAACATACACGGGGAAAAAGTGGACATGCTTAGGTTCGCAGATGACATAGCAGTGACTGCAGAAAGCAACAATGATCTACAAAAGATTCTTGACACAATGGATCAAGTAATGAACAATGAGTTCAATATGCAAATAAATGAACAAAATACCAAAGCTTTAGTCTGTAGTCGGAAGGAAAAAGATCAAATCAGAATAACTCTTGGAAATAATGTTCTCCAGGCAGTTAAAGAATATAACTATCTAGGAAGTAAAATCACAAGTGATAGACGTAGAAGTAAGAACATTTTAAGCAGAATTAACCAGGCTAAAATTGCTTTCAACAAACAAAAAACCTCTTTACTTCAAACACTATCAGACTAAAAATAAGAAAGAATCTAGTAAAGACATACGTGTGGAGTGTTTCCCTATACGAGAGTGACTCTTGGACAATTGGAGAAAGTGACAAGAAAAGACTCCAAGCATCTGAGACCTGGTGCTACAGAAGAATATTCAAGATAAGCTGGAGGGAGAAGATAACGAATGAGGAAGTCTTCAGAAGAGCTCAGGATAAGAAGAGCTTTCCGCAAAACTTAAAGGCAGAAGAGCTAAGTTTATAGGGAATCTACTACAACACAATGGGTTGGTTAAGAGAATAATAGAAAGAAGAATTAAGAAGAAGAATCACAGAGGTGAAAATTGTGAGTTGAAAAGAAAAGCAGAGAAGCATGAAGAATGGCGAGCTGCTGCCAACAGCCTATGGGCTGCTAACCTAGAAGAAACACCTTTTATCACATTGACTTGGGACTTAATTCCATTTATTTTTTAATTTTAACATTACTAAATTTTAAAATTATTAATTAAAAATAACTAAAGCCATATGACATAAATGTAGACCTATGTATTTGCCTGCCCTGTTGCTGTACTTCGATGTTTATTACATAATAATTACCAAAGCAGAACGTTCTAATAGAGTTACAAATCAAAATTCACAATGACTCATTAATTCATACCACGTGCTTTATTATATTCTTATTCATTGGCAACTTTTGCTTATACGTGTTTCTTTGTAAAACAAAAAGTAAATTGCATCAGATGGAACTATTTTAGGTACGGCGGGTAATATGGTAATCAGTTTGTTACAAGCCAGAATTTTTAAATGCATACGTTTACTTAAAAAAAAAATGTACGTTTCAAACAACACTGGTATTTTAATAATATTCCATTTCCAGAGGAATCTTCCATCATCGTTGTTCATTTATCCATTACATGTTCAAAAAATTTGTGAAATGTGTTTGAAACAGTATTTGTCCCATTTCAGTTATTTGGGACATATAGGGCGGAAATTGATCTAGATGAAAAATTAAACAAATTTAAGAATATATGTGGAACAATTCACAGATGCCTTAAAAATAAGACAAAGAACGAAACAAGGATAAGGTTTTTTAACACGGTAGTGGTACCAGTTTTGATGTATGGAAATCAAGCCAGAATTATGACAGAGAGAGACAAAGCAAAGGTTCAGGCAGCGGAGATGCAGTTTATGAGGAGTACTCTGGGCTGTACAATTTTCTATAGAAAGAGGAGTGTAAACATAAGGACGGAATTGGGGGTTGACCCATTGTTGGAAAAGCGAAGGAGGAACAGAAAAGGTGGTGTGAATATTTGAGAAGAACGGCGGGTAACAGGATTCCAGTGCTAGCGACGGAATATAGTTGGGAAGAGAGATGTAGGACGGCCGAGAGCAAAGTGGGTCCTAGAACAGGATCAGGATGAGCCTTATCCTTGAAATTGATATTGATGATGTCAATGTTTAAAACAGTATTTGTCTTAGAAGCAAGTACAGCTGTTAACTCAATCAATAACTGAATGATAAACAACGCATCAAATTAACATGAATGTATCTGTGAATCATACAGTACATAAGGAAATCTTCTCTACTGAGTACTGTTTCTTTATCATGGATTTTCCTATTCACTCTTACCGCCAGATCTTCAATTATTTATATAGTCAACTTGCTACTTTTATCATCACCAATTTATTCTTTCAGCTTATACAAATTAGTTAGTAATACTTTTAATACTTCTAAGAGTCAGAGAATCAAGCTTAAATTTCTGATGAAAGAGATCGATAAAAGAGATAAAATAAAATACGGGCAACACAAAATTCGTTACATACATAATGTATGTTTACATGTGTCGGTAGGCCTATGTATGTACCTCTGTGTGTTTGCGTGTGTGCGTGCGCGCGCGTGCATGTGTGTTTATGTGCGTTTGTGTTTTTGCAAACGTTTTATAAAGTTATTATAAAATCGTAAAGCGTATAATTGGCTTATAGTTAAGCAACGTTCTTAATTTTTATACAATATTGAGTATAGTTGAGAATGTGTTTGCTAGAAATTAATAGCGCCAATCAAATAAGAAACTGTGAACAGTCAAAGCACAATTCATGTGTGGAGTGGAAGTCCGTTAAAATCGGCAAACTGAGGAAAGCTTGAAATCCAATAAACTAAATTGCTTGCTTCGAGGAAGGAAGGAAAGTTAATTAAACCTGTGGAGGAGAAGAAATAATAGTCCGAGATAAACGCGAAGTGAAAAACAGACAGAATTAAGTAGATAATATCTTGTAGTAAGCTGAAGTCACGTATCCGGATGTACGCGATTGGGGCCGCGGCTATTGAGTTTGCTCACGGTAACCCGTATTGCCGAATGGCATATACTCATGTATGTGGCAGTGGAACTACAATTCAAGAAGCTTTTCCTGTTCTGTATAAGTAAAAATAATACATATTCCTTGTTTTTTTTGGTCCATATATATTTGGGTTTCAAATATTATAATACAAAATTTATAATTTATAAATCGGTGTATAATAAATCATTAAATTAATCATATTGTATCTTCTAAAACTGTGCCGAAAAGAAACTTACAGTTAAAAGTATGAATGAGAGAGGTTTTAAAACGTTAGGTATTAAAAAGAATGTACACACAAATCAAGCGCAACACACACACACACACACACACACATTACACAGACACACAAAATGTAATACAACGAATTCTAGTCCCATTGTTGTTATTTCCGATCTGATGAACTGTGAAGGTTGAAAGCATTAATCGGAATAATTTTTCTATAGTGGTGTGCAACAATGTTAATTCTGTTTGTAATAATAACCACTAACACAACTTTAGTAATTAAATAAATATATTAGTAGAGTGATCATGTATAGTATCTAGCCAGTGGAACATGAGTTGCTATATAATAATCCGTAACGCAATAAGCTACAAATTGCATAGATTTCCAAAGGTTTTGTGTCAGTTTTAGGTAACAAGATGTTTTATAGCCATGTAATTATCATTGTAATTAGGGCAAGGCGTAAACGCTGTTTTTTTAAATCAAATTCTGTTAAACAAACTGAATTTAGTAACCGTTATTATGTATTGTGTTATGTATAAGTTGTTATAAACTGTCGTATTCTTGTATCACAGGCTGCTGAATCAAATTTAGTTTTGATAAGTGTGATAAATTAATGCAGTGGATTAACCTGTGCTCTGCGGCCGCTCCAAAAATAAAATAAATAAAAATTGATTAAAATTAAAAAATAATAAAGAAAAAGTAGAATAAAAATTTGTTGCACTACATTGCACTCTAGTTGCACTATATTTAGTAAAATTAAACTGGAATCATCTTTAGTAATAAATAATAAAAGTTTCGAATAACAAGTAATGAACGAATATGTATTTGAATTAAATTGGATGTAATGATTAAATTGGAGGAACTGGGTTCCTTGTTCATAACTCATTATTGCTCTCACAAATAACGTAAAATCTGTCTTAACGCAAATGGTTTGATTAAATAAACTTTGGAAGAACTTTAATTTATCGCCAAGTTTTGACAATATCATGTGTCTAGTTGGTAGCTGAGAAAAAATTTAGATATTTATTTAAAATTCCAAAGCCTTAAACATATAATTTCATTGCATGAACATGGCGCAATTGTTTATATATATATCTTTACTTTACATTCCCTTAGTATTACTATTTGCTATCTCCTCTTCCCCTCCTGCTGGTAACACTAATCCTAAACACAGTTTGGTTGTAAGAAATACGGTAACATAAGGGGCTCCGCCATAGAAAGTTGTTCTAAAAAGGGCCCTCTGAGTAAAAAAACTTTGAGATTAGTGTATTCACTGCTTTGATGACAAATTGTTTATTCCGGAATTATAAATACATAAAGGGTGTGGCTAAGAAGTAAGTTCTTGTTAATATCAATGATATCATTATGGTAAGCAGATTCAAACATATGCAGACCACACACTTGCCGCTATGTTTGATACTATTAACACAAACAACACAATAAAATTGAATTACTTTGGTAATGCACACTACCTACGTTACTATACAGAGAAAATGGAAACAAAGGGGCGGATGTGAAGTGCCCTGATATATCGCGTGCCCGGGAACTTTATTGAGGACTGGTTATGAGCGTTTTATGACTGTAGTAAATTCTTCCTGTACTCGCTAGACTTTTACCCCTTCTATTCTGACATAGATGTCACAATCTGGAGAAAGTTAAATAAACAAACGTGCCGATAAAAAAAATTAATGAAATGTGTTAATCATAGCGCTGATTTGGAACAGTCAGTCCCTTATACTGATTTACAATGATGAATTTGCCTCGTTTCACCGTAAAACCATTTGTTGTAAATCGATGTGCTATTTAATGGCATTATCGATCTGCTATCACAGCAAATTTAATGGAATCCGGGTTTTGGCACATTTGCTTCCAAATGATTTCAGCCCTTCTCTGTGCAGAGAGTTTCCACAATGACCAAACAAATTCTGAATTCACTCGTGTCTATTGCGTTCTTAGGTCTCACTAAATGGAAACACTATGGACCATATATAGGTCAAGTCATTACACTTGTCGCATATTTGCCAAACATCCCTAAGTATACACCTTATGGGTAAAAATAACATAACCTAACCTACATTGACTCTAAACTATTTTAAGTGTCTAGAGTATGTCAAGTTTTATCCTTCCTTGCAGTTATCATCAGTACTTACCGTCGGTTCATAAAACTGATAATTATGTTTATAATATTAAGAAACTACGATTTACATCAGAGCATTTATATAGAAAACGCAGGTGAGGTTTCCAGCTTGAAGCTTAAGGCTCGATGGACACATCAGGGTTTTACCGTACGGTGCCGCTGCGTGACCCAAGTGCGGCGTGGAGTACTGTAAGACATATGCTTCGCTGCACACAGACCTCCGGCGACGTTGCGGCGACGCTGAGGCACCGCACGTCCACTGTGCTTCAATTCTTCGCCGCAGTTTCCCTCCTTACCGCAGCGGCGACGCACACACTACTCCGGGTCTCAGTACATTGTTGTCTATTGAGCAGTGCACATATCCGGTGCTCTGACGAAATCATAGGTCTGGCTGGATCAAAATCTGAAGACCATCTGGACATAGAACTCTTCATGTGTGAAATAAAATTTATACTTAGCTATCCTAAAGAGTTATAGCTAACATTTCCTGTGGAGGTACACACAGTATCATCCAGGTATCTCGGTATTAAATCACCAAAATCCATACAAAATCTAATTATAATCAGTTTTGAATCAGTAAGTGAGTGCACCCAAAACCGTCTCCGATTCCAAAAAAAAGTCTGTACACTAAATAAAAGAATATTGCACGTTTTATATGATGTAAATGCATGACTGTATGGAGCACGCTCAGGCTGCCGACTGCGGCTAGGTGGCTGCTAGTCACGCGTGTGTGCATCGAGTCTAAAGGGTAAATTTTGTAACCAGCACTACACTTTAGAACGTCTTATTAATACATGTGTTACCTTAGGTTATAACATACTGAGTACACCTTAATTTTACAAAAATTTCTGGTGGAATCTAAAAGTTCTAGGTTACTAACCAAGCACTGTACCTGAGTGTACAGTTCAAGATTACCTTACCTTACTTATTAATGTAGGAAAGCAATTAAACACGACTATTTAAAAATATTGAGATTCAATTAATTGATAATTTACAAATTATTTTTCACAAGACCGCCATTCTTAATTTTTGACAATCAAATCGACTTATTTTATTATTTCAGAATTATTTTAATGACGTTAAATATTTGACTTGAAAATTTACAAGTATAAAGTCATTTAATACTCTGACACAGAAGAATATTAATGAGCTTTTCACGTTTACGTCATTTGTTGCTTGTCAGAGTGACAGTAATTACATTACAGTAGGAGCCTTATCAGTAGTATATGACTGTATTGTGACGATTTTATTAATAAAAATAAATTAATTAATTAAGTTGATAATGTATAGGCTGAGAAATTTTAAATTTTTAATAAAATCTCACATTTTAAACTAAATCTTATTGTTATCATTAAATAATAATAATATTTAATAAAAAGTCTAATAATAAATTAAAAGGAATACGATGGTACAGAAAGGGTAAAGCTTGTTAATTAATCCTGCATAAACAGGCGCTAACCAGAATCAACTTGTTTTCCGACCCCTTAACTAACTAAAAATAATTGTAAATTTGTTATTATTTAAATAATTAAACTAGACCACTATAATGTACTTTTATAGCGATTGTAACTAAGAATTTCCCTACTTAATTATTTAATCTAACTTTAGTCCTTTAAATAAAAAAGAGACATGGAACTACTTTTATGTTGAATTGAACTGTCGCGAGATTACTACTCTCTCCCCTAACTATTTTAGCCCACTTGGCAATGGAGCGGTCAACCCGTAAGCTGCGTACAGCAGATATGTGCAACGTTAAAAATAGTTTGTTTCAAAATGTGATTAATCCGTCAGTTAAGACACAGAGGCATTCTTTATACTATTAAACAATGTGTTGCGTTAATATAGATGAACCGCGATTCATATAATTATGTTGTAAACGAGTAAGAAAGAATGACGAAAATTTAGCGCCTATGACATCTCTACAAAAATCTTAAAATATAAAACTTATGTAATTAAAACTGTGGTACGATCATAAAGTGAAGTGCAACAAACCAACAATCATGTGAAGTGGATACAGGTGAATGAAACTTTAGTGTTAATCATTCAAATCAACGAGCTATTACCATCCGTTAGCCAAGAGCAGAGAACCAGGACCCACTATGATCTAAAAGACTTCAGGACTACACCATTCCCGGATACGAAGATAATGAGAGATACCTGACCTACATCAAACATGCTGCAATCGAGGACCTAGGACTGGAATAACGCAGAGCTGGAGGACATCCATAAAGGTGACACGGAGGCAAGCCTTCCGTGGTTATGAAATACTAAATATTATATCCAACAAAAGACAATTAAATTAACAACGTTAAGACATTTTACGTAATGACAGTAATTGTATACTTATTCTTAGTAAAAGAGTTATAGCTCTAAAAATGTAAAGCCTTATTGTTTAAAAAAGATTAATAAAGACCTTTCTTCAAATGGCAAAATTTTAAAGATTTTATATGGCGAGGTAACAATTATTAACGTATTAGACTAAATCCCGGATCCGGGGAATTAATTAAATTTGATGTACATCTTATTTTGAGGGCCCTTGTAAAAGAATAAAATATAATCATCATGTAAATTGTAAGCTGTTGAAGCATATATGTCGAGAATTTTAAGTAGAGCAATTAATACCATATGTAATAAAGAGATGTCATCAGGAGTTACGACTAAACTGAGTGCATAAATCAACAGTCTCCCCTTCCCTGAATCCTTTTATATTTATTGTTTGTTGTTCTGATTAATTTTCAGCTCGTCACAAAAAAGGCAGCCTGTATAATTGGCAGAACCAATTATTGCGGGTTCCCTAAGTTATAACACAAGAGAAGAGGTTATAAATTGCGCCACTCTGCTGCTAATTTGTTTAAATTTTGCTACTCCTTTGTAAAAAAAAATTTTGTGACTTGTGTTGTTTAAGAAGTAATTGTGTCTCAATATTCCACACACACCCTGTTGATTTATTCACTCTTTACTTTAAAATGTGTCTAAAATCTAAAACGATAATAATTATAATAATAGTATAATAAATAAGTAATTAATGATAATTTAGATATAGGAATGAACTTAATGTTAACTAAAGACGCCCCAAGAATACGATATAACATCAGGTACGTGCTTGTCAAAAAGTTCATTCATCAACATATCGGTTTGTAAACAAAATCAGACCAGTTGAATTCTTGTCCGCGCCTGTGTGTGTAAACTGTCATAGTGAACTCCCCCCCCCCCAGGTGAGTTGAACAATACATCGCCCTCTTTGTTAGTTCTATTGTTATAAGAAGCGTGTCTTTTCCTGTGTGTAGTAACCGAAGATTCCCCCTTTTGCCGTCCGCATATTTAAACCTGTGTGAGATTTCTCTCTCTCTACCAATGTAAAATGACAAAGGTTGTCATCTCATTTTAATTGTTTATTTATAAAAAAAAGGGTAAGAATACGTTTGATTTATATTTTATTTTTGTGTAAAAAAAAAGATATAGCGTTGTATAGTATCTAATACAAATAGTAGAATAATTAGTTATAGCCACTCACGTTACGAAAATGGCTGAATTTAATCCTGATCTATTATTAAAAGATGAGCTATGCTACGAAGCACTTTTACGAGGTCTAAAACACGTGAATGTAACCGTGTCTGAATTACGGAAATCATTACGCCAAACCGGATCAGATATAACCTCGCAGTTAGATAGATTGCGTGAACTCGATTATGACGGCGAACGAGAAACCTGTTATGCGAAATATAGGGAACTGATGGTATTATCTCAGAACCTTCAGGACAAAAAATCACCTACGGAAATTTTGCGCGTTACGCAACGTATAGAACATTTAACCCGCCGGTTGAATAATTTATTAAGCTGGCCCGACGTCACCATAATCCCCGCCGATGTGCAGAAATTTGCGGATGAGGCATTAAGCCAATTACCCATAATTATCAACGACTTACGACGAAAGTCAGACTCATCGAGAATGGAGGAAATTGAGCACTACTTACAAAAATTATATATTTCCCCAGTTCAATCCCCTACCTTAGAACACCCTCCCTCCCCCTCGAACCACGAATCACCCACCGTATCGAAGATACAACAGGGTCATGAACAATTACCTAGTAGAGAATTAAATACCCTAACTATGTTAGAACCCCCACCGCCTAATGTTCAGCATACTCGCACAAGTCAATATGCGATTACAAATCCTAATACAACCACTAATCCTTCGAAAAGTATACCAAAAGTAAATTTTAATGTAGACCTCTACGGAAAGATTTCCCACCCAGTAGAGAAAATAATTAATGAAATTCCTTACACCGATGGCTTAAGTATCACGATACTGTTGACTTTTATCAGATACCTACTGCAAATAAAAGATCTACAACAATTGAACGATTGGCAAATACTGCAAGTAATCCTACCCAAATGCAAACCACCATTACGAGATCGTGTACTAGAATCATTAAACTCGACTCTTCCAGTAGAAGAGCTTCATACTACTATAATCAAATATTTCATCCCCACTGGAATTTATGAGGAGATCAAAAGGAATACTGTACTTCGAGTACAAGGAGCTCATGAAAGACTGGCCCACTATATTGCAGACATCAGAGAATCTTCACGTCTACTGCAAGTCGACTGGACTGAAAAACAATTGGTCGATACTATCCTAGTAGGCTTATCTCCTGAAGAACGCTCCCGTTTAGCACTAATAAGTAGACCCCTTACTTTCGCTGACCTTGAACAATGTAGTATTCACTCTTCCAATGTGTGGTACGCAGATCAGCACAGACATGCAATGGTATCCACTACACCACATAGAAAAGAAATGCAAGCCTTAGTCTCAGATGCAAGAAGTCTACGAGAAAGAAGACCATTTCGAAGATCAACCTATGTTCATGGCCATGGTAAGTCCAAGGAGCCTCAACCACGACAGGAAACCAGTGAGACCCCACGTAAGGAATATGTATGCTATAACTGTGGAAAACCTGGACACCTCAGTAGAAACTGTAAACGGAAACAGTACAATCAGAAAACTCATTATCCAAAAAACATGTAAGGCAGGGAGATCCGAAACCCTGTGTCTTCCGCAGCATCGTGAAAACAGGTAAACCCCTGAGAGACAACAAATTAATAATAATAACAAAAGAAAATTAGACCCCTATGTTAAAAAATTTATGGATAAATGTAACGCTATTAATAAAAGTGATTTCAATAAGTGTCAATTACCGTATATACAAGTTGACCTTGGTGTTACATCCACCCTTGGATTAATTGATTCCGGATCAACGCGAAGTTTAATTAGTCAAGAGCTAGCCAATAAATTATTTAAACATAATTTAGTTAAACGCAGTCAATCAGGAAATATTAGATGCGCTACAGCTAACAAACAAAACTTAATGATAAAACTTATCATCACGTTTAAAGTAAAAATTAAAAATCTAACGTGGTATTTTCCAATGTTGGTATGCGACGAATTAGGACCCGAGTTAATATTGGGAGCTGATTTTATCAGTAAAACAGGAATAATTCTATATATTCACGATAAGAAATTTTACTTTGGATTCGATCGTTCACGGAAATATAACTTGGATGATAATTCAAATAACAGACAAAGTACTAGCACCACTTCTACACACATAAAGCACCACGAATGTGAATTAGGTCATCTGGAAAGTAAAGATAGACGGAACATACAGTCTTTAATAAAACAATTCTCCAATGTCCTCACCCCAAAGTTAGGACTGACGGACCTGATAGAGTACAAAATAAATTTGAGCGACAATAAAGTAATACGTTTAGCCCCATACAAGTTATCACCTCCAAAAATGGAAGTAATGAGGAACCAAATTAATAAATTGTTAGAACAAGGAGTCATCGAACCCTCTACGTCATCTTATTCATCCCCCGCGTTTTTAGTACCCAAAAGTAACGGCAAACATAGATTAGTTGTAGACTATAGACAACTAAATAAACGGATAGAATTTGAATCTATACCACTTCCCGACATCCACAGTGCTTTTCATTATTTTACGAAAGCAAAAATTTTTACCATTATGGATTTAAATCAGGCATTTCATCAGATACCCCTTTCGGAAGAATCAAAACGTCTAACCGCATTTGCCGTCCCTTTCAACCTGTACCAATTTACAAGGGTACCCTTTGGTATATCCCAAGGTAGTTCTGTATGTAGCAGATTATTAGAAAAATTATTTCATGACATAAAGTTTAAATATGTGTACCACACTTAGATGACATTGTTATCTACAGCGAGTCAATTGAGCAACATCTTAAACATCTACGTGAAGTACTATCCCGATTGGAGAAAGCTGGATTAACCGTAAACCCCAGTAAAGTAAATTTTGCTGTGACACAATTCTCATTTTAGGTCACATCGTAAAAGCCAACGGAAAGGTAAGCATAGACCCAGAGCGAACCCGTGCTATCAGAGAATTTTTACCACCGCGGGATGCGAAAGGAATAGCCCGATTTTTAGGAATGATAAATTATTTCCACAAGTATATCCCACATCTAGCCGAAATAGCAGCACCGCTAAATACTTTAAGAAAGAAGGGAGTTAAATTTGAGTGGAATGAGCAACACCAAACCGCATTCGAGAAATTAAAAGAAAGCATCATATCACCCCCTGTACTACACTTAGCCGATTTTACAAAACCGTTTGTTGTGCAGACAGACAGTTCAAGTGTAGCCCTAGGTGCAGTAATATATCAGGAAGTAGATAACTCTAGATTACCTATTAGTTACGCTTCACGCACCCTGACAGAGCAAGAAAAGAAATACTCCGCATACGAATTAGAATGTTTAGCTATCGTTTTCGCTTTTGAGAAGTTCAAACCTTTTTTAGAACATAAAGAGTTTTTGTTAGAAACAGATAATCAAGCATTATCTTGGCTACTAAATCACCCAAAACAGTTAGGTCGTATCGGAAGATGGGTATTAAGATTAAATAGTTTTAAATTTAAAGTACAACACATTAGAGGCACCCAAAACGTAGTTGCCGATACCCTGTCACGTATGTTCCAGCCGAGTAGTAATACTTACGAAAACAAGAGTAGAGAAACTCCGATTATTAATACTTTAATTACCGAATTTCCTCTTGCATTTACGGATTTAGCCCATTATCAACAACAAGACCCACGTTTAAGTCCAATTATCGAACAACTTGAAAAAGGAAATAAGTCAGAAAAATACCTATTAAGTAAGAGAGTATTATGTTGTAGAATAGCGAACGGAAAATATTTACGAATAATCGCCCCGGATATTATTAAACCTATGTTGATGGAATATTATCACTCTTCCACCATTGGAGCACATATAGGAATAAATAAAACCATACATCGAATTCGTAAAGAATATCACTGGGAAAATATGAACAGTGAGATCGCTAACTTTGTAAAGAAGTGTAAGTTGTGTGCACTCAGCAAACCAGCGAGAAACAGCCAAATAAGCCAATTAATCTCAGAGATTCCTGCTACCCCATTCTCAAAAATTTATTTAGACTTTTCAGGACCCTACCCGCGTTCTAAATCAGGAAATACAATGTTACTAATTTGCGTAGATTCTTTTAATAAATTTGTCTGGATGTACCCCATGCGGCGAGCCTTAGCTACGACCACAGTAAGCATTTTACAGCATAGATTATTTAAGGAATTCGGCATTCCTGTCCATCTAGTGTCGGATAACGGACCACAGTTTAAGTCCAAGGAATTCAGGAAATGTGTTTCAAACTAGGAATAGACCACATTACCACTACAGAGGATCGTCCGCAAGGTAATATAGCTGAGAGGTATTTGCGAAACCTAAAATCTGCTTTAATAGCCTACCATGCTAACGATCATACTTCTTGGGACCAGAACCTATCCTGGATACAATTCGCCTTTAATTCAGCATATCATGAAGGACATAAGTCTACCCCATTCGAATTATTGTTCAAGTATAAACCTAATCACCCATTATCCACTAAGTGGAAAATACATGAATTGTTACCCCTTGAAATTAGGGATAAAAATATTAGGAAAATATGGAATGAAGCGCGCGCTAATTTACGAACAAACTTAGCGAAATCAAGAAAATATCAAGAGCGAAAAAATAATAATAATGAAGTAAAGTACCAAATCGGTGACTTAGTTATGTATAAAACGCACCCAACGAGTAGTGCAATCGATAAGACAACTTCCAAGCTATCATACCGATGGTGCGGTCCTTATCAAATTCACAAATACTTAACTCCAGTAACTGTAGCCCTGTACGAACCCTCTACTCAAAAATATGTACGAAGGACACATATTTCGCAGATAAAACGTTATCACAAAGAAGGAAATGGTAGAGTGCAAGTTAAATAAATGTAAAAAAAAAAGGTAGATGTTTTGTACTCAACTGCAAAGAGTACTTGAGTAACATTTGGCTACCTAATCGTATAAATAGGTACGAGGCCTGATCAACCTTGAATCCTATTCATCGAAAGTAGTGCAAAGTAAGAAGTCAGCTGACATCAAATATGAAGAATAATTAAGTAACCAATTACTTAATGAGAAATTCTATAATTAGAATAACTCGCATCTAAAGAAAAACCCGGTAGTAGTCATAAGTAGTAGAGTTAAGAAAAAATTTAGAATGTTTAAAATACGTTTTATAGTGTGTGAATTTTATGTAGTATTAGAATTAGTCTGTAAAGTATGAAGTATATATATAGATAGTAAGAATCAGCAAGTCGGGAATGACTTATGCTGCTCGTAATTACATACAGAGAAAAACGGGTGAGAGAAATTTCACACGGTACTCCCCAAGCATACTCCCGGTACATTGCTGACCAAATTATCAGGAGTCTGTGTTTCTTAAGCGGCGGAGTATGTGACGATTTTATTAATAAAAATAAATTAATTAATTAAGTTGATAATGTATAGGCTGAGAAATTTTAAATTTTTAATAAAATCTCACATTTTAAACTAAATCTTATTGTTATCATTAAATAATAATAATATTTAATAAAAAGTCTAATAATAAATTAAAAGGAATACGATGGTACAGAAAGGGTAAAGCTTGTTAATTAATCCTGCATAAACAGGCGCTAACCAGAATCAACTTGTTTTCCGACCCCTTAACTAACTAAAAATAATTGTAAATTTGTTATTATTTAAATAATTAAACTAGACCACTATAATGTACTTTTATAGCGATTGTAACTAAGAATTTCCCTACTTAATTATTTAATCTAACTTTAGTCCTTTAAATAAAAAAGAGACATGGAACTACTTTTATGTTGAATTGAACTGTCGCGAGATTACTACTCTCTCCCCTAACTATTTTAGCCCACTTGGCAATGGAGCGGTCAACCCGTAAGCTGCGTACAGCAGATATGTGCAACGTTAAAAATAGTTTGTTTCAAAATGTGATTAATCCGTCAGTTAAGACACAGAGGCATTCTTTATACTATTAAACAATGTGTTGCGTTAATATAGTTGAACCGCGATTCATATAATTATGTTGTAAACGAGTAAGAAAGAATGACGAAAATTTAGCGCCTATGACATCTCTACAAAAATCTTAAAATATAAAACTTATGTAATTAAAACTGTGGTACGATCATAAAGTGAAGTGCAACAAACCAACAATCATGTGAAGTGGATACAGGTGAATGAAACTTTAGTGTTAATCATTCAAATCAACGAGCTATTACCATCCGTTAGCCAAGAGCAGAGAACCAGGACCCACTATGATCTAAAAGACTTCAGGACTACACCATTCCCGGATACGAAGATAATGAGAGATACCTGACCTACATCAAACATGCTGCAATCGAGGACCTAGGACTGGAATAACGCAGAGCTGGAGGACATCCATAAAGGTGACACGGAGGCAAGCCTTCCGTGGTTATGAAATACTAAATATTATATCCAACAAAAGACAATTAAATTAACAACATTAAGACATTTTACGTAATGACAGTAATTGTATACTTATTCTTAGTGAAAGAGTTATAGCTCTAAAAATGTAAAGCCTTATTGTTTAAAAAAGATTAATAAAGACCTTTCTTCAAATGGCAAAATTTTAAAGATTTTATATGGCGAGGTAACAATTATTAACGTATTTTCCTGCTAATTAAAAATAAAAAAAAATAAAAATTTTGTGACTTGTGTTATTAAGCAGTAATTGTGCCTATTAACCCAGACCATAATCTGTTGATTTATTTACTCATGTACTTTATATGTGTCTAAAATCTTAAATAAAATTAAACGATAATAGTTATTATTATAGTTTTGTAAATAGGTAATTTTAGTTATTATTTAGATATAGCAATGAACATAATATTAACTAAAGACGCCCCGTGTATTCGATATAACATCAGGTATGTGCTTGTCAAGAGTTCATTCAACAACACGTCTGTTTGTAAACAAAATCAAACCAGTTTAATTCTTGTCCAAGCCTGTGTGAGAGTCCTTGTCACCCTAGCGCAAAGTTGCGTTAGACAATACATCACCTCCCTCTATTGTATAAAAAAGTGTGTGACCCCTTGCCCAGTAACAAAAGATTTCAGACCTATGTTGAAAATTAAAACAAAAAAAAACAAGGAAATAATTTTATTATTAAAATGCGCCACTGTTTTTGGTTTCATGTTGTGTAAATGCTTAGTGTACTTAGTGTCAATTATAAAATACTCCATTCTGTATATCTATGCACTCAGTTAGGAAATTGTATGTAAAAAGAAAGAGGCTAAGTAGCATATATGAATAATATTGACGATATTTATAAGTGTATAAATATAAGTGTATATTTTGTGTGAGATTACGCACATACTCGTATATAATTATACGTGAAAAGATTAGATTGTATTATACCAATTCATGTATGTACGTGTCAAAGTATTCAGTCTCTAACACGTCAATTTTGCGACGATTTAAGACCTGTAGTTTTCCTGTACAAGCCTGCATAAATGTGTAATCCGTGTTTCTATTGACACGATGAGTTATGTGAACTACTGACTAAACAAAACAAGTGTACTAATTAATTTTATGGAATGATGCTTCTCGAAGTAAACAACCGAGTCCTAAACAAATAAAAAACGAAGTTTCTTAAGTCTGAGTAAAGTAAATAATAAGAAATAAATGATTAGTCATTTAAAATAAAAAGTTTAATAATATCGTAAATTATTATAACACGTCAGTATAATTATAATTATAAAAGTGTAACTAAACTCAGCTTGGTAACGGGCCGTAACATTGCGTACGCATCGCACACGCCACCCCTTTTGAAGCAAGCCAGTGCAAGTTAATAAGGTGTCCGTTAGCTATTGTTAAATGGAACAATAGAGAAATATTCTCCCTCGAGTTGACTTCTCCCCTTTGTAAGCAAAACTATGCCATTGTTTAAAACTAGTCTAACCTACTTTCCAGAGAAACAGCTGATCGCTTAAATAAAAAACTAATGCTATGTTTAATTACCTCTGTTAATAAACGTTTACCATGTACTAAAGTGTGTAGGAAATAATTGTGTAGTATAGTAAAGCGAATAATATTGTGACTTAAATTTCAAATGAATAAATGACTTAGTTAACCCTCCCTTGTTAGATAAAGTATTATACCCCAAGTCCCAAAACAAAGTAAATAAAGAGTATTCTAAATAATATGGTAGTAGATAGTAAATAATTCTAGGTGCGTTTCGTAAATGCTCCAAAGTAATTAATTAATTATAAAGAAAGTAAATCAGAATAAAGAGAATAATAATTGTTTAAATAATAAGGCTAAATAATTCTTGATTTAAACTAAATGTGTGAAGTGTAGCGTAGAAGTAAGAGAAAAGAATAATAATAATACAAGTAACGTAGATTAGTAAGCACCCCAGTTGTGGTGGCCAGTTAGAAGAAATAATGCGTGTTCAGGATTGTACTAAGCAGCCACCCTCTCTATTGTATAAACGGTAGCACTCCCTAAACAATGAATGCCACCGCGTGTGTAATAAAATGCAGCGTGTAAAGTGTCCCCTTCCGCATAGTTTGTCTAGTTATTGTTAAAGAGTTAAAAGAGAAGTATCCTCGTGAAATTCCGCTTCTCTCCAAGTAACTATAATCAAGAGTGTAGTATGAGACCCTCTTTGGATTATTTAAAAGTAAGTCTATGGTATATAATCAAGATAGAATTATATACCGGTGTATAATCAAGATAGAATTATATACATGTTAAGTAACGAGTCACAACGGCGCCGGCTGAAAAGGATAATGATGAGCCAAGAGAGCCAAGAGATCATTTATGAATGCTGAAAGCTAACCTGTAGTGTTAGAGTAAGCTGATGTCAGCCGGGCCACGATATTGTGAGTTGCTGAAATTAGGGAAATTAGTATTATAAGTTAGTACTGTAAGAAGTGAGATAAAGGGAATTTCAGGAAAGCGAACATTTAAATGAGAACTAGATCATTTAAAGAGAATTTAAAACAAACGAACTGTGCAGTAATAATAATAAAAGAGAATAATAATAAATAATGATAATAATAAGAAATTTCACACAGTACTCCCCAAGCATACTCTCGGTACGTATCTAACCAAATTTTCCGGAGTCGGTGTTGGTAAAGAGGCGGAGTATGTGACGATTTAAATTGTGACAATAAAAAAAAATAAAGAAATAAAAAAATTTTAAGTTGCGAACAATTAACCATTTAAATCTCACAATGATAGTAAAAAACATGTAGGTACTAAGTGTGAATGGAAGTAGTAATTAATAAGGGCAAAGAAACGGTAAAGAAAAGACATATTGTAAATAATTATTATAGTCGCATTTAACCCTTTGCTTGTTATCAGGCGCCTACCTGTTGATACCGGACTCGACATGTTTACCGAGTCTTCTGTAATTAAAATAATATAGAAAAATAATGTTAATAATTAAAGAATCTGAAGACACAAATAGTCACGAAAACAACTAATTTAAATGATGTATTTTTATCTAGCGATAGTTTGTATAAATAAAAAGTTTTATTTAGAGAGAGACCGGGACTATATTCTCGCGGAATAAACACCCCACTATCTATGGTCCTGTACCAAGGGTAGCGTACGAAAAATCTCTCTCTCGCTATGACGACTCCAAGCAGTGCACACGCACGAGCGAAATGCTCTGTTAAAATGTTATGTGATTGGTTATTCGTTTGGATTAATTCTTATGTATTTTACTAACTGCTACAAAAGAGTGTAATATGTAACGTTAAGAGAAAGAAAATTAAAAAAACGTTGTAACAAGAAGAAATATGTGACAACCAATAGTACGAGTGTTAATAACTATAACAGCTATCTTCTCCGATTGACGACTCTTCACAACATCCTGCCTGGAGACATGAATCATCAGAATTACAACTCTAGTAGATCCGACCGATAATGCAGTTCGAGACATCTGAGAATCAACGAGTACTTGTGTAGAAGGCCCACTCTATCCTGCAGACGTTTAAGCCGTGAACAACTGAGACCAGACCTAGACGAGGACGACGCTCTTAGGATTCCCAAGATGTAACCATATGGAGGAGACTTCTACATCCCAAATTAAAGGTGACTCGATAGCACGCCTATCGAGGAATAACAATAATAGTAATTGTAACACAATACTCTCTTAAAGAGACTTTCAGAGACGATTGACTTTATAAGAATATAAAAATTTAAATCTAAGAATTTAATTGTAACTATTCAGGCTTCTTGCAATTGTAACAGTTTAGATTTTAACGTATCGTAGTATAATTAATACCATTCTTCAAATGGAATAATAATGAAACTTAAAGGTAAAAGTAAAAGTAACAGTCTTGCAAGCTAATATCTTGAATTGAATATAATTAATTTTTAAAGTTTAAAGACTAAATACCAAATGGTTACCCGGATCCGGGGAAAAGCTAAATATAATTTGTTGTGATCCCACAGTCTATATAAAGCAATTTAAACAAGTTAATAATTTACTTAATAATGTAATGGGATCTGTTTTTGAGTAAATGTCATTTGTTTTATTTTAAATGTTTAATAAAGGGAAATCTTCTTGTTGCACACATATACTGAGTACATAAATCAACAGTTTTCCCTTCCATGATTCCTTTTATATTTACTGTGTGTTGTTCTGTTTAAATTTCAGCTCGTCCCGAATAAGGCAGCCTGAAGTAATTGGCCGAACCAATTACTTTGGGTTCCCTCTGTTATAACTCAAGAGAAGAGGTTATAATACTTCGACATGGCAATATCAGGAAGTATTAGTATAGAGGCAATCATTAAGGTGATGGGAAACCTTATGGACGAATATGGAATAAGACAAAATGTATGTGCTAGATTAGATAGACAAATAGAAGAATTTAAAACTGATAAGTCACTATTAGGTGAAAAGGTAAAAGAATATAATAAAATACTAAGAGTAGTAGCAAAAGTAGAACAAGATATCGTAATTAATACTGCGCACTTAGTACCTACGTATATCGACAATAATACGCGTATAAAAACACGCAAAAGTAATAGTAAGATAGCACTTGATAAACAAGCTATTAAAATCAAGAAAGAACTTGAAGGAATGTTAATATTTAATAATTATAATTCTAGTGAAATACTTAACACTAGGGAAGAATATAACGTAGGATATCGACAGGCATACCTTATTGATAGAAATATCCAACTCGCTGTGCAAACTCACAGTAAAACAATACGTGTGAAACAATTAAGTCGCAATATTTACGACGAGAACACACACACTAAGTGTCACTGTAACTATAACTGTGGTAGTAAGTTATCTAGACGAAACACTACGCAAAATTGTGGTAAGTATGATGTTAGATATACGCACGATAATTATAATAACGATAATTATAACTGCAAGTATGAGAATTATGGTGAGTATTATCATAAACGACGAATGAAAAAACCGTCGACAGCTGTTCACGTCGATTCACTCAACCAAACTAGGGACGAGAGAACGGAGAAGGAACGAAGTATTTGTAACGAGAGAAAGAGGGTAGATTTTGTGTGGCCGAGAGGTGAGATGAAAACATTGCTCAATGAACAGGTGACTTCTACGATCCAAACAAACGTTCACAAGGTGAGTACGCACACAAACAAGGGATTAATACAATGGGACGCGGACGTTGTTTATAGGAGGGTGAGAATAATAGTAAACGCGGCGACTACGCGACAAAGGAACAATATACGTCCGGTAGACTATGGACAATGCAATTGTTATAATGAGGGGTGTCAGTTCAAACGACACACCGAACTGAACTTAAATAATTATTTTTTAAATGAGAAAAATAATATAACTATTAATTATTAATAATAAGAAATAATATGTGTAATAATATAAGAGAGTATAATTAAGAAATGTTATAAGGAATATTATTTGAAAGGGTTAATTAAGAAATGTATTATTGATGGTAAGGAATGAAATGTGTAGAGAAATATTTAAGAAAGGGTAAGGAATGTTGTTATTGATATGTTATAAATATGAAGAAATGATTAAGATGAGCAATAATTGCCATAATTATTAGAACGGCTGATCAAGCGAACACTTATCGAAGATACAAGGACACAGAAGAAAGCGAGAGTGAAAAGTCATAAGGGCAGAGACTACTTAGGATTAAGGACTTCGAGAAAAATATCGTTGTTTTCCAAGACAGTTCCTCTGTAACCGACCATGCGACACACTACGAGCTAAAAAAAAGTATTCTGTTACGGAAGTGTATTTCAAGAAAGTTGTAGCGATCAGAAAGGTAATGTTAAAGAAATGTAATAAAAGGTAATGAATGTTAATGTATTGTATAAGTAATGTATTAGATAAAGTAATGTCATGTTAAGAAAAGAGCTAAGGAAGATTAGAAGCGAAGGTAAGAATGTATGAGTAAGTTAATGTAAAATTAAGGACCGAATTTACACACATATGTAGGAATGCAGAGTATACAGAAGGAAAACAAAGGAGAGCTAATTGCAGTGGATTTTCTGGGACCATTACCACTATCAAATCGAGGTGTGAAGCACATATTGGTATGTATCGATGTGTTTTCCAAGGCAGTCCGACTGTACCCAATTATGCGACCCACAACCAAAGTTGTTCTAAAGATACTACTGCAAAAATATATTCCGTTATATGGAAAAATGAAGAAGATACTCAGTGATCAAGGTGTACAATTCCAAAGTGAAAAATGGGAGAGGACGTTAAGGGAAAATGGAATACAACCAGTACTCACATCCATAAGACATCCTCAAGGAAACCTTGCTGAGAGAGTTAACAAAGAATTAGGTAAATATTTACGAATATATTGCCATAATCAACACAATAAATGGGCAGAATATTTACCATTTATTGAAAAAGCCATTAACGAAAATTATAGTGAAGCAACAGGATACACTCCAATGGAATTAGAAGAAGATAAGAAGCCAACCAGATTTTGGACTAAATATCTAAACAAACCTAATAACCAAAATGTACCTGTACCAATAAGTGTGAAAATTGAATACGCAAAGCAACGAATAAGAGAGAGAGGTAACAAGAGAATAGAGAGATTTAATCTAACTCACAAGTTACAACAATTCAACGTGGGAGAAAGTATACTACTCAAAGCAAATCCAGTGGGAAAAAGGAGTGATAATACGGCGAAGAAATTCTTCAGACTTTATAATGGACCGTATACGTTAAGACAGCGAGTGGGACAGAACACTTTCATTGTATATGATGAGATACAGAAGAAAGAAATTGGTAAATTCCACGCAACGTCATTTAAGAAGATCTACACATAAAACAGAGGTCATTGAAACCAGTCAAATCAGCTGTTTGTAAAGCCACCCTAATTCAAGGTCGCGAGCAGTGAGCGTACGAAAGAGGGGAGGTAAGACATTTGTATACACTCCTATTAAGGGTAAAATGACGAATATTATTCTTTATTATTTGTTACATTTTTTTTGCAAATAATAATAATAATAAATAGATAAAAAAAATTTATAATAAATAAATTTATTAAAATTTTTTTGTTACCAAGCAGAGGAATAATGCGACAGTACAAATAAGTGATGTACTGAGCATGAAATATAAAAATTTAAATTTACTTAATAAACTGTAAATAATTAATAATATATTAGAAATAAGCATGTTATGGATTGCAAGCTTGACTCAGACAAAAATATGAACAGGTGTTTCGACCTGAATCAACGTGCACACACACACAAATGTAACTGAAAGTGTGTACACCAGTATTTTGCTAGTGTGTGTGAACGCAGGTCTCTGCAGCCAAGTTTGCCACCCCAGTATGAATAATTGCACAATGACTGTTTTTCCGTAATTATTCATAAACTAGAATTAAGAATTAAAATCCAAAAGCACCATAAAATGTAAATAAATTTAATAAATACTGTGTGCGAAAACCACGCGAAAGTGACACGCCGTACAAGTGCAATAGTGAAATAACTGTGTACAAATCAAAAGGGTTAAGTTGCAATGTCCAAAATTACAATGAACATGTGTTGTAAAATTAGTTATAAGATAAGTATAAAAAAATACTTACAGGACTCTGCAATTCGCAGAAATATAAAAAATAGTGAATTTGACAAAGAGTGGGGGAACTGACGCCACAGACAGTTTCTAACATGTCGATTTTGTATCACTGAAGGGTGTCGACCAAGACATGGGTATAAATAGGACACGCAAGCTTCAGTGGTTCTTTTTCTTGAATCATCCACGATGCAGCGGGAGCTTATGCCCGTCAGCACGGCATATTTATTAATATTTTTATAAACAGTTTAAATTGCCAGTTATGTACAAATACGTAACCAAGCTATAAGACAAACATTGTAATTAATAACAGCACTACTGAAGAAGTTCCATAGCGATACGACGCTGGACAAGAGAAGAAGTTCCATAGCGATACGACGCTGGACAAGAGGAGAGTGAGAGATACGACGCTGGACAAGAGGAGAAGAGAGACAGCCGACGCTGGACAAGAGGAGAAGAGAGACAGCCGACGCTGGAGGCGAGGCGAAGATGAACACCGATGGAACAAAAATGATCGAGTATGATTGACGACAATAAGGTGATAGACAACTTATTCATATCTTAATCATACACAGTATACAAAGACAGTTAAAGACATTAATATTTTATTTAAAAATAAGAGTAATATTTCTTGTATAGTAGAGTTAAAAATCATAGATGTTTAGAAATACGATTAACGTAACAAGAGCTCAAATTAATATGATATAAAATGATTACAAAGAATATAAATAAAAACAGTTAATTAATATGTAACATATTTTTTTAGAATCTTTTTATGTACATGTATTTTTTATACCTTGATTAACGTTTATTATATTTTAAACTGTTTGTTAAGTATCCGAATAATAAAATATTCATTAGCGTAATGATAAAACAAGTTTTTAAAACACAATAATATTTTATTTTGTAAATAAAGTGAGTTTACCTATCTGGAAAAAATCAATCTCTTGCTATCACATGTTAATTGATATGTAACTTTTTTTTTTTAGAATCTTTTTATGTACATGTATTATATTGTAAACTGTTTTGTTAAGTATCCGAATAATAAAAATGATCTGTAACATATTTTTATGTATGTGTATGTTTTTAATACCTGAAATAAAAAATGATTTATTGTCATTTTAAAGATCTGTAACATTCTCATTTTATTTTTTATACATTCTATATATTTAATTACACAAAAATTCTAATATACAATAGTGTCTTGGTGTACTTACCGTTATATAAAAGTCACTTGAATCGTTCATAGAGAAACTTGATGATATCACCACAATGTGTAGACACGCAACAACAAACACATGTGTCCGGTCCATCCACAGTAGATTCATGTGTCCATGGACATTCAAGAAAATGTATAAACGCCTCACCGCTTTGTCCTCTACGTTCCGGTGTAATCTCTTTCAGTCCGTCTGAATTATAAAATTCCAACACTTTACGACACTTTAGAAGTACCAACAATGTATCTCGCATATATTCAATCTCTACTTTTGTTATATTCATGATGAATCTTTCAAACATAGGATGAGATAAGACATCTTGCAGTATTAAATTCATTTTGACTGAACTATCAAAGTTGAAGTATTTTTAAAGACGACGCTATAGGTCAGTGTATTTCGAGGGTCATGTTCACGTTTATTACAACGTTATCACAAGAACGTATACGTGTCAACAAAAAACGCCGTCTGTATATGTTTACATGTTTTTAATAAGTCAGTGTTAATCTTGAGGTCATGTTTACATTGATTACAAAAGGTTCAATGGAGTTATTTGCCGTACTCTTCATCAATTACGGTTTCGTTAGTAAATTTTTAACTACTGACATGTTATTAACTAGGATGTTACTTTCAGAATTCACGTTGGAACACTAATAAACCGACTGCTAACGTGTATTATATAAACGTTATTATCGGCTAACATATCTAAAACAAATTCATGTTAAAACGTGAAAACAAAAAAGTATAAATAATGAATAAATAAATGTAATTATTTATTTAAAAAATAAAAAAAGTATGAATTAACTAGGGATTGAACAATTGATACTTACCTTACATATAATCTATTATTAGAATAACAAAGTTGCACGTTACCGACTAAGCTAATTCATATCTTATCTGTATACCATGACAACCGTTACATATAAAATGTAATATATTTAGGTAAAGACTGTGACGTCTCCCTTGTTAAGACAACACAAAAGTCGGGAACTAGTTCAATTCTTTACCAGTTAATTAAACTAGCTGCCGTTGTTAGTAAAACATCATTACCAACAAATTACAACACAATTATGACATAGGAAATTGACAAGGTTTGCACAAATTTATTCACTCACTTGGTTGTAGCGAAAACATCTCTTTATTACTATTCAAATATTATACTTGACTTTGTTTCTTTTTAAAGAAAAATTACTTTAGTAAATTCTGCTTTTACTGCTTTAAAGATATTAAGTTTATTATTCCATTTATCTCAAAAATTACTCATCTAGATGTTAGTTTTAAATACCTCGGATCCGGGTCTGAACTTTCTCAAAATAATTAATTTATCACAAACTTCAACCAAATTATTGGAAGAATAATATTGGTGGTAATCTACATTATTATCTTACATTTATATATAGTGCTGTTACTACTACTTCATTACAAAAATTACAAATCTGATAATTTCTTCTTTACATTATTAAAGTTCTTTAGTGTTCTTTTGTTACTTCTCTTATTGAAACGAAAATTTACAAATGTTGTGTTTGGATATCACCTGAATTTAATATGAGGTTGTTGTTGGGTCCTTGGGGGGGGGGGCATCTCCTGTCGTCTTCTATGGGTGGAGTACGTGGTTCCTCTTGAAGCTACATCGGGTTGATTATGTCTGCTCTCGACGGTCGGTTTTTTTACTTGAAGTTCATACTGTTGTAGTTGGAGTTTTCTTCGTCCGGATTTTGTAGTTCACATTTTACACCTTAATTATAGTTCTTACTTTGCAGTACTAAAGTCTGGTAGTTACATTTCTTACAACTTACAGTTTTATATTTTTAAAAGAGATGTGTTGGCTAATTTTTCCTTTCTGTATATTTTTCTAACTCTACACACACTACATTTTTCAAAATAAAATCATCTTACACTGGATATTCGTTTAACGGCATACACTTACGTGTATGTAGACAACACAAAACTCACATATTTTCATGTCGAAGTTCAACTGGCGACTGCGCGTATAGTTTAGGGGCGAGGGCTCAGTAAGCTGGTGCGTATTTACGCACTAAGAAAATAGTTCGTACTTTATATAGTATTAATTATTCATTAATTAGAATGTAAATACTTTATGTTAACTTTATTACGACTTAGAGATTTCTTTATTTATATAGTCGCATTTTTAATAATTAAAGAAATTATTATTATTATTCTTTACTTAATATCTTTCTTGGCGTGTTGGTACTGGACAATTTCAAGTTGATTCAGGAATCTGGGTATAGGTAAGGGTGGATAATACTCTTACTTATTAAAAATAAAAATTTTTATTTGTGCGATTTTCGTTGTTTTTAAAATCGTCACAAGACGACGCTATCTACACTGTAAAAATGAAAAAAAAACAGTTTACACGTCAACGAACACGGAGGAATGTTTATGTTTACATCAACGTTTACGCTTGTCAACAAAACGCCGTCTGTTTATATTTACATTTTTACTAGGTCAGTGTGTTTCAAGGTCACGGTTTACTATAGAATGACAATCGTTACATATATAATGTAATATATTTAGGTAAAGACGACGCTATCTACACTATAAAAAGGAAAAAAAACAGTTTACAGACAAGATTGTCCCAGAACTTACAAAATATGTCCTAGGACACGATTGTCCCAGAACATACAAAATATGTTCTAGGACACGATGATCCCAGAACATACAAAATATGTTCTAGGACACGAAGGTCCCAGCGCGTAATTCCGGGAAAGGGTGTCCTAACACATACAGACATATACTACTCTTATCCTTGAAATTGATGATGATGATGATGATGATGTTAATGTTTAAAACAGTATTTGTCTTAGAAGCAACTACAGCTATTAAATCAATCAATAACTGAATGATAAGCAACGCATCAAATTAACATGAATGTATCTGTGAATCATTCAGTACATAAGGAAATCTTCTCTACTGAGTACTGTTCCTTTATCATGGGGTTTCCTGTTCACTCTTACCGCCAGACCTTCAATTATTTATAGTCAACTTGCTACTTTTATCATCACCAATTTATTCTTTCAGCTTACATAAATTAGTTAGTAATACTTTTAGTCTTCTAAGAGTCAGAGAATCAAGCTTAAATTTCTGATGAAAGAGATCAATTGAAGAGATAAAATACAAATACGGGCAATAGAAAATACGTTACATACATAATATATGTTTACATGTGTCGGTAGGCCTTTGTATGTACCTTTGTGTGTGGGTGTGTGTGTGGGTGTGTGTGGGTGTTTGTGTGTGTGTTTATGCGCGTTTCTGTTTCTGCAAAAGTTTTATAAAGTTATTATAAAATCGTAAAGCGTATAATTGGCTTATAGTTAAGCAACGTTCTTAATTTTTATACAATATTGAGTATAGTTGAGAATGTGTTTGCTAGAAATGAATAGCGCCAATCGAATAAGAAACTGTGAACAGTCAAAACACAATTCATGTGTGGAGTGGAAGTCCGGCAAACTGGGGAAAGCTTGAAATCCAATAAACTTAACTGCTTGCTTCGAGGAAGGAAGGAAAGTTAATTAAACCTGTGGAGGAGAAGAAATAATAGTCCGTGATAAACGCGAAGTAAAAACAGACAGAATTAAGTAGATAATATCTTGTAGTAAGCTGAAGTCACGTATCCGGATGTACGCGATTGGGGTCTCGGCTATTGAGTTTGCTCACGGTAACCCGTATTGCCGAATGGCAAATACTCATGTATGTGGCCGTCGAACTGCAATTCAAGAAGCTTTTCCTGTTTTGTATATGTATAAAATAATACATATTCATTGTTTTTTTTTGTCTATATATATATTTGAGTTTCAAGTATTATAATTCAAAGTTTATAATTTGTAAATCGGTGTAGAGTAAATCATTAAATTAATCATATTTTATCTTCTAAAACTGTGCCGAAAAGAAACTTACAGTTAAAAGTATGAATGAGAGAGGTTTTAAAACGTTAGGTATTAAAAAGAATGTACACACAAAACAAGCGCAACACACACACACGCACACACGCACGCACACAGACATCACACAGACACACAAAATGTAATACAACGAAATGTAAAAGTACCGACACGGGTGACTGAACTCGCTAGTTACTAACAGCCAAAAAGGGCGTTTTACTTAAAGCTTGTTTACAAAAATGTGTAAGCGCTGTAGGGCAAGTGGGGGTATAAAGAAGTTGTCTAGTCCCATTGTTGTTATTTCCGAACTGATAATGAGCTGTGAAGCTTGAAAGCGCAAATCGGAATAATTTTTCTATAGTGGTGTGCAACAATGTTAATTCTGTTTGTAATAATAACCACTAACACAACTTTATTAATTAAATAAATATATTAGTAGAGTGATCATGTATAGTATCTGGCCAGTGAAACGTGAGTCGCTATATAATAATCCGTAACGCAATAAGCTACAAATAGCATAGATTTCCAAAAGTTTTGTGCTAGTTAAAAACTCTCAAATATGTCAGTTTTAGGTAACAAGGTGTTTTATAGCCATGTAATAATTAGGGCGTAAACGCTGTTTTTTAAATCAAATTCTGTTAAACAAACTGAATTTAGTAACCGTTATTATGTATTGTGAATAATTTGTTATAAACTGTCGTATTCTTGTATCACAGGCTGCTGATTCAAATTTAGTTTTGATAAGAGTGATAAATTAATGCAGTGGTTCCCAACCTGTGCTCTGCGGCCGCTCCAAAAATAAAATAAATAAAAATTGATAAAATTAAAAAAATAATAAAGTAAAAGTAGAATAAAAATGTGTTGCACTACATTGCACTCTAGTTGCACTATATTTAGTAAATTAAACTGGAATCATCTTCAGTAATAAATAATAAAAATTTCGAATAACAAGTAATGAACGAATATGTATTTGAATTAAATTGGATGTAATGATTAAATTGGAGGAACTGGGTTCCTTGTTCATAACTCATTATTGCTCTCACAAATAACATAAAATCTGTTTTAACGCAAATGGTTTGATTAAATAAACTTTGGAAGAACTTTAATTTATCGCCAAGTTTTGACAATATCATGTGTCTAGTTGGTAGCTGAGAAAAAATTTAGATATTTATTTAAAATTCCAAAGATTTAAACATATAATTTCATTGCATGAACATGGCGCAATTGTTTATATATCTCTTTACTTTACATTCCCTTAGTATTACTATTTGCTATCTCCTCTTCCCCTCTCCTAGGTAACATGACTCCTAAAAACCATTTGGTTGTAAGAAATACGGTAACCTAAGGGGCTCCCCTATAGAAAGTTGTTCTAAAAAGGGCTCCCTGAGTCAGAAAACGTTGAGATTAGTGTATTCACTGCTTTGATGTCAAATTAAATATTCCGGAATTTTAAAGGGTGTGGCTAAGAAGGAAGTTCTTGTTAATATCAATGATATCATTATGGTAAGCAGATTCAAACATATGCAGACCACACACTTGCCGCTATGTTTGATACTATTAACACAAACAACACAATAAAATTAAATTACTTTGGTAATGCACCCTACCTACGTTACTATACAGAGAAAATGGAAACAAAGGGGCGGATGTGAAGTGCCCTGATATATCGCGTGCCCGGGAACTTTATGAAGGACTGGTTATGAGCGTTTTATGACTGTAGTAAATTCTTCCTGTACACGCTAGACTTTTACCCCTTCTACTCTGACATAGATGTCAGAATCTGGAGAAAGTTAAATAAACAAACGTGCCGATAAAAAAAATTAATGACATGTGTTAATCATAGTGCTGATTTAGAACTGTCAGTCCCTTATACTAATTTACAATGATGAAATTGCCTCGTTTCACCGTAAAACCATTTGTTGTAAATCGATCCGCTATTTAATGGCATTATCGATCTGCTATCACAGCAAATTTAATGGAATCCGGGTTTTGGCACATTTGCTTCCAAATGATTTCAGCCCTTCTCTGTGCAGAGAGTTTCCACAATGACCAAACAAATTCTGAATTCACTCGTGTCTATTGCGTTCTTAGGTCTCACTAAATGGAAACACTATGGACCATATATAGGTCAAGTCATTACACTTGTCGCATATTTGCCAAACATCCCTAAGTATACACCTTATGGGTAAAAATAACATAACCTAACCTACATTGACTCTAAACTATTTTAAGTGTCTAGAGTATGTCAAGTTTTATCCTTCCTTGCAGTTATCATCAGAACTTACCGTCGGTTCATAAAACTGATAATTATGTTTATAATATTAAGAAACTACGATTTACATCAGAGCATTGATATAGAAAACGCAGGTGAGGTTTCCAGCTTGAAGCTTAAGGCTCGATGGACACATCAGGGTTTTACCGTACGGTGCCGCTGCGTGCCCGCAAGTGCGGCGTGGAGTACTGGAAGACATATGAATCACTGCACACAGACCTCCGGCGACGTTGCGGCGACGATGAGGCACCACACGTCCACTGTGCGTCCATTCTTCGCCGCAGTTCCCCTCCTTACCGCAGCGGCGACGCACACACTACTCCGTCTGTCAGTACATTGTTGTCTATTGAGCAGTGCTCTGACGAAATGGTAGGTGTGGCTGGATCAAAATCTGAAGACCATTTGGACATAGAACTGTTCATTTGTGAAATAAAAAATATACTTAGCTATCCTAAAGGGTTATAGCTAACATTTCCTGTGGAGGTACAGACAGTATCATCCAGGTATCTCGGTATTAAATCACCAAAATCCATACAAAATCTACCTATAATAAGTTTTGAATCAGTAAGTGAGTGCACCCAAAACCGTCTCCGATTCCAAAAGAAACGTCTGTACACTAAATAAAAGAATATTGCACGTTTTATGTGACTTAAATGCGTGACTGTATGGAGCACGCTCAGGCTGCCGACTGCGGCTAGGTGGCTGCTAGTCACGCGTGTGTGCATCGAGTCTAAAGGGTAAATTGTAACCAGCATTACATATTAGAACGTCTTATTAATACATGTGTCACCTTAGGTTATAACATACTGAGTACACCTTCATTTTACAAAAATTTCTGGTGGAATCTAAAAGTTCTAGGTTACTAACCGAGCACTGTACCTGAGTGTACAGTTCAAGATTACCTTACCTTATTTATTAATGTAGGAAAGCAACTAAACACGACTATTTAAAAATATTGAGATTCAATTAATTGATAATTTACAAATTATTTTTCACAAGACCGCCATTCTTAATTTTTGACAATCAAATCGACTTATTTTATTAATTCAGAATTATTTTAATGACGTTAAATATTTGACTTGAAAATTTACAAGTATAAAGTCATTTAATACTCTGACACAGAAGAATATTAATGAGCTTTTCACGTTTACGTCATTTGTTGCTTGTCAGAGTGACAGTAATTACATTACAGTAGGACGCCGATGCTGAATACGATTTACATTTCTGTATCCGACTTGTTGATTTCCAAATCTCCTCCGAATTTAGTTATAAGTACATTAAATTTTCCATTAATATTCTGTCATTTTGTAACTCGTAAATTGCTTTCTGTCTCTTTTCCATCCATTCTGTGACATATTTTTTACTTAACCATGCTGTATGTGTCTTTTCTTGGCAAACGCCAGTTGACATCATAGAAATCTCTCGCTTTGACGTTTGTAATTGGCTCCCATATCTGAGCTCTTTTTTAAAATAATGAATTCTTCTCCGTTTAATTCTGATAATCGTTTTATATTTAACAAAACGTAGAAATTGTTACCATTATCTAAATTTTTACCACTTTTCCTACCATCATAGGGTGACGTAGTGTAACGACATAGTTACATGATATCTGTCGTGTGTTTATGTGAGCACAGTGCTACAATATGCACTCTCGTACTCTAAGGAACGTTTGCACTCTCGTGTACAGAAACGTTTACAAGGCTATCGTTACGCTATCGTATATGTTATGATACGTCACAGTGTATTGTATAAATCATCATCGTCATCATCTGCGAGGATTAAACCAAGGATAATTTGTTATGGTCTCAAACAGGCAAGGTCTAGAGCTGGTCACTCCAGCGCTTCCTTGAACGTCCCACACCTCTCCGTCCTTTCGGCATATAGTTGCACAGTTGTTTGGGGATGGAGCAGTCACACATTCGGCAAATATGTTCCCACCAATTCAACCGATACTGGGCACTCCTGTCGATTATAGTCATTCCTCCTGTATATCTGTGTTTCTTCTACGATCACGGAAAGTTTGCCCTGTCACGTGCCTGACAAATCTCATTTCACCCGCTTGGATGCGACTGGCCTGGCCTTTCGTTAAAGTCCAATGCTCAGACCCATAAAGAAGTGTGGGAAGAGCCATCACCTTGTAGAATTTCAGGCCTGTTTTTTTACTTGCTGACTTAAGGGTTTGCCTGATATAAGAGCCGCATATAAGGTTGAACTTATGCAACTTATTCACAACGTCATTGCTTGTATTATAAGACAAACTGTAGCCCAGGTATTCAAAATTGCTGACATATTCCAGGACAGTACCATCTATATCAATTTTTTCCCTCACGGGATCAGTTCTACGATAGGCGATCACCTTGGTCTTTAGTGTGGATATTTGTAACCCAGAGTCTGTGCAGACTTGATTTTACAAATCTATCCCCATCTGCAACCAGTTTTCCGAGTCCGACTGAATAGCCTGATCGTCCGCAAACAACAAAGTATCAACAAAATGTCAATTGCATAGTGGCCAATTATAAAATGATTGTATAAATACTAAAGTAAATTAATAAATCTTTAAGAAAGGAAAAAATCGACACAGATAGGTAAATAGATTGGCATACTTCTTCTTCTTCTTCTTCTTCTTCTTCTTCTTCTTCTTCTTCTTCTTCTTCTTCTTCTTCTTCTTCTTCTTCTTCTTCTTCTTCTTCTTCTTCTTCTTCTTCTTCTTCTTCTTCTTCTTCTCCTTCTCCTTCTCCTTCTCCTTCTCCTTCTCCTTCTCCTTCTCCTTCTCCTTCTCCTTCTCCTTCTCCTTCTCCTTCTCCTTCTCCTTCTCCTTCTTCTTCTTCTTCTTCTTCTTCTTCTTCTTCTTCTTCTTCTTCTTCTTCTTCTTCTTCTTCTTCTTCTCCACGACTAGATATAGGCTTACAGCCTGTTCTGAGTTCACTGAAGTTATTCTTTCTTGGTCTACCAAGAATCTCGTTTTCCTTGAGGTCTGTGTCTTATTACTTGTTTAGTAGTGTCTTATCTTCCATTCTTTCGATAATATTCTCTTTCATAGTTTTTAGAAAATATAAATGCACACTCCTGTAGTATTTTTTAAAACAGTGTGTATAGTAATACGAACCGTCTCTACAATGATATCATTCCCAACGAATGGCGTAGTAATGTGTTTTCTGAAAATGTTCTTCAGTCAGAAAATTAGTGGTAGACAAACGTTATTATCGGAAATGCATTTCAAAGACGTGTAGCAAAGATATTAGGCACAAAAATACAGAGTAAATGAAAAATAGATACTAAAAACAAATTAATCATCATCATCATCTTCAAGGATTAAACCAAAGGATGGTTTGTTCCGGTCTCAAATAGGCAAAGATTAGAGCTGGTCACTCCAGCGCTTCCTCGGACGTCCTACACCTCTCCGTCTCCTCGGCTTATAGTTCCATAGTTGTTTGGGGATGCGGCAGTAATCAGTTCGGCAAAGATGTTGCCATTAATTCAGCCGATACTGGGCGATCCTGTCGAGTATACTCATAATATTCAGTTCCTGCCGTATATCTGTGTTTCTTCTATGATCATGGAAAGTATACCCTGCCACGTGCCTGAGAAATCTCATTTCAGCCTTTTGTTGAAGTCTAATTCTCAGAACCCATAAAGAATTGTGGGAAGAGCTATCACCTTGTAGAATTAATAAGAAACAAATTAAGGACAATAAAATAATTGAAGTAAAAGAATGGTAAGAGGTAAAGTGATTTATATAGAGAGATAAAAATATAGACGTGTTATCGTCTGAACTAAATACAAAGAATCAACAGGAGTTGTCAGCACGTCGATGATAGAGGCAAGCAATACCCGAGGGAATCGAATCCATAACACCTTGTGCGTTCGTGCCGGCTGTACGTGATTGTGGGTTATTGAATTAGGCTGAGAACACTCTGCTGCGTGTGGTCCTTTTTTCTTATATAACTTTGCACGGAGCATCTTATACTACCAATATACGTATTACTTTTTTTACACATTTTATATAACGCTGAAAGTTGTAAATAATTGGTCACTAATTGTAGAATGTTAGAAGTAGAATCGTTATTCACCAAATAAATATATGAACTGTACCTTTATCCGTTCCTGCAGTATATTTTCGATGTTTTTAATATGCGATTGCATCGATATATTACGATGTGGAAAAGAAGAAGTGTACTAATTGTAAATTGCCCTATTTCTTAATGTAAAGCAAAAATACGTGTTGTTTTCATTTGTGAGGTTATGCAACAATGGTTTTTAGTTTTTAGTTTACTGCTGAAATAAATAAAAGCCATGGTTAAGTAAAACATAACGTTTAATGTGTATATACAATGCTTATAACAGAGTAACACTTTAAATAGAGAACTTAATGATTTTGAGTTGACAAATTAACAAAACTACAACAGCAAATATAAACTGAAAAATACAAATATCTAATTGTGTCCGTAGGATTACTATTCTTTGGTTTGTTTTGTAGGGTTTGGTTTGGTTACTTTGTCAATTAAATCATATTTTGTGATAGCCTGGGAATATTAAATCATTAAAACACAAAACACATAAAAACGACATCCTAAACGAACAGACACAATTTAAATCACGAATATTATTCGAACATATCACACACACACACACACACACACACACACACACACAACATCGATTCTTCAAAAGTCGACACCGTCGTCAAGAACAAGACGGACAGCGCTCCCAGTGGCGGCCTCTGACGAAGCTTATAATAAGTGAAAACTGGTTCAGGCTACAAGGTAAAACTTTTAAATTTTCACCACTATAAAAATTTGTGTTCCGAGTCAGTAGTGATATATTTAATTAAAAATGTCTTTAGGACTTGCTGGGAACTAGCCAAGTTAAATTAAATTGTTCAGACCGAACGTTACGTTACACTTAATAGGTAAAATCTTCTCTGACGACTAGTTGGTTATACATAGATCTACGTGTTACGATTAGATATTTAAACCTCATCATATTCAAAATACGTAATCATGAATACCTAAAAGAATGACTGCAAAATAAGTGTGTAAGCACTATTCTGTTGATGCTGTTGCATTTGCTATATTACACTTCCTTTGTTAAAACAAATTTAACGCGCTCATAACTTATTCAAAATGTTTCTGTAAGCTGCATCCTGCTTGCATGTAACAAGAACAGAGTTTCCTCTCATTTGAATTATCTGCTGTACATACATCCGCCTTCACGTGACCTAGTTTTATGAATTTACAACGTTACACCTGTGCTACTACTCTGTAACGCTTACATAACGTCTTCAGTGTTTCTTCCGCTGTTCAAATTAATTACTCGCCAAACAATGAGTATTTTCTATAAGAGCACCACATTCTGAATTTGCTAGGTGAATATAGCAACCTAATTTTAGGTTGTACCCCATTGACTTCTTTAATCTTAAAGCAAAGAAAATTGGATTCTTTAATTTCACAAGTATATTGTTACGTAATGTGGAAAAAGTGTTACGTAATACAGAACGTTCTACAAGTATCTCGGCTATTCCAGCTCTAATGTGTGTGTGCGTACATATTGCTGCTACTTTGTGATGAAAGACTTTTACGCGTCAACTATCGAGTCTATTCCAGCTCTAATGTGTGTGTGTGTACATATTGCTGCTACTTTGAGATGAAAGACTTTTACGCGTCAACTATCTCGGCTATTCCAGCTCTAATGTGTGTGTGCGTACATATTGCTGCTACTTTGAGATGAAAGACTTTTACGCGTCAACTATCGAGTCTATTCCAGACCATACCGGTAAGCGCAGTGTGTTCAAGGACACTGTTTCTAGTGGATTCTTGAGAGCGCCTGTTTGTTTAACACGCCATCCAACGTGACAGATTATTCTGGAATGTCAGCGGCGTATAACTATAGGCATTCAGCGACGGTCAGTTTAGTTTAAGTGGTGATTTATTCCAGTGCGTTTCGAAGTATTGTGGCGAAGTATTATGTGTTTTATAATTGTGCGAGACTCGTTGACATTATTATTGTGTGTGAACAATTTTTATTTGATTTGTTGTAAGAGACTGTTGATTACAAACTGTTTAATTGTGATAATTAAAGCTGGTGATTAGTGGACGTAATTGGTGTCTTGTATTTCGATTTCCACTGTACCATACGACGATCAGTTAAACCATTCTCTACAGATCAAAAACGTTGAGTAATAAAGAAGTGATCGAGATTCATAATATATATAAGTCCTTTTAGACTAAATCCGCGCATTTACACAATTTCTTGATGTGTAAAGCGCTGACTAAATAAAATCAAGTTTGATTGTCTTACGAAAATGCTTTAATCAAGGTGTAAAACTTGAAGACAACAGCAGCTACATAACAGTAGCACACTAGAAAGAGGAAGAGAGGGAGACCTCATATTTTTAATGTTATATTTATTAACGAAATTTTTTCTGTTCTCGGTAATTAATAAGAAAAGATTAATTAGCATTTTAGATAACATAAATCATACTAAACATACTACAATAGGTGACAATCTGATCTAACTATTTTATTATTAATCTAATTAGTCTAATTATTTATTAGTAAAAAATATTAGTCTATTAGTTTCAATGTGAATCAGTGACTGCTGTTTCTATAATATTGTGATTAACATAAATTGCAGTATATAATACAGTTTATAAAGTGTTCAGCTTATTTTACATAATTTTCTATTTGAATTAATTAACTTTAAGTAGCGAGTGAAGTCGCTCGTATTCAGATTACTTGATCATTTTACCAAGAATATTATAAGAAAAATACTTTTATGAATTTGTTTAACTAAATGCAACCTTGTGTTAGTGTTAATCAAATCATATTAATATTGTAGCATCACGAGATAATACAAAAAAGGGGTCTTTCACTGTTTCCTGCTGCAAAATCAAACTTCCGTCTCCGCGTTTGTACATTATTTCGGTGTCAGATGTGTACTAGAACTGTTTTCTTCACAAGTAACTAATGCCAGGTTATGGAGGTTATGTACGACAATGTAACTTAAATAAAATTTACATTGTTAGTGTACATTAAAAGGGTGTATTTATTGGAAGTACAGAAATTAGTTTCCATTTATCACACATAATTACGGTACAGAGACGATTTTTGGAGGTTGTGTCTACGTTTAACAATGTAACTTAACCTTTTAGATTTTTAAAATTAATTAGACTTAACAAACATTTCCTTAGTTAGTGTACATTCAAAGGCTGTATTTATTGTATGGATAAAAGGCGTATATAACATTAAATACTGTATTTATTCGAAGTACCAGAATTAAAACCTACTTCCAATTTAGAACCCAGTACAATCTAACGTATAACCAAACAAGTACATTAAAATCCTTTTTTCAACATGATGCAATTAAAAGCAATGTGCAGTTTCTGTTAACACGCAAATGATTAAGTATTAATAATGGGTTAGAGTGGAATTTAATGTTACTACGGTCTGAATTAATGCAAATAAAATTTGAGAATCTCGTAAACATATTAAAGAATGCTTGTATAATACACACAAAATTATTACAGTACGGACCTTTGTTAATTAATAGAAACAAATGGGACTCTATACTTTAGTATGTACCAATAAAATTCACTTTTTTTCAGATACCGATATCTATTGTTTCTTTTCATACTCTTAAAAAAAGGTCATTAACAACATACATTATGAAAAAACGTGATTACAAATCATAACCAGCCATTATTTACTTGTGAAGAAATAGATCTAACATTTACAAACATGAAATCTTCAATTCTCTTCCTACTTGTTTCATAAAAACTGGAGATTCTACTGCAGGTTTTAAGTCCACTAACTACTTAATTAAATATACATAATTGTTCTTGTATCTTGTTGGGTAACATATTGTATTAATACACCTGCTTCCTACTCATATGTGAAAACAATATTTTTAAATTACGGTCCTCCAAACTTTATCAACACTTTATATCTTTAAAATTTAGACAAAGTCTAATGAGCAATTTGGCCTAACCTGAATTTACATGACCTGGCTCAGAACAACTTTATTTTAACTAATTATAATTAATATTAGGCATTACCTGTATTAACTTCCCGTCTTGTGACTTATCTCTTTTAATTTCTAAAACGACGCGTCTCGAGGATAAATCCTCATCTACGGGTTTTTAATATTATAAAAACATCAAATTCACCAGGATGGCGTCGTCAATCACTTAAAACACACAAAAACACCACACATAATTGTACACTGATATAGTCTCGGCACAGCCCGATGCGCATCGTCTCGTTGCCAACGATTAACTCGTTGTGTTTTTTTATTTGTATTTAATTATGTGTGGTGTTTTTGTCTGTTTTAAGTGATTGACGACCCCACTCGGGTGAATTTGATGTTTTTATAATATTAAAAACCTGAAGATGAGGATTTATCCTCGAAACGCGTCGTTTTAGAAATTAAAACAGATAAGTCACAAGACGGGAAGTTAATACAGCTAATGCCTAATATTAATTCTAATTAGTTAATAAACGTGACTTGGAGAAAAATAAAACAAAATGAAACTTTATTTTGGCAAATACAAAGATGAAGACTGGTTGCAATTTCTTCAGGGCTCACACCTGCTGCCAGGCTTAGTTCTATAACATGATAAGAAAGAAAGAAATCAGCCCGAATCTCCAACCACTATGGGAAGGCTTTTACACCATTACCAAGAAGATTAATGATGTCATCTAGGAATAACTCCTTAGGGCATTTAGTTTTATTTATACACTTAACTCATGTTAATTAGTTCACTAACAGCACTGCTTTGTCTTACAGTAACACAACACGTTACACTAACTCAAAGGAATTTGTTTTCAGTTTAAGAAACGTGCTTTACATTAATATGTGTACGCTTACTATATTGAAATCCAATGTTCACTATCCAATAATTACAAATTTTGTGGAATTGTGAAATTAGTAACACTATGTACTAATGTATGATTATCAGTTGAATTTCTGACTTCCTTTGATTAATTAATAAATTTTACTAATTTGTTTCTTTATGTCTATTTAATTATTTCTTATTAGTTTTTAATCTTTGTGTTTTCATTACTCATTTGTAAATTCTTGGATTTTGTTGTCCATGACATGTCCATTGATTAACTAATTATCGTTAAAACACACAGAGCACTGATCTTCTTTTGCAAGATCACAAGTATATTTCAAGACCATTTGCAGGTCAGGTATTTTTCTGTCTGTTCACTTTCTGAAAGTGGTTGAGGAACAAGTGGGAAGATGTCTCCATTAAAACACACACACTAGCACCACACAATTACTTTTTTTCTTTATTTAATTTCAATTCTGTATTAGAACAAATGTTTTCAAAGTTTACAAGTTTTTTTTAATTTCTTGGATTAATTTTTTTAAGTTTATGCAATGTGGACACATAGAGAGGAGTCTCAGTTTTTTATGTTTTTTCAATAAATAAAAATGAGAGGCGGAGAGAGAGAGAGAGAGAGAGACCAAAAATAACACATACAGAAATTTCATCAGAACTTTTCCTTATAGTAAAAAAATAACTAAATAATGAATGGCAAAGAACATTAACAAAATTAATGGAAATTATAGTTATTATTTGTTGTCTAATGAACAGGTACTAGTAATAGCTTCATATACTTCACATCTTAAATTATAAACCTATTACAAACATATTTGGTATACTCAGCTTGAAACAAACGTTCAGACCAATAAAAATGGTTTAAATTTTACCATGCTGCATTATTAGTACTGTTGAAACAGCAGGTTGATTATAATTGTTTTTAGAACAGACTTCTGGAATTATGTGTGCAAAATGGTTAAAGCATACCTCCTTACAGTGTGCCTTAATAAGTTGTTGATTATTCTAACTGATACATTGTCATGCCATTATCATATGACAGTTCTCAGGGCTTCAGTAATAGTCATCTTTGCTGTTAACATGGACACAAGTCTCTTTTTTAAAAAGACTTTTCATTAGTAAAGTTACTTATAAGTAGGCATAAATTTGTACTCATAATATGAGGCTAAGAATTAAGAAAAAGTGAAACCAACTCGTTACACTGAAAAACGTCTAGGTATACTACTACTGATTGAAAAAGACAAGATAGCTCATGGTGAACTTTTTCTTTAAAACTTTTAACACCATGGATTCTGCGTTTATCCACAGTTACTTTGCCCTTTTTTACATTTTATCAACTTGTGTTCCCAGAGTCACAATATTCTGAATTGTTCTTAAAATTCCCATTTAGGATTAGACCCATCCATACTTATCTGTAGCACAGATGCAGATTTATTCCTAGTAGAGTTATCTTCGAATCCCTTAAAAAACCTTAAAGATTACTTTAGAATAGGAAGTCAAAGAAACACAGAATTTAAGTAGCAAGTTTCCACTACTTTGTAAAACGTTCTAGAAACAAACTGTGACATCCAGTAACTGTTGCTGAGAAACCTTACTAAGGGGTTTATAAAAAAAATTACAAGCTTGCTCTTTTGAACATCTGATGAAAAGGTTTTTTAAAGTGTACCTAACATAAAAACGTACAATGTTCGATTTGTCCTTGTATTCCATACTTCCATAAAGCTTAGTTAATGTGTGTATTTATTGTATGTATAAAAGACTGTATATAACATTAAAGGCTGTATTTATTCGAAGTACCTGAATTTACTTCCAATTTATAACCTAGTACAATCTAACGTATAGCCAAACAAGTACATTAAAATCCTTTTTTCAATTTCAAGAGGATTGTCAGTTTTTTAGTTTCAAAGGATAAAGAAAACACTTGTTTACAATTACCTCTAAGATGTCAAGGGTAATTGTAAATTGAATTTAGAGCTCTATTTATTATTTATATTTAAAGAATTTTTTGTATGCAACATAATAACAAATGTTGAAATATTTGCAGTTATTTCAATTTTAAAACGTATACACAATTTTTAATAAATCAAAATGTTTCAATCCATTTTCCGTTTACAATTACCCCACCTAACCGCAAATGTATGGTGTGTCTCTATCTTCAGTTAGCATTTTTAATTTTAATTGCTATGAAAATAAATTGAAATAACATGTGTATGAAAAAGAAACGTTAATTTTAGTAGACTTTAAAAGACTTAACACAGGGAGTCTTTAAATTTGTTTTAAAGTTTTTTCCTAAAGCTCTTGAATTTTGCTTAGAATAGCCAAAGACCCAATGCCATTTGTACACCACGTGGTAAAATTGTGTTGTTACAATGGCGTACCCGCGAATGGTTGTGAGGCTTGTTCGCGTGTTTCGTTACATTTTTAATCAGTATTGTGTTGTGAGTTTTACATTAATTTAATTAAGAATGATTAGCTATAATGAACTGTCGAGTGTTATTAGTACAGAAGAGGATGCAATTTTTTTTCTTCAAAAAAAAAGGTTTGGTTCACAATCCTCGGCAATGTGAACGAGGACGTGACTTGGTATTAGTCCTTCGGCAGCAACAGTGTTGATGTTGCAATAAGAAGACTTGCCGTGAGAATAAGGTAGTTCGCAAGAGCACATTTTTAGAGGGGTCCAAATTACCGCTTAGAAAAATAATAAAATTTATTTATTTCTGGTGTGAAGGGCGTAGTAGTGTAAAAAACAGTAAAAATCAACTGAAAATTGGCATCAACACACACACAGAGTGGACGGCTTACTTAAGATATATCTGTGCCTTAGACATCATGAGAAACGCACGGAAAATTGGAGAACCGAATTTAACAGTTGAAATTGACGAGAGCGTGTTTGCCAAGAGAAAAAATAATGTTCGCCGGGTGTATCCACAACAATGTGTATTCGGTGGATACTATCGAGAAACCAAGGAATGCTTCTTGTGTCGTGTTGAAGGTCGGTCAGCAGCTACCCTCCTACCTCTCATAGTGGCAAATATTGAACCAGGGTCCACTATAATGTCAGATGAGTGGCGTTCGTACCGTCAAATTGTTAGTTTGCCACAACAGTACAGTCATTTGACTGTAAACCATAGTTATAAATTTGTGGATCCTCAAACGGGAGCGCATACACAAGGTGTAGAAAGCATGTGGCGGTCCTGTAAACGCCGAAACATGATTGAATGTGGTACGAGAAGGGAACGCTTAGATTCCTATTTAAGTGAGTTCATGTGGCGAACAAGAAATGGAAATGAGGATTTGTTCCAGAAAATGCTGGAAACCATCAACAAATATGAGGCCCCTTTTTACTAAAAAAAATATGATTTTGGTAAGTATTATCAATTTCGGTATGTTCTATTTTTTTTTTTTTTTTTTTTTTTTTTGCGGGGGAGGAAAAATGCATTATGCACCATCAGGAGACACCCGACTGGTCTCCCGGTGTGTGTGGGACTCGTACCCACTAAAAAACCTCCACTTTACAGGCAGGGAACCCCCCCTGGAACAATTATTCGTATGGCTTCAGGGTGGCACCTCGTATTGCGCCTACTAGGCTTCTACAGCTTTATCTATATCATCGACCTGTGAGACGGTCCCGTTCAGGCTTCTTCTGCCGCAGGACCATCCTCACGAAGGTCACAACCATGTCCCAGTTCTCTTTGCTGTTGAGCATGACGCCTATGATATTATCAGGCGTCATGGGGCCAACCTCCGATTCGAGTCCTCGCCTCTCTAGCACCCACCGTTGACACTCGAAAAAAGTATGATGAGCGTCATCAGAGTCTGAGTCGCCATACACGTACGACGGATCCTCCATCTTAACCATCCTTCGCAGGTATGCACAGAAATAACCATGCCCTGTCAGGAATTGAGTAAGGTAATAATCTACCTCGCCGTGCGTTCTGTCCACCCATTCAGGGAGGTTCCCAATCAGCCTCCCCGTCCACCTAGCTCGACTCTCCTGCTCCCATCGTAGTTGCCAGCTCCGCATGGAGTGTGCCCTGGCCACTGCTCTTGCTTCTACAAACCCCAAGTCTTCCTTGGTTTTGTAGACCCTCCTTCTCTCCTCAGCCATCATATCTATTGGCATTACTCCAGCGACGACCAACACTGCTGGTTCCGACACCGTTCTGTAGGAGTTTGCAATCCGAAGTGCTCCTCTTCGTTGTACCGCGGCCATCTGCTTGCGGTATTTTTCTTGCTTCAGTGCGTCGGCCCAGACCTCGCATCCGTAAAGGAGAATCGAGTTGGTCACCGAAATCAGCAGTCGCCGTCTTCCTGCAGCTGTGTCTCCGACATTTGCCATTAGTCTGCTTAGCACAGCAACGACCTTAGCGGCTTTCTCCGAGGAACATCGAATTTGCTCCCAGTAGGAAAGCTTAGTATCCAGGTGCACCCCTAGATACTTCACCGCTGGCTTTGATATTATCGCCTTTTCCCCCACCACGAACTCTGTGATTGTGGGTATAAGTCGTCGAGTGAGCAGCACAATCTCTGTCTTCTCCGTCGCAGGCTCTGTTCTATTTAGAATATACGTATTTCATAATTATATTGACTTTGAAATCACGTGCTTAGTTTAATTATTCATTGCTCAAGCTTAATCCAATACCATTTTCAAGGATTTTAAATATTCTGTAAAAGTATTTTGTTTCCTTATTGAACACAGTACATGACACATTAAAAGTATTCAGTACTTAAAAGTAGGTTAGGTTACATTATTTAATCTAAACATCTTCACAGCAGCTGTAACGAAGTTAATTATAAAATAATCATTTTGTATTTTTTCTTTTACAAGTGGATATTAAGCCAAAAAGTTGATATCATATAAAGTGTAATAATCATGTTCAGTGTATTATTATTTTTAATGTCATAGGTTACAGATCAAACTAACCTTATACTCACGAGGTATAATTGTACTGATTTCACCTGTAAAAGAACGGTTGGCTGAAAATAAGACACAATTGTAACACATATCAGAACCTGTGTGTGTGTGTGTTTTGGTGGACGGGTCAATAATGTGTAAACCCTTTAATATTGGTCTCCTAGAATGCTGACTGATTAAACAAAATAATTGATTAATGTTCATATGTCAGTACTTTGTGTGTCCGGTGATGTAATTTATTTTTCTTTGCAGGCACAAGAAAAGGTTAGAAACATTTACATCATCATTACCCAGGCTGAGAAACTGAAACTTCCAGCACTGTATTCACGTTTGTAATTTACACAGTGAAACCAGTCGAAACAAAGTATTAAATTCCTTTGAGAATATTATTAAAAGCAGGCACATTACATCATACACACACAGTATCATCATTGTATGGTGTTCTGTTGTGTGACAGGTCCCAGATATTACCAATCATCTCCATCCATATGTATTTGGCTTGAACGTTTGAGCTTTCATCTCTACATAAGATGTCCACTTTGCATTTCGTACACAAGCTCATCTTCTCTCCATTCATGGTTCTTTCAAAAACTGGTGTTAATTGTTCATTTTCTCTCAGGAGTAAATATACTTATACTTAATATTCAATACTTAAAAGTTGGTTAGGTTACATTATTTAATCTAAACAACTTTACAGCAGCTGTAACAAAGTTATTTATAAAAAAATTATCTGCTGTATTTTTTCCTTTACAAGTGGATATTAAACAAAAAACCGATATCATATTCTTATACCATAAGAAGTAATATAATCACGTTATGTTCAAGATGAGTTCTATTTCTTGTGTATAGTGTGTTTCAGTGTTTGCATTAAACAAAACATTTTTAAATCAGTGTTGAACACTTGCCAAGTAGTGTGCGTGATATTTTCCAACAAATTCGTATACTGCATGAGAGTAGACTATTGATGTATACTATTTTACATGTCAGAAGTATAACGATATATTTACAAATTACTTTATTCTATTTTCTTATGTTATTATTATTATTATTATGCAATAAAAAATAAAATACTTTTTAACAAAAATATACTTTTATTTTAATTATTGTATTGTATTTAATATTACTTCAGAAACATAAATATAATTAAAGTAAAAATAAATAGTTGTAATAATTTCATTAAAAAGTATATTTTTGTTAAAAGTAATGTCTTAATTATTCAACAATGATATATAACTCTCTCACTCTCCCCCCTCCTTCTCTCTGGGTGGGGGGGTTGAATATATGAGTGATAGGTTAATCTTGTTTTCAACAAATTCCAGTTACATTGCAATCTAATAGGTTAGAGTCTGTACTTAAAATGGACAAATTCTTGGTTAAGTGACCAAAATACCAGGTAAAGTGGTAAGTAAAAAACCATTCCATTCTCCTCAGCCTACACATAGATATATATTATTGCCCGTCTTCTTTATTTACAGTGTGGAACTGTTACATCCTGTTACAGTATACTGGATTTAGTACTGGCTTGAGGCACACATACTTCTTAAATAATACGTCTACTCTACATGAGTGTTGTGGTTGGTTAGGTAATGATAGTACATTGTTGTGTGTAATGATAGTACATTGGGTTTGACGTTTATTTACAAACCCAATTGACTATGTAGTGCTCTATTATACATCTTTTGACCTCACTCTAACTGTTATTCTTCGTTTCTTCTAGTAATTGTTCATGTAACCTGTCTTGTATTTTACTGTACTAATTTTTAAAATAAACACTGAGGCCTATGTATCTTGTAGCATAAGCTATTAACCGTAGTGCATACTCCTTCTTTACCTAAAAAGTGGTAGATACCTAATACTAACCTATTAAAACTGTGTATTTAATAATACTAACTTATTAACCATAATGCATGTTCCTTCTTTATCTAGAAAATGTTACACGTTGAATATTGTGTTTTTACAGAAACACCAGCTAGGCACAGGTAGTCGTGAGTGGTAAGGAGGTGACTCTACACGCCTCTCGATACATCACCTGGAAAGATATTCTGGACCTCTGCGGACCTCCACATGAACTCACTTAAATAGGAATCTAAGCGTTCCCTTCTCGTACCACATTCAATCATGTTTCGGCGTTTACAGGACCGCCACATGCTTCTACGCCTTGTGTATGCGCTCCCGTTTGAGGATCCACAAAGTTATAACTATGGTTTACAGTCAAATGACTGTACTGTTGTGGCAAATTAACAATTCGACGGTATGAACGCCACTCATCTGACATTATAGTGGACCCTGGTTCAATATTTGCCACTATGAGAGGTAAGAGGGTAGCGCTGCTGACCGACCTTCGACACGACACAAGAAGCATTCCTTGGTTTCTCGATAGTATCCACCGAATACCCACTGTTGTGGTAACACCCGGCCAAAATTATTTTTTCTCTTGGCAAACACACTCTCGTCAATTTCAACTGTTAAATTTGGTCCTCCAATTTTCCGCGGGTTGCTCATGATGTCTAAGGCACAGATATATCTTAAGTAAGCCGTTCACTCTGTGTGTGTGCTGGCGCCGATTTCCAGTTGAGTTTTACTGTTTTTCACACTAATACGCCCTTCACACCAGAAATAAATAAATTTTATTATTTTTCTCAGCGGTAATTTGGACCCCTCTAAAAATGTGACCTTGCGAACTACCTTATACTCACGGCAAGTCTTCTTATTGCAACACCAACGCTGTTGCTGTCCAAGGCTCAACACCATGTCATGTCCATTAACACAACGACGATTGTGAACCAAACCTTTTTCTTGAAGAAAAGAAACTGCAGCATCCTCTTCTGTACCAATAACACTCTAACCATCATAGCTAATCATTATGAATAATTAATGTATAACTTCCAGCAAGAAGACTGATTAAAAATTGTAACGAAACTGAACAAGCCTGTAACATCACCAATTAGAGATAATATTAATAAAATGAATTAGCAAATTCATAAGTGTTTTATTTTGGTTTCCACTGTACTATGTGACGATCGGTGAGACCGTCGTAACAATTTAACGAAACATCCCAATTAATTCAATATTATACTTTGAGGATTATAATTTTACATATACACTAATGTAAAATATAAAACATTATTGTTATCTGATTCCAAGCTTGCAGAAGTCAATCCAAATAAATGATGTCTGAATGTATGTACACACATAAAAGCCAAAATACAAGTGTTCTGTCTTGTCTGCTGTCAAAGAATATATATTCTTTATTTCTTTACGGTTGCAACTTCATTCATGTGAGTGAAAATTAATTTATATAAATCTCAAATCATCACCTGGAATCTACACTGTTGACTGTAAACAAATACAATAAATTCCTTTTGTGATCACTATGGGCCAATATGAATTTAATAGCACTAGCCGAATAATAACAATAACTGATAACAAGATTACGCAAGATTTGCCATTACTTATTGATATACCTGTTACTATGTATAGAGGTGTTACTATATATATTGTATGTTAAAACTGTGAGGTGTATTTTATAATCTGGAACATTTTGTACCAAATGATTTAATCACAAAAGATTATGTAAAACACAAAATTACAACAAACACACCAAAAGTATCTATAGAAATTAAAAAATAAACAAAATTATATAAATGAAAAATTATTCAATAAATGATTAAATATGTACCATAATTTATTAGATACTGCAATTATTTTTTATAGAAACAAACATCCACTAGCAGCTACAAAACCAATTTTCCCTATAATGTATCTAGCAAGATCCTGATCTTTTCGATACATTGTTGGATTGTTAATGCTAGCATTTTTTTATTCTTTTCCCTAAACATTTTGAAACCATAATTTCAAAGCGATACTACCTGAGATGCCTTTTTCCATTGTGTTTCCTTTTGCTCCAAAAAAATATTTTGTTGTGGTGTTGATAATGTCTTTATTCTTTAAAATTTTGTGTGAGGGAGATTGCAATATTTTTAACTGAACTGTAGCATTTCATTGCCTCAGTTTTTGTCATTTTTGTGCTACTGTAAAGTGTTTACTTTTTATTTACACTTCAGTAATGCCGTTTTTATTTTACATTTTTACACTTTCTGTCAAGCTACTGTAAAGATACAGTAAAATATACAATTTTATTTTTAAAAAAATGATCAAACCAAGCACTTATCTGTAATGAACAGAACGCTGTGTAATAACTGAAATATATGAGAGTTTTATTTAAGGTTATTGCTGGCTCTCACATCCTACCTTCCAGTATTTGCGTATCATCCGTCAGAACAGTGAATAACTCAACAGGATACTAAGTCATTCTTACTACTGTTCAGGTGCATTTAGCATGTACACCAGAGGCAGATTTATGCATAGGTAAAGTAGGCAACTGCCAACGGGCGGCAAATTTTGTAAAGGTCGTTATGTTGTTTTTAAAACTAAGAGATGTTTCAAATGCCGCTCTATTTCGTCTCAATATGATTACAAGCTTTCAAAAATATATATTGTTTAGTAACAAGGCTTATTACATAAAGAGAATAGTTCATCATTTACTTCTGATCTGTATATGAAGTAGGCCCTACATCGTTTTTTCACAATTACATTTACATACATTATATATGTGATACTTCCATTATATTAATTATTTAACTATTAATTTATTTACATTCAAATTTCGAACATCCTTTACCGACTCTGTAATTTGACATGAGTGAATGTCAATAGATGCCACAAGCTGCTATGAGCATAGTATAATTTCATACCCAACTCTAGTGCCAATTGAGCTTCGACCTGCCGAGGAGGGAAATAAGAGGTCTACACATAGTAAGTGTCCGTTAAACACTTGTTGTATTTTACATAAATCGTTAAATATATATTCATCAAATAAATTGATAGGCAAAAAGTGATAAGTGAAAGGATGATTATGTCAAAAGGTGTGTATATAATGTATTTTCATTTATTATGTTAGGGTAATATTAGTGGTATGAAAATATTCTACCACTACTGTATTACAGTATACAAATGTAGTGATATATCTTGGCACAATACTATGTAATAAATTTGGATAAAAGGCTCATTTCAAATAGAAAGGATAGCTGGTGTGATCAGACATAACAAATTTGTATTAGTTTTTTTGAGAATTTATGCCTGTCAAACTGCAATAAGCATATTTTCAAACCTTTATGGATGTGTGTCATGGAATTTACAGATTGCACCAAAAGAAACAGTTAAAATATATCTTTTCAATTAAACAAAAATTGGTCTTGTAATGTGAGTCAGTAATACAGCAGGAACTAATCAGTTAATTGCTATTACAAAATGCCTTATTCCTTTTTCATGATGAACAGATTTTGCTATACACCTGCATAAATAAAAATTATTAAATTGCTTAACTCTCAACACAAAGTATTTAAACTATTTAACATGAAACGTTCATCATGTCACATATTCTAGTAACAAGGTAAGTTTTTGGAATAGTGTTTTAGCTGAATTTATACACTAGGAGGACACTCAGCATTTAGTTTGTGTGTGTAACTCTGGTTAATCAAAGAGAATTATTTGTGTAAATTCAAGTTTAGTAATACAAATCTACTACCATAAAGGCCTGGAATGCTATGCATTAAAGAATTTTAATTAACTTTATATGGGGAAATCTGCTTTACATACATTATTTCTGAAAATAATAATCCTGAAATCTAATCAGTACTTATATCAAGTAAAGTGCAATAATTAAATAGATTCTTCAACTTGCACGTTGCAAACTTCAGGTGCTAAGCCTTTACTTTATTTTTAATTTAACATCAATTTATGTTCGGCAACGTTAAAAAGAACATGTTATGGCTTCTGAGAAAGTACACGGTGAGTGGAAGCTGGCTTAAATGAAGGTAAACATTTGATCTAATAATTAGTGTCCCGTGTTAGAAAACATGTGCAATACATATTATAAAAAGAAGGATATTGTTTTTACTTCCATGTTCCATAAGGAAATGGATAGCGAAAAAAATCGTGTTCGAGATAAGGGCTGATTCTGATTGTACTACCCTCAAAACATAAAGAAAAGTCATTTTTCGAAAGATGTCTGTTTGTAGAATTTTGTCTATGGCGAATGATAACTGCCGCAAATTCAAATAATTTTTTGCATATTGTAGAGGACTCAAGGTCTGTGATTTTGGTGAAGATCGGTTAAGGAGAAGGGGTAGTTTATCTGCAAGGTTTTATGTTTTAACAAGAGTAAAGTACTTAATTTTGATAACTAAGTATCCTGAAAAGGTCATAAGAATCCACTGTAGACAGGTAGATGAAATATCTATAAATTCAAATGGGTAGGGGGAAGTTGAAGGGGAGGGGATAATTTCCTATAAATGAAAATGATAGGTTAAGGGGAGGGGATAATTTTTTATATGTGTATTACGTTATCAGCAACAATGAAGTAGTTTGTTGATAAAATTCCTTCTCAGGCTGTTTGACCGTAGTCCAATGTTTTCTGCAAAACCAGACGTTTCGGAAGTGCCATCGACTGCCATCATCAGTGAAAATCGAGTGCGCTAACGTGAGGTGGTATATGTTAGTGACCACAATTCTGTGGTTGAGGCTGAAGATAGAAGTAGTTTCTGTGGAAATATTTCATTTCTAAATTGATTTTAAATATAAATCTTAAAACATGGAAGTTATGTATGGTTCTCCATACCGATATTATAATTATTTGCATTAAATAGTATTATTGTTTAATAAATGTTATATCCAGATCAAATTATGTGTATACAGTTCTGGAAAAATTAGACAGGCTTAAAATTGTGTTTGTTTATTGTAAACTGTATTATGTTTGGAAGTATCCCAAAGTAAATTTAACATTAATCATGTCAATCAATGAGGCCAGTCCAGTTTTATAAGGCTAGGAGAATCCTTGAAATGTTTGGAGCATCACTAGGTCATGATGGATCTAATCATCAAACTGCAGTTTCTGTGAAAAACTGGCAGATTTGAGTAGTCACTTGATAAAGCATGGTATTGTAAAAGCAACAGTTCTTTCAAAATTATTTTATAACCCTGTCAGTCTGCAAATAACTATTACACCTTTAGATCATCAGCAGATTTAAACTTTTCTTATTCGTGTTAGGAAAGTATCATATAAAACTGCTGGAAGTATGGAATACAAGGAAAAATCAAACATTGTACATTTTTATGTTAGGTACACTTTACAAAACATTTTCATCAGATGTTACAAAAGGGGCTTGTAATTTTTTTTTTTATAAGCCCCTTAGTAAGGTTTCTCAGCAACAGTTACTGGATGTCACAGTTTGTTTCTAGAACGTTTTACAAAGTAGTGGAAACTTGCTACTTAAATTCTGTGTTTCTTTGACTTCCTATTCTAAAGTAATCTTTAAGGTTTTTTAAGGGATTCGAAGATAACTCTACTAGGAATAAATCTGCATCTTAATAAATCTGCATCTGTGCTACAGATAAGTATGGATGGGTCTAATCCTAAATGGGAATTTTAAGAACAATTCAGAATATTGTGACTCTGGGAACACAAGTTGATAAAATGTAAAAAAGGGCAAAGTAACTGTGGATAAACGCAGAATCCATGGTGTTAAAAGGTTTGAAGAAAAAGTTCACCATGAGTTATCTTGTCTTTTTCAATCAGTGGTAGTATACCTAGAAGTTTTTCAGTGCAACGAGTTGGTTTCACCTTTTCTTAATTCTTAGCCTCATATTATGAGTGCAAATGTATGCCTACTTATATGTAACTTTACTAATGAAAAGTCTTTTTAAAAAAGAGACTTGTGTCCATGTTAACAGCAAAGATGACTATTACTGAAGCCCTGAGAACTGTCATATGATAATGGCATGACAATGTATCAGTTAGAATAATCAACAACTTATTAAGGCACACTGTAAGGAGGTATGCTTTAACCATTTTGCACACATAATTCCAGAAGTCTGTTCTAAAAACAATTATAATCAAACTGCGGTTTCAACAGTACTAATAATGCAGCATGGTAAAATTTAAACCACTTTTATTGGTCTGAACGTTTGTTTCAAGCTGAGTATACCAAATATGTTTGTAATAGGTTTATAATTTAAGATGTGAAGTATATGAAGCTATTACTAGTACCTGTCCATTATACAACAAATAATAACTATAATTTCCATTAATTTTGTTAATGCTCTTTGCCATTCATTATTTATTTATTTTTTTACTATAAGGAAACGTTCAGATAAAATTTCTGTATGTGTTATTTTTGGTCTCTCCCTTTCTCTCTCTCCCCCCTCTCATTTTTATTTATTGAAAAAACATAAAAAACTGAGACTCCTCTCTATGTGTCCACATTGCATAAAATAAAAAAATTAATCCAAGAAATTAAAAAAAATTGTAAACTCGGAAAACATTTGTTTTAATACAGAATTCAAATTAAATAAAGCAAATAAGGAATTGTATGCGTTCTAGTGTGTGTGTTCTAATGGAGACATCTTCCCCCTTGCTCCTCAACCACTTTCAGAAAGTGAACAGATAGAACAATACCTGACCTACAAATGGTCTTGAAACATACTTGTGATCTTGCAAAAGAAGATCAGTCCTCTGTGTTAATAGTTAATCAATGGACATGTCATGGACAACAAAATCCAATAATTTACAAATGAATAATGAAAACACAAAGATTAAAACTAATAAGAAATAATTAAATAGACATAAAGAAACAAATTAGTAAAATTTATTAATGAATCAAAGGAAGTCAGAAATTCAACTGATAATCACACATTAGTACACAGTGTTACTAATTTCACAATTCCACAAAATTTGTAATTATTGGATAGTGAACATTGGATTTCAATATAGTAAGCGTACACATATTAATGTAAAGCACGTTTCTTAAACTGAAAACAAATTCTTTTGAGTTAGTGTAACGTGTTGTGTTACTGTAAGACAGAGCAGTGCTGTTAGTGTTCTAATTAAGATGCATTAAATGTATAAATAAAGCTAAATGGCCTAAGGAGTTATTATTATATGACATCATTAATGTTCTTGGTAATGATGTAAAAGCCTTCCCACAGTGGTTGCAGGTTCAGGCTGATTTCTTTCTTCCTTATCATGTTATAGAACTAAGCCTGGCAGCAGATGTGAGCCCTGAAGGAATTACAACCAGTCTTCATCTTTGTATTTGCCAAAATAAAGTTGTTCTGAGCCAGGTCATGTAAACTCAGGTTAGGCCAAATTGCTAATGAAACTTTGTCTAAATTTTAAAGATATAAAGTGTTGAAAAAGATTTTAGGACCGTAATTTAAAAACATTGTTTGCACATATGAGTAGGAAGCAGATGTATTAATATAATATGTTACCCAACAAGATACAGGAACAATTATGTATATTTAATTAAGTAGTTAGTGGACTTAAAACCTGCAGTAGAAACTCCAGTTTTTATAAAACAAGTAGGGAGGGAATTGAAGATTTCATGTTTGTAAATGTTAGATCTATTTTCTTCACAAGTAACTAATGGCTGATTATGATTTGTAATCACGTTTTCTCATAATGTATGTTGTTAATAACCTTTTTTTAAGAGTACGAAAAGAAACAATAGATATCGGTATCTGAAAAAAGTGAATTTTATTGGTACATACTAAAGTATAGAGTCCCATTTGTTTCTATTCATTAACAAAGGTCCGTACTGTAATAATTTTGTGTGTATTATACAAGCATTCTTTAATATGCTTACGAGATTCTCCAATTTTATTTGCATTAATTCAGACCGTAGTAACATTAAATTCCACTCTAACCCATTATTAATACTTAATCATTTGCGTGTTAACAGAAATTGCACATTGATTTTTATTGCATTATGTTGAAAAAAGGATTTTAATGTACTTGTTTGGTTATACGTTAGATTGTACTGGGTTCTAAATTGGAAGTAGGTTTTAATTCTGGTACTTCGAATAAACACAGTATTTAATGTTATATACAGCCTTTTATCCACACAATAAATACAGCCTTTGAATGTACACTAATTAAGGAAAATGTTTGTTAAGTGTAATTATTTTTAAAAATCTAAAAGGTTAAGTTACATTGTTAAACGTAGACACAACCTCCAAAAATCGTCTCTGTACCGTAATTATGTACGATAAATGGAAACTAATTTCTGTACTTTCAATAAATACACCCTTTTAATAAAATATTTACCAATAAGCCCCAATAAAGTTTGTACCAATAACGTAGCCTACTAGGTTATACGTTCTAAATTGGAAGTAGGTTTTAATTCCGGTACTTCGAATAAATACAGCCTTTAATGTTATATACAGCTTTTATCCATACAATAAATACAGCCTTTAAATGTACACTAACTAAGGAAATGTTTGCTAAGTCTAATTAATTTTAAAAATCTAAAAGGTTAAGTTAGATAATTAAAGTTAGACACAACCTCCGAAAATAGTCTCTGTACCGTAATTATGTGCGATAAATGGAAACTAATTTCTGTACTTCCAATAAATACACCCTATTAATAAAATATGTACCAATAACGTAGCCTACTAGGTTATACATTCTAAATTGGAAGTAGGTTTTAATTCTGGTACTTCGAATAAATACAGCCTTTAATGTTATATACAGCCTTTTATCCATACAATAAATACAACCTTTGATTGTACACTAACTAAGGAAATGTTTGTTAAGTCTAATTAATTTTAAAAATCTAAAATGTAAGTTACATTGTTAAACATAAACACAACCTCCAAAAATCGTCTCTGTACCGTAATTATGTGCGATAAATGGAAACTAATTTCTGTACTTCCAATAAATACACCCTTTTAATGTACACTAACAAAGTAAATTTTATTTAAGATACATTGTCGTACATAACCTCCATAATCTGGCATTCGTTACTTGTGAACAAAACAGTTCTAGTACACATCGGACACCGAAATAAAGTACAAACGCGGAGACGGAAGTTTGATTTTGCCGCAGGAAACAGTGAAAGACCCCAAAAAAGAAACTAAATTTAATCATCAAAATTTATAGTAAAATTAATCAAATAGATAAATACTATGTAACTGAATGAGGAATTCAATAAAGAATAAGTAATCAAATAGAGAACAACCAAAAATAATTATATAAGGAAGAATTATAATAACTAAAACAATAAACCATGAAAAAAAATAGGTATTTTACAGATGCATGAATAAATTAAAAACAGGAATTAGGTTTGTAAACAAACATAGTAAATAACTTTACAAACAGACATAATAAAAGACAAGACTGGACTGTGACTTTGACATACTAATTACCCTCTAGATTAGGGAAGTGATTTTGTATATTTTATTATAATATTGTAAATAATAATGTTGTACGATGTAAGTAAAAAATGTATTTAGAGTTAAGCAAAGTCATTTGTATAACACAAGCCTAAAAGTCAAGCTAGGTCTTTAACCTAAGACTCGATTTATAATTAGCTCATATATATTGTTATAGTAAAGACAAGGTTATTATTTTCATAATTGTGTTTATTCGAAAAACATACAAGGTGAGATAAGTGAATAGAAAAGTGATAAATAATAATACTGAAACAGTGCAAATGATACAGTGTAAACAATGATAAAAATATAAAGTTTTATGAACCTAGTATGGCCAAGAGGTGAGAATGGCATGTATTTTATATAAAGTGACTATATAACAATAAAATCAACTTCATTAGTGTGAGTGACAATATAAAAATAAGTGAAATAAAAACATAAATGACATTATGTAAAAATAATCAGGAAAAGTAAGGTTATATTAAAAACTTGTATTTACTGGAGGCGGATAAAACAGCCCTGAGACCGAAAAATTCACCAAACGAACCACGACCTCTTATAAATGAATCTAAAGCTGGTTTTACAAGGAAGAAAGGTTTTTTTCTAGTGTGGGCGTTCAATGCGAAAAGAACAAACTAAATCAGTTGCCAATCCAAACAATATTAGAGAAGAAAATTATAGTAAAAAGACAAGTAAAGTTATAGGAGATATCAATAAACTAACGAACAATATTGTTACGACGGTCTACTCGATCGCCGTAAGTACTGGAGAAAAAATTAAGTACAAGACACCAACTAAATCACTAATCACACCTTTACTTTTTATAGTTAAACAGTTCGTAATTAACAACACAGTGTCTACAACAAATCAAATGAAAATTGTTCATACGCAATAAAATATCCACTAATATTAAAACTCAATTGTATTAAAATTATACCGTCCGAATATAAAACGCAACTCTTCACTAATAACTACTTGAACGTACACAGTAATAACTCGAACCGCTCTGTAAATATATCGCACTAATACTCTCGAACAGCACAGTCAAAATCGCAACTGATACTAAACTGAACGTCGTTTGAGTACCGGTATTTATTTATTAATTACGGGCTTGACACAGGCCGAGCGCCCCGCGAAGCCCGGCACAGTCGAGAAGATTCTCGCAAAATGCGTCCAGTATCAAGTACACCACACGCTTACATTCTGGATGTCTCTGGAACGTTCGATAAACACGTAGATTGTTCGTGATGCTGTAACACTTCCCCCTCCTTAAGCATGTTCGTCTCGAACTGGCAAACCGTCTCCGAAGTAATACTCAACCAGGCGATCTAGGTGGACGTCCTTGTGAAGGATAATTTTTCCGTTCATCGAATTCAGTCTCGTGTGATCCGAACATCACGTTCCCAAAAATGCGAGTCTTTCGCGCAACCACTAGTTTCGCTGGAATCACTCCAGTTGCGTCATGTACTGATGACATCATTACCACTGGCTGATCCAAGTTTGTTTGGTTCTCGTCAACAACCTCTTGCGTAACCTCATCTTCAGCCACTTTACCCTCGGGCGCTTCTATCAGCTCAGGAACAAGCAAGAGTTTTGTTTCGACACCCATAGTTGGCTTTCCAATCAATTCTTTTATCGTTATACTAATTTGTACTTCCTCTGATAGTTCTTCCTCCATTTCCGCTTGCAACAGGGAGGGTTCCTCTTGACCAGACTTGTTGAATTTTTCTTCGACTAATGCCACTCGCTTAATCGAATTGGTAGACCCTGTCATTTTAGCCAAGCAAAGCTTTATCTTCTCTTGGCCAACCTTCAGGACATTCTCTCCTAAGTCCACAACGAATCCGTAGGCATTCATAATGTCCGTGCCAAGAATCACTTCATCGACAATGTCTGCAACGAGCATTTGGTGGCTAAACTCAAGAAGACCCAGGCGTACACGTACGTCTACCTTTCCTAGCACCTTGACGGGGCTTCCAGTCACAGTCTGTATTATACAAGAGCTAATTAGAGGATGGCGGTTACAGACTAAGTCAGGGCGCACAATCGACACTGTAGCGCCCGTGTCAACTGTAAATGATGTTGGTTTACCTTCCGCAAATCCATTAACAATCAAGTTTCCACTGATCTTATGTAGCGTGGAAACTGTGTGCTGTTCTGGGGTTTAATTCTCCAATTGGTGCGATCACTCTCTTCTCTCGCTATCTTTTTCTCCCAACAGTTTACCTGTAGATGACCACGTTTTCCACAGTTGTAACATTTCGGCCTTCTGTCTTTTTCAAATCGTTGCGACTCTCTTGAGCTTTTGAATTGTTTGTCCGACAACATTGTTTTTCTGCACCGATCGTAACGGTAATGTGATACAGGGATCTTCTGACTGCAACGTGATGGCACAAACCCATTAATGTAGCGGGACGCTGACTTGGCAGCTTCAAACTCTAGGGCGTGGACAAGAGCTTCTGAGCTATCTCGGTGTCTTGCCATTCGTAACACTTGCTGAAGTTCACAATCTCCAATGCCATCAATAAATGTCTGCACCGCAAACCTTATTCGGAAGTGCTTCAGGATAGGCCAATCTAATCAATCTGTCGATACTTGCTTCAAATTCTTGAAGACTTTCCCCGGAACGTTGTCGTCTTGTTCTCAACTGAGCGTAGTACACCTCTCACAAATGTTTATCACCGTAGCGTAATTCTAGAGCTTTTATCAACTCGGCATAGATACTCTGGCTGTCAGGTGGTACTTTCTGTAGTAATTCTGCCGCGGGTCCTTTTAATGCAAGAACGAGTGAGACTGCCTTGTCTTTCTCTGCCCAATTATTTGCGCATGCAGCAGCTTCAAATTGGCGGAGGTACGTTGCCCAATGACTGCTTCCGTCAAAGGTTGGAGCTTTGACATGAACTGTCCCTACTACAGGCAAAGTGACTTTCTCTATTAACTTATTTTCTGTGTCTTTTTCTGCCTTTATCACTGGTACAGTCTGTTCAGAAATTTGTTTTGGTTGAATCTTCATGCACTGTTCAACTTCAATTTTAATTTGTTCTCTTATGTTTGCCATTGAGTGTTCTACTGCAGATATTTTTGTTGACATAACTTCTTCCACAGTCGAGACAGATTTTTCTACTTCAGCTATTTTATTTGACATGGATTCTTCTACGTCAGATATTCTGGTAACCTGATTATTGAGCTCACCTCATAATTCACCTACGTAACCACGTAGGAGACCCAATTCTGCGGTAGTATGTTCTTGCATCTGCTATTGTTCATGAATTAACGCTTTGATGTCACCTGCTTCACGTTTACGTTCCTCTGCTTCCTGCTTACGTCGTTCCTCTGTTTCTTCCCTTTCTTGTCTTCGTCTTTCCTCTCCCTCCAACATGAGGCTTTTCTGTCTGTCTTCTGCTTTCTCTGCATCCTGTCGTCGTCATTCCTCTGTCTGCAACAACAGCGCCTGGAAATTTTCCCTCATCTGACTGGCATCCATTGTTTTCCGATTAAATACGAATTACACTCGTCTTGTACAAAGTGTCCACTGTTTCCACTGTTAACCGTTTTATCCCTGTTCTGACACCACTGTTACGACGGTCTACTCGATCGTCGTAAGTACAGCGGAAACAAAATAAGTACAAGACACCAATTAAGTCATTAATCACACCTTTACTTTTTACAGTTAAACAGTTCGTAATTAACAACACAGTGTCTACAACAAATCAAATGAAATTGTTGACACGCAATAAAATGTCCACTAATATTCAAACTCAATTGTATATTTGTATTACAATTATACCGTCCGAATATAAAACGCAACACTTCACTAGTAACTACTTGAACGTACACAGTAATAACTCGAACCGCTCTGTATCGCACTAATACTCTCGAACCGCACAGTCAAAATCGCAACTGATACTAAACTGAACGTCGTTTGAGTACCGGTATTTATAGCTAGTCGAATATCTAGACGATTCCTAATCGTAGCGTGCGTATCAACTACGTAATTAACTACGGCCTTGACACAGGCCGAGCGCCCCGCGAAGCCCGGCATAGTCGAGCAGATTCTCGCAAAATGCGTCTAGTAGCACGTACACCACACGCTTACATTCTGGATGTCTCTGGAACGTTCGATAAACACGTAGATTGTTCGTTATGCCGTAACAATATATATTCGACCAACCTGAAGAAGGAAAGTTGAAAATAATATCCTAAAATGTAGTACTACATCTTTGAATTTGGTGAGACCGTTTTAATACTAAAGCCATCTTGACAACTATCAGCGTTTTACACAACACTTCAATACAAACTAAATAACGAACACTTTTAGTGCGACTACATTTATAAACATAATCTATGATACACAAAGTGAGTTACACAAACATATTTTGAACAAACAAAAGTGTAGAACTCATATAATTTTTATTAAACATTCAGTAGTGTGTATACAACTCAAGGAATCCTTGATTTATTTAACTGTTACTGAATTGGGACAGCAGCGCGCCATGTTGAGAATTCATGACCTATGAGCTATATAATAGACAATTATTTGTTTATTTTTTCTCTTTTCAATTGTATTACTAATTGAATCATAGTAATTAAAATAATCATTAATTATTTTAATGGTTTTATTAGTTTTATATTTGTAATGTGTAATATTAAGTTTGTAAAATTATCTGAATTGATTTCTTTTTGTATAATCACAAGAACTCACATCCAAACAATCATATACAAACAACAATTAATTACTACACATTAACATTTGTTTTCTTCATGTATGTTATTAACGTAAAACTTGTATGAATTTATAATTTTCTGAAGACGATTGTTAATTTGGTTGTAACCCTGAGATAAAAAATGTTTTCATGCATCCGAGAGCTAGATGGAGCAGGAACCTTAAAAAGGAAAATTTGTTATTAGTTAATAGAAGAAAAGAAAATTATTATAATAAGAGAATTAAGGAATAAAAGTTGAATGATTCAGAGCAGCAAAAGAAGTGTGTTCTCATTTATAAATAAATATTATTAAACATACAACTCAGAATATTGCTGAGACTAATTGAGCATTTATACTCATTTACAATAAGGACAAATCTAACAATATACATAGCTCTCGTTTTATTTAAAGGCCAAATCGCTGTGTAAAATTTACTGCTTTATATTGATGTGTTTTCTATGACATCTTTAGTTATTATTTTCTATAAAACTGTGTATTTTTTTTTCTTATCATCACTCAATATTTTCTCTGTGTACTCTCTGTCTACTTTTGATTACTTCTTATTTTCCTGTCTTTTAATCAGGTTTTTTTGTTGCAACAAAGTGAACAAAATCTTATTGTGCCCTACGTTGTTACACAAAATAAACACATCACAGCACGATGATTGTATTTGTAGCGTAAACCTGTAAAACCTTTTATCACTTCTTATTTATTCATCTTGTTATTTGAATTAGCAGTCTCTGTTTTTCCAACTTTGTCGTGTTTACTTTGCTGAACTGCTAATACTTGTTGTGTTCCGGAAGAGGGGTTTCAGTGTTTACACCATTTCAAGTCCTAAACCACGACCTTATGACTTCAAAAGGGTGGTAACATTGAAAGGGATCGTCTGGAGCATGACAAGTACCAGTTCAGCAAGTTAACACGACAAAGTTGGAACCCCTTATTTATATTGCTCTACAATATAATTTCTTATTCTACATTATCTTGATCCAGACTTACAAATAAATGTATCGGGTTCTTTCATGAGGACGCAATAATGAAGCTTGTGTTTCACCTTTGCCATTGCGCGTTAGATTATTGTGCTTTTAAAGACGTTTATTGTGTTGGTGTCACTGGTGTTGATTTAGCTCCACCAATACAAATTCCTAAGCTCCGTAACACTATAAATATTAATATTGGAATATACACTGGTATGTTTTAATATACTTAACAATAACAACATTATATGTTTAAGAATCAAACAAAAGTAGAAAACAATTACTTAAAAATCCAAAGCAAAGACTATTGTAGTAAACAATTCAATGTGTGGTGTTATACTGAATGCAACAAACTACCGATTTTAGAGCATGTCTGATTGCGACACTGGCATGCGGCAGATTCTAATGAAATGTCCTAACCTTTTTATGTGGTTTGGTGCAATCAGTTTTGCGACAATTTTTTCTGTTTATAAGTCGTCGTCATCATCATCATTTTCAAGGATTAAACCAAGGATGCTTTGTTTCCCTCTCAAACAGGGAAAGTCTAGAGCTGGTCACTCTAGTGCTTCCTCGGACGTCCCACACCTGTCCGTTCCTTCAACTAATAGTTTCATAGTTTTTTGGGAATGCGGCAGTCATCCATTCGGCAAAGATGTTCCCACCAATTTAGTCGATACTGGGCGATCCTGTCGAATATACTCATAATATTCATTTCCTTTCGTATATCTGTGTTTCTTCTATGATCATGGAGAGTATACCCTGCCTGTTCATAAGTATTTTGTTAAAAGTAGTTTTTGTTAAACTGACACATCTGTGACACATTATGTGTATTAACAGACACTATTAATTACTTGGAAAATGATACTAGCTATGATAGAAATTATGAAATTGATGTTAAGTTAGTTAAGTACCAGACGAACTGTGGAACAATCAACCTATTTTTAGAAACTACGTACCTCGAGATAAAAAATTAAAGTTCTACAAAGTTATGGCAGTCCCTGTACTGTCCTATGTCTGTGAATTATGGACAACAACCAAAAAACAAGACAAAAGAAAAACAGGGCATGGAAATGGTATTCTTAAAAGGAGTTAAAAGGTGTTCTAAACTTGACCGTATAAGAAATGAGGGTATACGAGAAGAGTTACAGGTTTTTGAATTGAATGAAAAATTAAAAAGTACAAAAAACCGTGGAATGAACACTTAAAAAGAATGACAGATTCCAGACTGACCAAATAACGCTGGAAGTACAAACCTATAGGACACAGGTATGTAGAGGACCCACGGAGAACTGGGTCACCTTGCAAGGCGGAACAGGCAGCACCTTGCCTTTGCCGTATTGTGAACATGATAGTGATGATTAACAGTAAAATAAATAAACATTTTACTGTTACGTAAAGAAGTAGATGCACTTTACTATTATCTAAACAATAAAAATGTAGACAGTATTATCTAAACACTAAACAAGTAAACAAAATTTCTAATAAGTATTTAGTTGTCGTTTTTGTAATAATGGTACGTAAATTTTGTTGTGTTTTGAATTCGCATTGACGAATACAGGGTATTAATTATCAGACGGTGTTAGAAACAATCTATATCAAACAACAATAAGCAACAATACGAAGCAACAATTAGTTAGTGACGCCATATTAGCTATGACGTTAGAAACCAGACCGCGTAAATGCCGGATGTTAGATTGCCTTGCTTTGTTATGGGTTGTTGCTGTGGTTGCCATACAATAACCAGCTATAAACCTGCTATATAGAAGCTATTACGTCAGTACTGGGGTCACTGTAGTGCAAAATAGACATACGCTAACATGTGCTTGACTTGATATAATACACATATATCCACTTCAAAATTATTTATATAATTATGATGGTTATGGAATTTATAGTGGCTTATTTGGCAACGCTATTTGTGTTTTAATTGTAACAAGTTGGTTTTAAAAATGTTGCTTCTGTATGCTGTGCTTTGGAACTCACCACCTCCTCGATTTAATATAAACGTCAAAATTTAGATTTCTCAATTGTCATCTGCTGTTCGATAAGTAATGCAAATATTATCTTATACACGGTTTAATTAAACCAATATTCCTAAATTTATTCAGATAATTAATAGAGTCGGTTGAGGTGTCATTTTAAAGCAAAACACATCAAGGTTTTTACAAAATAATCACTTTGTTTTAACATGAGGACCTGAAGTCGATTTCCTTCCAAACTTTAGCCAGTACGTCGGGTGTCGCTTCTGAATCTCCGGTGTAAATGCGATTGCTCAGCTCAGGAAATGTTGGAACAAACAGTCAATCCTTAAAGAAGGCCCAACAGGAAAAGTCAAAGGGATCAAATCTTGGGAGCGAGGTGGCCATCCACATGTCGTAATATTTCTTATTTCTTAGTGCCTTCAAGACACTTAAATTTAGTAATCTGAAAAATTATATTATTACTTGAAAAAATTCAATTATTGTGTTGTGAGAACTTCAGCTTGCCAGGTGTAAGGCCGTGGTCCATGGTTGTTTGGTGCAAATGTTTCGGCCGTGCCTTCGACTGCCATATTTATAAACTTTTGGTATCCGCACGAGTTGTTGTCTGACACCACCAGCCAATCATAAGAAAGCCAAATTCTTATTGGTTCGCCACAACTCGCGTCCAAAGAGGACTCAATGAGAGAGACTCACCCCGCCGATTCATTGCAATCGATGCATGTTTCTGAATCTGGACGGACTCCATATGCAGGCAAGGGAAATACGCACTCACCGACGACAGAAGCCTCGTCTCTTCAAAGAGAATGCGATGGTCGGCGTTGGCAAGTGCGTGTATATGGGTGTCCTATTCACAGCCACTAGCCTTAACCACAGTTCAGTACTCACTGACTATGAAACCTTTGTCAGTGTTTTGCAAAATTCTGCACTGAAGATGGCCGTCGAAGACACGGCCAAAACGTTTGCACCAAACAACCATGAACCAAGGCCTTGCAGCCGAAGTTCTCATAAAATTGAAGCCGGCCGTGAAAGACTCAAACAGAATTCAACTATTGTACTTAACAAAACGCCTGGGGTCGGTTTAATAAAAAATAATGCTCACATCTGCTACATAATACGACATGATACCGATTTCTTTTATTATAAACACTGTCTAACTCTAATGTCTTGTATGTAACAACAATAAAGTGATTACCAATCCATTTCTGTATCGACCACACTATATGAGTTGGTGAGTCTGACAAGCTAATTTACTAGTTACTCAAAATTTGTATTAACGAATTCAGTTAGTTCGGCTTTTGATTGGCATTCAGTTTTTCAAAAGCAGGTTATCATTAGATAATACCACCATCGTCATCATCTTCTTAACGGTTTTAGGCTTTAGCGCCCTGTTTCTATTCCACAGTCCACCTTTTCTTAGGTCTATCAACTTTTCTTCTGACTCTAGGGTCGTAATCTTTCACCATCTTCAGTATTCTACTTCCTGTCATTCTGTCTGTGTGTTGAATCCATTTTCTTCTGTATTCTTTAATCCTTTCATTAACTGCAAAAACATCTAAATCACTTCTTCTCGTCTATTACACCTTTTAACTGATCTCAGAAATTTCATTTCTGCTGTTTCCATCTTCTGTTCATCTTTTTTCTTTATCCCCCAAGTTTCGGAACCATACAGTAGTGTAATTATTATATAATACCATATCTTTGAAAGATATATCATACATCTTTGATAGATAATACTATATCTTTGAACTTTAATGCACAAAATAGAAAGCCTTTCTGGTACCTTTTTAAACGTAAATTTTTGAGTGGCTATATTTTGTACGCATCAACTGATTCCGTAGATGCTTTACTTTTATAACCCCTAGAGTTTCTAATATTTTTAGGACTTCTAATGGAATGGATTTATCCTTTTCTCTTTATTCAACACTTGTCGCCATCTAATATACTACTAGTTTAACCGCTTTTAAACTCAGTTTTCCATCCCAAAGAAAAACGTCTTCCCAAAATCCCACTTTTCGGGTGTCTGAGAAAACTGTTGGTAGTTAGCAAAGGTGGTTCCATATCCTGGAAGCTAATCGGCCGGTAACGGCTCTTCTGCGTAAAAGGCATACGTCAATTTGGGGGGGGGGGTCCTATAACTATAAAAAAGTGTCGTCCAATAGTCTCTAATTGTTAACTGGTTAAACACGCTATTCAATTTTAAGTTACGTGAGGCGTCGGAAGCGTGTATTGTACGCGATTGAACAACAACTAAAGTTGCCTGAAGCGTTCATTATTGTACGCTGGCGTTATACAAAAGGCTGTTCAGATTTATAATGACTTTATAGACGCTGCATTAATAATGTTTGTGTTTTACTGCAGTTGCTGGAGAGAGTGGTGTGGGCTCCTCCCACGCGGCTATTGATTGATAAAATTTATTCCTTTTTGACCAGAGGGAAAAACAAATAAACGAGAAATGTTTTCATAAAACTATTATAACTTTTTTTCTGAATAATGTTTATAAAAATTGGAACTTTAATAATCTTAAACTATTGAAAAATATTAATGGCATTAAATTAGTTCCGTTGTGTTTTTTTTTAATAGAGACTCTTATTATTTTCGGCTGTACAATGTTTACACATTTTCCAGAACCTAAGATTACAGAAGAGATTAAATTCTCATCTTCTACTGCTGCTTGTCCATCCAAATATCTTCTTCACTTTCTTTTATTAGACATAATACTTCAATTCTTCTCTAGAGAAAAATTAAGTATTTAATGTGAGAAAAATGAAAAGTAATTATGCGGAAAGGTAAGGAAGTATAAATATGAAGCACCAATTAACTCTCTTTTTGTCACGAGTACACTTGAATATACTATCATATTAAAATTGCTAAGTGTTTACTGAAACGCATTTTAAAAGGTTATTATACTTATGTATTAGAAGACCACAGTTAGAAAAAAAAATCGCTAGAAGACTGAGTGAGGAATAAAGACGAATATAGAATAGAAAAATAAAACTGACTTTCACATACGTAAGTTATTAAAAAATTTTGATTAGCTTTCCGTATAGAATATAATGTGACAAACGCAGAATATAGTTCTACACATTAATTTAAAAAATCATAAAATATTTTATGTAACGTATAGTAAATAAGAATTTGAAAGCAAGAGTATGATTATCATTAAAGTAATTTTCATTATTTCCTCGAAATATTGTTTATTAAAATATACACACCGTATCTATAACATCTAGAAGACAGTAGGCAACTACAAAGAAAGAATGCAATTACTAGTCTTTAAGGTAGGTGACGCCTTAGTGCAGATTTATAACCAGACAGGTATGTGATAATTCTCACAATCTAATTTTTACTTACCACATAACACTTCTATGATTTAAATTTAAACCAGTGAATACCAACATGAGTACCTAAATTCATAAAAGTAAATGTCACATATACGTATTAGCTAACGTGATGCAGCTTGAATGTGTACGTAAAAATGTGTAATTTCCTTCTGCAAGGTTTGCCAATTTTGACATTAGTGGCATTGTGTAAAATAAAACAGCGCATCATAGTGTAGTCTAAAACACGATAATAAAAAAAAAAATCAAAAACAAATTCAAGCAGTACTACAAATTTGCAATGGACAAAAACACCTATACTGTTCCGGTGAGTAATAAACGCTCCGACCTTCCTGCGGAAGTTCTCCAAGCCATCCGATTACGGCGCCAGCTCCGCCGCAGATGGCACCATACCCGTGACCCTGCCGCTAGACGGCGCTTTCGAGCCCAGTCGGGACACGTCTCGCAGCTTCTGCTTGACGTAAACGCGAATCGATGGGACTCCTATTTGGAGGCCTTGGAAGTCGACCACGCCTTCGTATGGAGAGCCGCTGGTAGACTAAAAGGCGAAAAGAGGACTCGCCATCCCTTGAATACCCCGGACGGCACTGTATACTCTGCAGAAGGCAAGGCGGAAGTCTTCGCCGACTGTATTGAGGAACAGTTCACCGTCCATAGAGGCATCTCTGACCCGGCTCATTTGGCCGCCGTCAGGGATTTCCTATCTGGATACTTTTCTGCTTCCCCCAATGATCCTCCTATTTCGGTCGACGAGGATGACCTTGCGTCTGTCCTAAGCCGACTGAAGAAGAGAAAGGCCCCTGGCCCCGATCGCATCGGCGCCGCTGCGTTGCAGAATCTCCCGCCTTCGGCAGTTGACGTTCTTCTTAAGCTGTTCAACTCCTGTCTCCGGCTGAGGTACTTCCCCCGCCTGTGGAAAACCGCAAACGTCATCATGATCCAGAAATCTAAAAAGCCGCCCACGCTACCTGGAAGCTACCGCCCGATATCACTATTGCCAGTAATCTCGAAGGTATTCGAGCGTCTTCTCCTGGCCCGTATTCGGCCCCTGGTGGATGGTTTCATCCGCGAGGAGCAGTTTGGGTTTAGGCCGAGGCACTCGACTACTCTTCAGCTAGTACGGGTTGTCACCTGTCTAGCCGACGCCGCCAACAATCATCAGGCAACAGGCGCCGTCCTGTTGGATGTGAGCAAAGCCTTCGATAAAGTCTGGCACGAAGGCCTGCTCTACAAACTGGCGCATTCGCCAATCCCGACATCTATCGTCCACTTGCTCCGATCCTATCTGACGGATCGCACCTTCAGGATCAGCGTAGATGGGGCGTTCTCTCGGGTTCGCCCTGTCGCCGCCGGCGTCCCAAAAGGATCTGTCCTCGGCCTCGTTCTGTACGTACTGTACACGAACGATCTGCCTGTTTATCCCGGGGTCACGTAATCTCTATTTGCCGATGACGCGATGTTTCATTTTAGCTCGCTTTCGCCTTGGCGGACGAGCGTAATGTTACAACGCCAGTTGGCTATGCTTCCGGACTGGCTAAGGAAATGGCGGGTAGCGATCAATACGGAGAAATCAGAGGCGATCTGCTTTACGCATAAGTCCATTTCCCGATGCCAATCCCTCTCCTTAGAGGGGAGACCCATCAACTGGACTGAGACGGTGAAGTACTTAGGTGTTCGGCTTGATCGGCACCTAAACTTCAACGCCCACGTGACCCAACCCTCAACTAGGCACGTGGCGTCAGAGCCAAACTATCACCTACGCTTTCGCGGAACAGCCGCCTGGCTGTCCGTACAAAACTAACATTGTATCTACTGTTCCTCCGAACAGTACTCACTTATGCGGCACTCGAGCCTTTTGTCCTCGTCAGCGCGTCACTACGTTCCCAAAGGCTAGCCTGAGGGGACCATGGTGTCGCGCCTTGGCGGGGCAATTGGCTGAAGCAAAAGCTTAAGCTTGCCTCCGTGGTGGCCATGTTAATTTATCATGGACCCGCGGACTGCACCATAACACCCTTGAGCAGAGCAAACGACCGCGCTGACCTGTTGGCAACTGGCGTTCATCAGGCCTAGGCCTGGACAACGCACACAAATTAGCGCGCAAGACGCCCGCGCACCATCCATCCATCCATCCATCACTACAAATTTATTTTTCTAATAATGGGTACTCCGCATTAAGATAGTCGAAATGCCCCTTGAAACCAATCATTTTTGTAACTGTGTAGGTATATTACAATTGTGAAAACATTACATTACACATGCTTCTTAGGTTCCCGTCTACCCCCTCTACAGAGGGACGGTGAAAAATTGACTTTTTTCAATGTTTATTTTTTCTCAATTTCTATGAAACATAGTTTCCAACAAATTTGATCACATTTTTGGCACCAAAAACAATAAAATAAAAAATTACGGGCCCCATGGGATCATGGGATTGTTTTTAAAAAAATTCAAAAAAGATAAATAATGCTATATCTCAAGTTCCAAAAGAGCTACAGACACATTTTTTTTTTAGAAAGTGTATTTTAACAAAATTTTTATATTAAAATTTTTTCAGATTTTTTCGAGTGGTGGGCCAACCTTAAAAACGCAAAAAAACACATTTTCGGCTGTATTGAGGGGTTTTTGTTAGTCTGAAAGTAGCTAGTACTTTAAATAATATTAAAAATATAAAATTTTATTATTTTCTTTCATAATATATAATACAAGGTGATTTTTTTAAATAAATAAATTCGAATTCGTGAATTTTTGTTATTTTTAATCTTATTTTTATATATAAATGAGCTACAATTTATTGATATTACTCTTATGAGTTCAAACGTACATATATATATATATATATTTTTTTTTTTTACAATACAAATTGCCAATTTAAATGTATTTTAAATTGTGTAGTGATATAGTTCATACAACATTACTGATAACGTGTATTTATAAATGTAGTTTGGTTGTAATATTTATAAGAGTAGTCATTGATTGAATTGCAACATGTTTTCATTAATTTATTCAAACATTATTACAAGTGTGTTTAAAATCGCATTTACTTCTCCATAAAATATTCATTATTGTTTGTTTAAACGTTTCTTTGTTGCAGTACATTCATCATAAAGTAAATCTGATATCCTATATTAACAAAAGTATATGCTAAACATTTATTTGTTAATCTAAAATTTCTCGACCGCTCAGTCTGACTGTGTGCTTTATTGCAGTTTTGTTTTCTTTTCTTTATATATTTATTTATTACATTACTTTATGCATTGCATACATCTTAATGATTTATAAAAATTTAAATTGACTAAGAGAATTGTTATTCTTTTTCTATAATTTCCAACTACGTTACTTTATGCATTGCGTGTAATATTACTCATTGATTACTTTACAAGCTTTAATTAAAAATTTACATTTACTAAATTAATTTTTAATCATCCAAGCAAAGATTGAAATTAACTTTAAATTAATTGTTCATCATCAAAGAAAATTCTTATTGAATTTAAATTATATTCTCTTATCTCTATCTACATTTTACATAACTTTTATTTATTTTTAAATTTTAAAGTGTCTTTTCAATGCCTTTATTCTCTCATTTACAAATTATAAATTGGTTATTTGTCACCTCGATTCTGTAGATCGTACCCATGTCCTCCGTTGATCCGTAGGTCCTCTTCTAATGGAGTTCCCTGCAGGTTCTCCGGTTCCACTTGTCGTCCTCCAGTTACTCGTCCCTCATGGTCCCATCTGGTTGCTGTAGTGTAGAGTGATATGTTGCTCTGCACCAGCTGCTGTTGTCCTAGCAGACGCCTCTATTGCTCTGCATAACGTTCTTCTGCCTAATGTGACCTCGTCGGTTGTCTTGAGTGCTGAAGGTTTGTGGTTGTAGACTTGTAGAGTATGTTCGATAATCGTATTTAAAAAAAAATCAAACTTAGAATTACTGCAAAGGTTTTGTAACATATATAAAAACACTTGGTAAGTTTCACTAATTAAATTTGTGAAACTTACCAAGTGTTTTTACATATTTTACAAAACCTTTGTATTAATATTTTTCACCAAAAAATGATTGGTTTCAAGGGGTATTTCGACTATCTTAATGGGGAGTGCCCTTTATGGTCCTTAATTTGGAATATATTTTTACGTTCATGATCCTAGTAATAAATGCACTAAAATTGTATAAAAATAAAGTGTCTCCACAATGGGTGCCCTTAAGCCTGTAGAAGGCACTACACACGACAGCGAGAAACCAATGAACTCTACCTGCGTAAAATACAACATCCTTTATTGTCAAGTTTTCATATAAACAGACATGTTACCTTCTGAAAAATGTTTGTTATCTGTTTTGTTACGAAAGTGTATTTTATGTTTTCAGCAGTTCAGTAAAAACATGTTACCAACAAGAAAAGTTTTCAAATTTTACGTCCCTATGTAAACGAGTGGCATAAATTGTTTGTACATTATATGTGTTCAGTTTAGTAGATGTACACGACAAGCGGAATTTAATATTTAAATATATCTTGAGTATGTCCGAGGGACCGTTGAAATGTTGGTGGAGCGATATCTATAGTTTAGTGGCAGAACTAAAATTTTTCGTGTGTTGTAAAATTTATAATTTATATTTCATATAAACGCCACTTAATTTCAAAATCTATCTGTCAATTTTTTTATTACTTACCAGCGTGTTTTGAAAAAAGGACAAAAACACGAATTCTTTGTTAAAAATGGTCTAACGCCAATGGAAGTCCACAACGAAATGTGGAAGATGGTAGAAGATGCTGCATCTTTAATAACCATCTTTCAAGGCACGGAAATCCATCCTTGGTGGCCAACGATGTCACAACGAGGTGTTAATACATGGTTCTAATCACAGGCGGGAAATTTCTACGACGAAGGTGTACAACTCCTGCTGCCTCGGTACGAAAACTGTTTCAAGAATGACGGAAACTGTACAATAAGTAGTTTAAGGTGTGTACTTCAAATAGCAATAAAAATCGTTTGTAAATAAATTCATAGTTTTCTTTAATACCTTATCGGAACTTACTTTCTGAATAGCCCCAGTATAAACACATAAAATTAAAAGCTAAAATAACAGTGCAATAAATAAGAAGTAAAGAAAAACAAATTCTAGTATAAGACATTAATAAAAACCAAACCTGGGACAGATTCCATGTATCGATATGCTAATATTTATTTATACAGTGGGTTATATGCAGTAATTTCCTCTTCCCATATCCAATACGCCAACGTAAAGAATATTATAGAATATTGTCTCGACAACATTGCCTTGTCTACACTTGGTTTCCGTATCCACATGCCCATATCACTTTTTGTTCTCCCTATAAGAGTCTTCCTAACTAAAAATCGTCTGAGCGTAACCTAAATGGTTAACATAGAATTTTGGACAGATCCGTAATTTTGCAAAAAAACGTTTTAATGTAGCAGACATGTATCAAAACGCAGCGTTGTTCATGGAGACATTGTATTATGGTGGAAAATTTTTCGACAACAACAAATTAATGGCTAACGTAGAATGTTCTTAACGGCTAATGTATGTTCTTACATTGTTCGTAACGTAATAGGTTTTGAAATAGAACTTTGTTTGGCGACGTTTCACGTAGGACTAAAGTTTAGAAAAATGGACCAAATTGTGGACGGGTCACCTGAATTTCTTTTCGTAAGAAGATCGCTCTCATTAGAAGTGTCATTTTGTGTCCTGCGTTCCCGGGATGTTAACAAACAGTAGAGTATATCGATGTAACACAGGAACCATAGTAGAGTATGTTCAGGAGACCACTTCGTGCATTGACACCCCTTTACAGTGAATTAACGTAATGTATTTACAGGGGACATGATAAACACGGAAACATCAGTAGTTTACATGCAAATTGAGTCGCACCACGAACTTCATGGTAAACATACACAGTAGACGAGCTTTCATATACACAATTACGCACGGTACCTCAATCTCATTGGCTTCCGCCTTAAAATTGGTTATAAACACTCGTTCCCGTTCCACAATTTTGTCCACTACCGTTGTTATTGCTTGTAATGCTATAAATATATATGTATGTTTACTACAGTTACACGTAATTAAATATGAGTTTCCTTGATTAAGTTGGATCAGAGGCTTGTCGTGACACAGATAAATTTATTATACAGAGGCTTTCAGTAAAGTTAAGGATGTGCTGTAAGGTAATTTTAAGTATTGTTGTTCGTTTTCTAATACATATTTTTTTCTTTAAGCCATCTAAGGACCACATGCCAATTTCACTTCTTTGTTCTTTATTCTTTTCTTTTTCTCAAATATTCTTTTATCGTTTCACTGTGTCTCTTCTTCCTGTCTTCAGTCCACTTTGAACCTGCGCTTTTCTCTCTCCTACCCTGGACTTCTTCCATTTTTAACACTTTTGCCCGAAAAACTTCTCTTCCAATTGCTTCTTCCCTGTTTATATTAATTTTGTCCTAAATTTTTTGCACTTCTTTAATCCAACTTGATGTTGACTTCTTCCCCCAAAGATATTTGAAGATCAGCTTTGTTAACCTACTGTCGTCCATTCTATATAAATGTCCAAAAATAATAGTCTTTTTTCCTAATTATTTCTGTTATATTTTCTATACTCTGGTATATTTCATCATTACTTCTTAATTTCCAACCTTCTGAAGTTTTTCGTGAGCCTAATACTTTCCTAATAATTCGGTCTTATTATTATTATTGTCTGTGTCTTCTTCTTTTTATTACTCGTATCTTTATTATTATTATAATCATTTTGTTGTTGGCGGTGGTGTTGTATTATCGTAGTAACGTTACAAAACATAGGCCTAGAGCATTACAATATAAATATTTCAACGTTTTTACTATCCAAACAATATCCAAAATAAAATCTGACATTTACACATATTTAACAATGCAAATAATATTAACAAATGTGCCGAACTGGCTTCGGCAACGTATTATTAGTATTTTAAAAACGAGCGCCGCTGACGTCACGCACTGCCACACTGTTACGATAGTTTGTTGCCGGTCGGTTATACACACAAACGGTTGTGCAGCTACGCAATACAGCTGGCGCTGCCAGCCAGCTGTGTCTGTACATTCCTGCATTCGGAGGTTACTTGGCTGGACCGAAACGTTGTATCGGCCTCATTTCTGCTTGATCCTCCAACCTGTTCATCTGGTCTCGGCTGGCGGCAAACTTCTATCCAGGACTTCCGAACCTATCATTATGATAGGCTAGATAAAGTGTTGTTCCAGGTACGTGCAAGTCTGCGGGTTCTGAAAATATTCTAACCCCAAATATATTTTGTGTTTCAGCTTTCATTATGAGTTATGCTTGTGTGTGTGTGTGCGTATAGAGCAGTTTTTAATCTGGGCATTAATGCTATTACAAAATCAAATTAAATTATGAATGTGAGAGTCGTGGGTCAAGTTGATTTCAATAGAGAATATGCTAATGTATCTTGCACTCAGCTGTTTTGATGTAATTAATAACTACGAAAGACACAGCAAATCAAGTTGAATATTTCAATGAAACATTAAGAAAGTAATTGCTAGACGAGCTTAATATTGTTTAATCTGAATTAGTGGCGATGTGTGTGTGCGCTGTTGCTGCTTAAAGTTAGTGTTGGTATTTAATGTGGACGGCCTAAGTGGCGTGATTTTCTTTATGACACCCTCTACAACCTATTGTATGTCCAGGTGCTCGACCAAGGGCGAGATGGGTGTCAGGGGTGGACGAACATCTGTCCACCCTAATGGCAGAGACGATCTTATAGCCACAATGCCGTCAGTCGAGGACTTTTCCAACGCTAAGCTGCACCAGGGACTTGTGACACGACTGTGACATCACTGATCCGCGCCTATACGAACTAAGTACACCGGACAATCCAGGTGGGAAAATTCTGATAATCTATTTTTCTCTCTCTCTACAACATGTGAATGCACAGAAGCCGCCAGAAGCTCACTCGTGAAGTTCTGAACATTATACTCTAGCACAAACTCTCGTGTTCAATTATGTTATTGCATGTGTGAACATTACCACAGTACACCTAATGAAGTATCTTATAACTGTATAATGTGTAAGAAGTTACACACATACACACACATCCGCAGTTTGCTGTAAGATCTAACTTTCATTTAATTAAGACCATTAGGGAGTTAATTATCTCGTGCTATCATGTCATCTGGTCATGGCTGAGTTTTAATAACGTAGCGGGGGTTGTCTGATGCTGTAGATGAGAAACGATTTTCTTTCACACACATACTTAACGCTTAATGATTAAGGTAAGGGGTCGTTTGGCTGGTTGAGTTTCGGGGCGGTCACTTACATTCTCTGGTGTGAACTATGCTTGTGAATATGCTGGCAAATCTATGCTTAGGAGCTGAGATATTCCATTTACGTTGTCATTTATATTTGTACCTATCTATACACATTAGGGTTCCTTCATTTACTGTAGTTGGAATGGGTTTATGTGGAGGTTAGTGTTGAAATGAGGGATGTTTTGTTATTCATGTCGTATATGTGTTTGTGTGTGTAATTTTACTATATATATATTTTTTGGGGGGAATATGTAACGGATTTAAAAAAGAGAATAACCATAAATGTGCTTACTGAGACAACAGGCTAGCCTATTTGATATTATACAACACTGATGGATTAGTATTGCTTTATGAATGAGATTATTACTAACTTTGACTCATACATAATCAGGCAGAAATTTTTGCAATTAGTTTAATATCAACTCACTTACTTTGTGACATTATGAATTAATGGATATACATATATATACATATATATATATAATTCTGCCTTTAATGGTGTGCTCACACAATCACGAACTTGTCATGTATGTAAAATCTTGCAGGTTGAATAAAGCACACGCTTGTTGGTTAAAAGAGTTTTTTTATTTGCAAGTCCTGTCATTCACCTGGGGGGGACATGTCTGTAATTGTATTTGGGCCTTGCACACTTTTGCTTCCTCTAGGTTTTTTTTTACCTAGTTCTAAATATGATGTCTCTCCCCTTTTACAAAAAAAAAACTTAATAAAAATAAAATTAAATAAAATTCAAAAAAAAAATTACAAAACTTAGAAAAATAAAAGGGGGGTTTCAAATGGTAGTTCAGAGCGTGGTTGTTATGATTCTGGGTGGATAGTAGGTATTATTTCTGCCTGATTTTTCTCTGTTGAACTTGAGAAATTTTAGAATCTGGGGACTTATCTTTATTTTCTTAAATGAAACTTAGTGTGGCTACAGACATGTCAGCTGGTGTTAGGACTTGCAAATTATTTCAAATTATTTTTGATTAGAATCCAAGTGTTGTAAGAAAACTTAATGGTAGTGTAATAAATTAACAGAATGAACAACCAGAAAAAAGAGCACATTTTATAAAATGAATAAGGGGTTAATGAAGTTTAAAATAATTTAATATGTGTTAGTGTTTAAGTGATTATTTTGTGATGTTGAGTGTAAGATGAATTTTGAAAAGGGGTTATAAGAATGTGATTAATTTTTTTTAATGAATGTGTGCTGATTGGTTGCACTTGCACATACCCTGGAGCTCATACGGAGTCTGGACATGATGAGGGCCGTCGGTACTTGTTGAGTTTGATTATGACTTGTCTCTTGGATTAGACAACGTGTTTGGTAGCATCCCAGTTATATGGTAATTGTTTATTGAGGGCGTTGCGTTGCGGTATCGTGTATTTTGAATGCGGTTATGGTCATGCAAGGGCATGGATGTGATAGTTTATATTTTCGATGTATACTTTATCGAATTTTATGTGTACTTTGTGTGTTGTATTTAGTGAGTTAGTTTGGTTGTTTTGTGTTGTGTTCTCTTCTGGGCATTTTGCATGGCTGTTTCTCTGCTTTTATGACACCCATCTCGTCGTATCGCTAGAGCATTCTGGAGCCACTTGTATGATCAAGTTCTTCCTGTCGTTCTCTTTAATTCTTGCTTTTACGTGGTGTGTGTGTGGATTGCGCGGTCATGTTTATTTCGGTAAAAGTGGATTTGTTTGTAAAAGATGAGCTCGAGTGGGAGGTCCGGTTCCGGGGACGGAAGCCGCAGGAGACTGTTGTTTCATTAAGGAAGCAACTCCGTGAGGCTCTTGCCTCCGGTGAGGCACCGAGTGGGAGAGTATTACTTACGGATGTCACCGCCGAGGTGGAGCTGTGCTCGGAAAAATTTGTAGAACTGCTCGATTTGGCCGAAGGCCTGCAGTCGGCGGCACCCACCTCTACGGCTAGACAGAGGGTGCGCCAACGTTTACAACACGTTCTATGCCGTTTACAGAATGCTGAATCACAGGCTACCACCTCGGAATTAGAGAAAAATGTTGTCACTCTTAGGGAGCAAGTGGCGATGGCATTGCGGGAGTTTTCTCTCGGCCAGCGTCGCCACGTAGATCCGAATTCCGGTTCTTCTTCTTCTTCTGTTGAGACGGCAGCCAGGGTGGAACCCCCTGTGCATGTTCCTGCCATTTCCGATATGGCCACCGCAAGCTATCACAAGCTTCCTAACTTACTGTCGGATGTCATTCAGCGTCTCCCAGTTGTCGATGGTCTGGATCCTGAGGCGCTTTTGAGATTCTTGCGCGTATTTTTTCAGTTGGCCGATTTCCCTGGGCTGTCGGAGCGGACTTTGCTTGAGCTCATTTACCCGTACTGTCGGGGATCTATGGCTGAGCGCGTGACAAGTACCCTTAGGGATGGTGGTGGCATAGACCATTTCCATCGGGAAGTCCTGGACGCTTTCGTACCGGGAAGGTTACAAGACCGGTTACGACACAAACATTTCTATAGAGTTCAAGCAAGCGGAGAGTCCCTTGCTCATTTCATTTCCAGTGTTAAAGACGCGGCCCGGATCCTGAGGCTGGGGTTATCAGAGTCTGATGTCATTCATACTATTTTGCAGGGCGTGACGCCGGAGGAACGGTCACGTTTGACATTCGCTGCCCGTCCCCAAAGTTTTATTGATTTAGACCGGCTGTGCGCCGAGTCGACCACTATACAGGGTAATGACGATATTAGAGCCCGCGAGGCTAGGAGGCGTTCAGAACGCCCTAATTTCGAGCGACGAGTCGGGCAGCCCGGGTCTTGGGGTCCTAGGCCTGCGCCGGTTCAGAGCTGTGAAGTACGAGAATTATTCTGTTCTAGGTGTCATAGATCCGGTCACGTCGCGCGCTATTGTAACGATGCTAGACAGCGTCAAGGGACTTCCCGAAAAGGTAACCTTTCAAAAAACGTAAATTCTCGGGGAAGATAAGTCGGGAGTGGTCTTCCCCGTTAGGCTGTTCTCTTCCGGTTTCACTTAACCCCAGGCGGATAGCTAATCCCGGGTCATCCGGCTCCAAGGTCCTGCGAACTGTCCCCAACTACAGTTCAGTATGCCCCTTCCTGTTGGTCGAGTTGAAAAAGGGTCAGCTCAGAGCCTTGGTTGACTCTGGATCAGCCCGATCCATAATTTCATCTAGAGTATGTGAGGACCTTGAACAACAGGGCTTACTATTAGGGTCGGATCGGTCTTCCGTGGTATGCTGGACTGCATCGCGGGAAATTCTGCCCATCTCCCGGGTGGTTTCCCTGAGTATTAAAATCGAGTGTTTTTCATGGGTGTGGCGATTTTTGGTTTCTCCGGCTCTGGGAGTCGACTGCATTGTGGGTGCCGATTTCATCTCCAAGAGTGGTCTCGTTTTAGATCTTCAAGCGAACCACTGTTATTTTAAATTCAATCGGGAGGTTGTCAGTCCTTTCCTTGGGTACCAGGGAGCTAAGGGAGGTGTCCAAGAGGTTGTGTGTCCCGATTCAGAAAGAGACCATCTCACCCCGTCCCAGAGGCATGCTTTAGATCATTTGTGTGAGCAGTTCCCCACTGTATTAACTCCCAACCTGGGGCTCACACATCTTTTGGAATATAAGATCCGTTTAACGGACTCCGCCGTAGTCCGCTCACACCCATACAAATTCGCCCCTCCAAAGATGGATGTCCTAAGAGAGAAGGTTCAAGAGTTGCTTAAACAAGGGGTCATTGAACCTTCCAACTCTAGTTATGCAAGTCCAGCATTTCTGGTGCCCAAGCCTGGAGGTAAACAGCGTATGGTCATTGACTATCGCAAACTCAATGCTAATATTGAGGTGGATTCAGTTCCTCTTCCCGATTTACATTCCGCGTTCGATTGGTTTAGTGGGGCCAGGTACTTCACCATCTTTGACCTCAATGCCGCTTATCATCAGATTCCTCTGTCTAAGGAAAGCCGCCCTTATACGGCATTCTGTGTGCCATGGAATCTTTATCAATATACTAGGGTACCCATGGGTCTGGCAGTGGGGGCTCAAACCCTCACGCGACTACTTGACACTGTATTCCATGACGTAAAATTTAAATTCATCTTTAATTATCTTGATGACCTCTTGGTCTACAGTAAAACGTTCGAGGAGCATCTGGGTCACCTGAGAGAGGTGATGTGCCGATTGAGGAGTGCTGGCCTCACTATCAATCCAGACAAGGTAAAGTTTGCACAAAGGAGTATTTCGTTTTTAGGGCATCTCGTCTCATATGGGGGTGTGACGGTCGACCCGGAGAGGACACAAGGCATCCGGGATTTTCCTCCCCCTAGGGATGCGAAAGGTGTTGCCAGATTTGTTGGCATGGTCAATTTTTACCGTAGATTTATTCCTAATGCCGCGGAGATTGCTGTACCTTTAAACGAACTCAGGAAAAAGGGTACCAAATTTGTATGGGGAGAGAGGCAACAGCGGGCCTTTGATACCCTCAAGGAGGCGATCGTCTCTCCCCCTGTGTTGAGGATGCCTGATTTTTCAAAAAAATTCATTTTGCAAACGGACGCGAGTTCTGTTGCGCTCGGGGCGGTTCTGTCCCAGGAAGTCGATGGTGCTAGGCAGCCGGTGGCATTTATATCCCGGACCTTGACCCAACAAGAGAGGAAGTCTTCAGTGTATGAACTAGAGTGTCTTGCTGTTGTGTACGCTCTAGATAAGTTCAGGCGTTTCTTGGAACACGCTGAGTTCCTGTTGGAGACCGATAATCAGGCTCTCTCCTGGCTTCTCGCTCATCCCCGGCAGCTGGGTAAAATAGGGCGTTGGGTGGTCAAGATCTCATCCTTTAAATTCAAAGTGCAACACATCAGGGGAACACAAAATGTTGTTGCAGACGCCTTGTCACGTATGTTCTCCCAACCCAGCGAGGCCAATTCTGAGCAACCCTGTTCCGTTCTGCTGGATTTTCCTTTGGCTTTTACTGATGTGTTACCCCATCAGTTAAATGATGAAGAGTTGGGTCCTATCATCCAACACCTAAAAGAGGGTAACGTGCAGGTACCATATTTTCTGTCCAAGGGCGTCCTGTGCTGCCGAGAACGAAAAGGACGTGCCCCGAAGGTTGTGCTGCCTAGCAAGCTCGTGCCAATGGTCTTCAGCTACTATCATGATTCCCCAATAGGTGGCCATAAGGGAATTTCGAAGACCATTTCCAGTATTAGGAGGCATTTCATCTGGAAGGGCATGGACAGGGACATCGCGGCTCGTGTGAAAGCATGTCATCTCTGTGGCTTGAGTAAGCCTGCTCAAAACACTAAATTGGGTCTATTGTCATCTGATGTGGCGAGCAAACCCATGGAGAAGTTATTCATAGACTACGTGGGACCTTTCCCTCGTAGCAAGTCAGGTAATGCTTACCTACTTGTTTGCGTGGATGCTTTTTCCAAGTTTGTCTGGCTACTGCCCTTACGACAGGCAAACACTCGCTCAACTATCCTTATGCTACAGACCCATGTCTTTCAGCATTTCGGTTTTCCGTCCACCATTGTCTCTGACAATGGACCACAGTTCATTTCAAAAGATTTCCGGCGAATGTGTTTCGCTAACGGCATCAAACATGTGACCACTTCCCCGTACTACCCTCAACCGTCCCACGCGGAGAGATTTAACCGGAATCTCCGTTCAGCGCTTATCGCCTACCATGCTGAACAACAGGATTGTTGGGACCAAAATTTAAAGTGGTTGCAATTGGCATTTAACACGGCCCTACACGAGAGTCACAAGGCCGTACCCTTTGAAGTCATGTTTGGGTTCTCGCCGAGTTTGCCGTTGGACAATTTGTGGCACATTGATGATCTTCTGCCGAACGTTCCTGAGGTCACGACTGTGGACAGATGGCGGGAGGTCCGGAGGAATTTGCTTCGTGCGCACGAACGCGTCCGTAGTCGCTACAATCAGGGGCGAATTCCGAACCCATTTAAGATTGGCGACTTGGTCTACTGTCAGAGCCATCCGATCAGCTCAGCCATAAATAGGAGGGCCGCTAAACTATGTTATCGTTGGTCGGGACCATACCGCATTCTTCGGTTTGTGTCGCCCGTCACAGTGAAATTGGGTGATCCCGGAGGGGATGTTGAAAGAGTAACCACTCATATTTCGAAGCTAAAGTTTTGCCATAGGGCATGAGTTAGGGATGACAGTTAGGCCCATAAAAAAAGGGGGGAATACTATTTGGGGTTCCTGGATCTCAGTTATTGGAATTGGGAGGCCTTGGTGGTCAGTACTCAAAGCGGGATCCTGCGATTCTTCTCTTTCTCCTGTTCTTTTCTATCTCTTATATCTGCATGCGGACCAGGGCCCGGCGAGCATACAGGACTCACACTTATATCTTCTCTTTCAAACACACACTCACTAACTCACACCTCTTCCTTCTGCCTTTTCGTTTTCCTGTGTTACTGAACTCACCAAGAGCGATTTAGAATCTGAGATTTTCCAGGTTTCCCGCAGCCGTCGTGCTTGAGGACTTGTTTGTTTTGGGTCAACCATGTTGCCCTTTTGGGGTGAGGGTGTGCCGAACTAGCTTCGGCAACGTATTATTAGTATTTTAAAAAAGAGCGTCGCTGACGTCACGCACTGCCACACTGTTACGATAGTTTGTTGCCGGTCGGTTATACACACAAACGGTTGTGCAGCTACGCAATACAGCTGGCGCTGCCAGCCAGCTGTGTCTGTACATTCCTGCATTCGGAGGTTACTTGGCTGGACCGAAACGTTGTATCGGCCTCATTTCTGCTTGATCCTCTAACCTGTTCATCTGGTCTCGGCTGGCGGCAAACTTCTATCCAGGACTTCCGAACCTATCATTATGATAGGCTAGATAAAGTGTTGTTCCAGGTACGTGCAAGTCTGCGGGTTCTGAAAATATTCTAACCCCAAATATATTTTGTGTTTCAGCTTTCATTATGAGTTATGCTTGTGTGTGTGTGTGCGTATAGAGCAGTTTTTAATCTGGGCATTAATGCTATTACAAAATCAAATTAAATTAAATTTAATTAAATTATGAATGTGAGAGTCGTGGGTCAAGTTGATTTCAATAGAGAATATGCTAATGTATCTTGCACTCAGCTGTTTTGATGTAATTAATAACTACGAAAGACACAGCAAATCAAGTTGAATATTTCAATGAAACATTAAGAAAGTAATTGCTAGACGAGCTTAATATTGTTTAATCTGAATTAGTGGCGATGTGTGTGTGCGCTGTTGCTGCTTAAAGTTAGTGTTGGTATTTAATGTGGACGGCCTAAGTGGCGTGATTTTCTTTATGACACCCTCTACAACCTATTGTACGTCCAGGTGCTCGACCAAGGGCGAGATGGGTGTCACCCTAAGACGACCCTAACCCTAACCCCTAACCCTAATCCCTAACCCTAAGTTCGAGATGACGAACATCTGTCCACCCTAATGGCAGAGACGATCTTATAGCCACAATGCCGTCAGTCGAGGACTTTTCCAACGCTAAGCTGCACCAGGGACTTGTGACACGACTGTGACATCACTGATCCGCGCCTATACGAACTAAGTACACCGGACAATCCAGGTGGGAAAATTCTGATAATCTATTTTTCTCTCTCTCTACAACATGTGAATGCACAGAAGCCGCCAGAAGCTCACTCGTGAAGTTCTGAACATTATACTCTAGCACAAACTCTCGTGTTCAATTATGTTATTGCATGTGTGAACATTACCACAGTACACCTAATGAAGTATCTTATAACTGTATAATGTGTAAGAAGTTACACACATACACACACATCCGCAGTTTGCTGTAAGATCTAACTTTCATTTAATTAAGACCATTAGGGAGTTAATTATCTCGTGCTATCATGTCATCTGGTCATGGCTGAGTTTTAATAACGTAGCGGGGGTTGTCTGATGCTGTAGATGAGAAACGATTTTCTTTCACACACATACTTAACGCTTAATGATTAAGGTAAGGGGTCGTTTGGCTGGTTGAGTTTCGGGGCGGTCACTTATATTCTCTGGTGTGAACTATGCTTGTGAATATGCTGGCAAATCTATGCTTAGGAGCTGAGATATTCCATTTACGTTGTCATTTATATTTGTACCTATCTATACACATTAGGGTTCCTTCATTTACTGTAGTTGGAATGGGTTTATGTGGAGGTTAGTGTTGAAATGAGGGATGTTTTGTTATTCATGTCGTATATGTGTTTGTGTGTGTAATTTTACTATATATATATTTTTTGGGGGGAATATGTAACGGATTTAAAAAAGAGAATAACCATAAATGTGCTTACTGAGACAACAGGCTAGCCTATTTGATATTATACAACACTGATGGATTAGTATTGCTTTATGAATGAGATTATTACTAACTTTGACTCATACATAATCAGGCAGAAATTTTTCCAATTAGTTTAATATCAACTCACTTACTTTGTGATATTATGAATTAATGGATATACATATATATACATATATATATATATATAATTCTGCCTTTAATGGTGTGCTCACACAATCACGAACTTGTCATGTATGTAAAATCTTGCAGGTTGAATAAAGCACACGCTTGTTGGTTAAAAGAGTTTTTTTATTTGCAAGTCCTGTCATTCACCTGGGGAGGACATGTCTGTAATTGTATTTGGGCCTTGCACACTTTTGCTTCCTCTAGGTTTTTTTTTACCTAGTTCTAAATATGATGTCTCTCCCCTTTTACAAAAAAAACTTAATAAAAATAAAATTAAATAAAATTCAAAAAAAAAATTACAAAACTTAGAAAAATAAAAGGGGGGTTTCACAAAGAAGACTAACATTAACATATATTCCAAGTTACGATTTTTTAACATATGTACTATTATACAACCAACTTATGCTACGTGAAGGCTTTTTTATCTTTCTGTCTTTCTGTTCATGGTAATTCCTACATGACATAGTTTGTAGTGTAATAGGTTTTCAAACAGAACGGAGGAAATAGGTTTTGAAATTGAACGGGGGAATCAGTTTTCGAAATAAGTGATTCTCGGGTGAGCAGTCACAGCACACCTGTCTTTGTTGTGTGCATTCACAGCTAACGTAGACAGTGCCTTGTTATTACTGCAAGCCGTTAACTCATGCTAAGAAAGTCTATTTACCTTTCTGTCCTGTTATTTGAAATTATTTGGATAAAACACAATTAATAATAGAAAAAACAATTAAGTTGTTCAGACTAAACTTTGTAAATGGGTAACTGTCGTAAATTTTATTTTCTATCCTACTATACAATTTAAACTAGATTTGCAAGAAGAGCCCTTGACTATCATCCAAGGGGGAAGAGAAGTGTGGGAGGACTCCGTAAGCGATGGTTGAATGACTTCCATTGAGACTGGAACAGGCTACTTGCCTATGCTGTAAAAGATGACGACAACTATACAATTTAACTAGGTTTTGTAGTAGCACTATCACCAAGTCACTAACAAACAACATCACACAACAAACGTCGCTTTTGGCAGTAGTTTACACGTTTTTCTTACTATTCACCAGACCAGAATATTTTTGTAAATTAATTGTTAAATTCCTTAATTATTACTATCGTTTTTATCTATATTAAATCATTAATTTCCTTTTGTTTATTCTATAGTAACTCCGACCGTCTATAATAATTTTCTTTATTTATATTCTTCTGTTTATGTTGTAACTGTGAAATGGACACGTTAACATACAGCCCATCGTTGGAAACGGAGAGTCAATTTATCTGTGACTCTAATAAAATATAGTAGTTCAAGAAAATTGTAGGCTATATGAGAATAAGCAAAAATTGTTGCCTACTGTCGGAATAGCGAGCAGGTGTGGTACTAGGTGTTAATTAACTTACATTAGATTACTCTACTTATTTTATTTTATCGATTATTTGAATAAAATAAATCTTGAACATATTACTTTTCACTGTTGATTAAACAAGCATACTTCAAACAAATATATTTTATTTCCTTCACAAATGTATGACTCGGTACTGTAGTTGATCAATTAAACAATCAGGTTGGTAAACAACAAAGTATTGACTCTGTTCATATTTTAAGAGAAGACAATAAATTGTAATTATACCGCCCGCTTATAAAACGCAACACTTCACTAATAACCACTTGAACGCGCACGTAGTATCGCTACTATAACTCCCGGACCGCACTATCCAAAATCGCAACTGATACTCAAAACTAAGGCCGCTACCGCCATGCATTTATAGTTCCGCTCACACACCAGAAGCTTCCAAACTGCGGCTTATCTCTCGTGTGAACTACGTAATTAACTGCGGCCTTGACACAGGCCGAGCGCCCGAGCGAAGACCGGCACAGTCGAGAAGATTCTCGCAAAATGCGTCTAGTAGCACGTATGCCACACGCTTACATTGTGGGTCTCTCTGGAACGTTCGATAAACACTTAGGTTGTTCTGTGATGCCGTAACACTTCCCCCTCCTTAAGCCTGTTCGTCTCGAACTGGCAAACCGTCTCCGAAGTAATACTCGACCAAGGCCAAGGTCCAGGTGTCCAAGGACCAAGGTCTAGGTGGATGTCCTTGCGTAGGGTAATTTCCCCATTCTTCGAATTCAGTCTCGTGTGATCCGAACATCACGTTCCCAGGAATGCGAGTATTTCGCGCCCCCACTAGTTTCGCTGGAATCACTCCCGTTGCGTCATGTACTGATGACCTAAATAACACTGGCTGATCCAAGTTTGTTTGGTTCTCGTCAACAACCTCTTGCGTAACCTCATCTTCAGCCACTTTGCCCTCAGGCGCTTCTGTCGGCTCAGGAACAAGCAACAGTTTTACAGTTTTATCTCGACACCCATAGTTGGCTTTCCAAATACTTCTTTTGTCGTTATACTTATTTGTACTTCATCTGATAGTTCTTCCTCCATTTCCGCTTGCAACAGGGAGGTTTCCTCTTGACCAGATTTGTTGACTTTTTCTTCGACTAATGCCACTCGCTTAATCGAATGGTTGGTAGACCCTGTCATTTTAGCCATGCAAAGCTTTATCTTCTCTTGGCCAACCTTCAGGACATTCTCTCCTAAGTCCACAACGAATCCGTAGGCATTCATAATGTCCGTGCCAAGAATCACTTCATCGACAATGTCTGCAACGAGCATTTGGTGGCTAAACTCAAAAAGACCCAGGCGTACACGTACGTCTACCATTCCTAGCACCTTGACGGGGCTTCCAGTCACAGTCTGTATTGTACAAGAGCTAATTAGAGGCTGGAGGTTGCTGACTAAGTCAGGGCGCACAATGGACACTGATTCGCCCGTGTCAACTGTAAATGATGTTGGTTTACCTTCCGCAAATCCATTAACGACCAAGTTTCCACTGGTCTTATGTAGCGTGGAAACTGTGTGCTGTTCTGGGGCTTTACTTCTCCAATTGGTGCGATCACTCTCTTCTCTCGGTATCTTCTTCTCCCAGCAGTCTACCTGTAGATGACCACGTTTTCCACAGTTGTAACATTTTGGTCTTCTGTCTTTTTGAAATCGTTGCGACTCTCTTGAATTTTGAATTGTTTGTCCGACAACATTGTTTTTCTGCACCCATCGTAACGGCAATGTGATACAGGGATCTTCTGACTGCAACGTGATGGCACAAACCCATTACTGTAGCGGGACGCTGACTTGGCAGCTTCAAAACTCTAGGGCGTGAACAAGAGCTTCTGAGCTATCTCGGTGTCTTGCCATTCGTAACACTTGCTGCAGTTCGTTATCTCGGACACCGGCAGTAAATGTCTGCATCGCAAAACTCGTTCGAAAATCTTCTGGTGCTTCAGGATAGGCCAGTCTAATTAATCTGTTGATACTTGCTTCAAACTCTTGAAGGCTCTCCCCGGAATGCTGTCGCCTTGCTGTCAACTGGGTGTAGTACACATCTCGCAAATGTTTATCACCATACCGTAATTCCAGAGCTTTTATCAATTCGGCATAGGTGTTTTGGCTGTCAGGTGGCACTTTCTGTAGTAATTCTGTCGCAGGTCCTTTTAATGCGAGAACGAGTGAAACAGCCTTGTCTTTCTCTGTTCAATTATTTGCGCATGCAGCAGCTTCAAATTGGCGGAGGTACGTTGCCCAGTGACTGCTTCCGTCAAAGGTTGGAGCTTTGACATGAACTGTCCCTACTGCATGCAAAGTGACTTTCTCTATTAACTTATTTTCTGCGTCATTTTCTGTCTTTATTATTGGTACAGTCTGTTCACAAAGTTGTTTTGGTTGTATTTTCATGAACTCTTCAACTTCATTTTTAATTTGCTCTTTTATATTTTCCACTGAATTTTCTACTGCAGATATTTTTGTTGACATAACTTCTTCCACAGTCAAGACAGATTTTTCTACTTCAGATATTTTTGTAGACATCACTTCTTCAACAATCGAGACAGATTTTTCAACTTCAGCTATTTTTAATGTTTTTGATTCTTGTACCTCCGATATTTTAGTAACTTGTTTTTTAAGTTCACATCGTAGGAGACCCAATTCTGCGGTACTATGTTCTAGCAACTGTTTCTGCATAGTTTCAAAAGAGCTTCCGTTTTATCTTTTTGTCTTTCTTCTGTTTCTAGCATTAGTGCTTCTGACGTTCTTCAGCCTCTTCTCTTTCCTGTCTTCGTTCTTCCTTTTGTCGTCTTTCTGCTTCTTCCGCCTCCTGCCTGCGTTTCTCATCCTGTCGTTTTTCTGCTTCTTCCTCCTCCTGTCTGCGTTTCTCATCCTGTCGTTTTTCTGCTCCTTCCTGTGTCTGCCGCAGCAGTGTTTGTAAAGCTACCATCATCTGACTGGGATCCATGTTTACCGATTAATTACGAATCACAGTCGTCTTGTACAAAGTGTCCACTGTTTCCACTGTTAACCGCTCTATCCCAGTTCTCACACCACTGTTACGACGGTTTACTCAATCGTCGTAGGTACAGTGGAAACAAAATAAGTACAAGACACCAATTAAGTCACTAATCACCAGCTTTAATTGTTACAGTAAAACAGTTCGTAATTAACAGCACAGTCTACTACAACAAATCAAATCAAAATTTTCACACGCAATGAAATGTCACTAATATTAACACAATTGTATTACAATAAATTGTAATTATACCGCCCGATTATAAAACGCAACACTTCACTAATAACCACTTGAGCGCGCACAGTAGTATCGCTACTATAACTCCCGGACCGCACTATCCAAAATCGCAACTGATACTCAAAACTAAGCCCGCTACCGCCATGTATTTATAGTTCCGCTCACACACCAGAAGCTTCCAAACTGCGTCTTATCTCTCGTGTGAACTACGTAATTAACCGCGGCCTTGACACAGGCCGAGCGCCCGAGCGAAGCCTGGCACAGTCGAGAAGATTCTCGCAAAATTCGTCTAGTAGCACGTACGCCACACGCTTACATTCTGGATCTCTCTGGACCGTTCGATAAACACGTAGATTGTTCTGTGATGCCGTAACAATATTAATAAAGAATATTAAGTAGTTATTTTCTGTCAGGATTTATGCTTATTAATCGTTGTGACGTTGTGAATAAATTTGATAAGTTCAACCTTATGTGCGGGACCATTAGGCGAACCCTTAAGTCACCACGTAAAGGAACACGCCTAAAATTCTACAAGGTTATGTCTTTTCCCACACTTTTTTATGGGTCTGAAATTTGGACTTTAACGAAAGTCCAGGCCAGTCGCATCCCAGCGGCTAAAATGAGATTTCTCAGGCACGTGGCAGGGTATAGGCCTACTCTCTATGATCATAGAATAAACACAGGTATACGGCAGGAACTGAACATTCTGAGTATACTCAACAGGATCGCTCAGTATCGGTTGAATTGGTGGGAACGTCTTTGCCGAATGGATGACTGCCGCATCCCCAAACAACTCTGGAACTATAACCCGAAGGGACGGAGAGGTGTGGACGTCCGATGAAGCATTAGAGTGACCAGCTCTAATTTTTGCCTATTTGAGACCGGAACAAACCATCCTTGGTTTAATCTGTGAAGATGATGATAATGATGATTATAAATGTATTACTTTATTAAATAAAAGATGGATAAAACGTTTTGTTTCAAATATTTACAAATAGCTTTAATGCGCTCTACAATATTGTTACGACAGTCCCTCTGATCTTCGTATGGTGCAGTGGAAAAGAATATAAAGACATCAATGAAGTCGCTAATTACCAGCTTTAATTACTTACGAATAACAATTTGTAATCAACTCGTACAATAATTCAAGTTAAATTTGTCCACAGGCAATAATAATGTCAACTATTAAGAGTTTCGCACTACTTACTACATGGCAATTACTTTTCACTAATGAAATCATATCACCACTAAAGAAATCGCTTACTGGAACTAAACTGACGAAGCAAGCGGCTCTTGCTTTTATAGGTCCTAGAATAACCTTCCATGCTTTTGGTGGTATGAGCTTTTGTGTAATTACAAGTGTTCTTCAGAACAATCTGGAAGGTACTTGTGTACGGCCTTGACGGAAACGCTACACCTGCTCGACTAGCGGAGAAACGTGTGGAAGGACCCTCTCGACTCTTCGAGAGAGTTCTGTAACAGTCGTTGCAATATTATGAGTTCTAAAATAAATGATCGCATGATCTAGTGTGTTTAAACCAGGTAACTAACAACATGTAGCAGTTGGTATTAGGCGTTGTGTATAACGAATGGTTTGTTGTCGCCTTTGTAATGATGTTCTGCAGTAATTAGTCAACAACTAAAGGAGAACAATTTGTCTAAGATCCCGTGGCGACAGCAGCACCAATACCCATAACTCAGCGCGACTTGAGACCCAGCGAGCGGTCCAGTACTGTGTCTAGATGTTAAACTAATTGTTATTTACTGCGCCTAAAATTGTTAATACTGGACTAAAATGCAGGTATTACTCTTGATATACGCTTAAGTTTCGTATTAATGTTCTGCCGTGTGTTAGCCTACAAGTAAATATCACGCAGATTTGAGGTAAAATTTGTCACAAATTCAGCTGAAAATCATCAAATCAACAAAGTATTTTCTTAAACAAAATTTATTTAAATTATTATTGATAATATCAAGGAATTTATAAAGGCGAATCAGAGACAAGTAGAATGAGGGTTGACCAGTAAATTTGATCAAACATACAGAAACAAGATATTTGATCCTATACATTTTGATCAATCGTGATCGGTAAGAGTAATTATTTTACAGCTTTTAAAGACCGTTATAAAAGTAAAATGGCAACCAAATCATCAGACTAAGGAAACGTTCATCTAAATGTTTGCTGAACCGTAAGTAAAGATTGAATTACGTGATGTAATATTCACATTTTAGTGGCTCTGTGACATGAATTTTGTACAAAGTAAGATTTAGAACAGAGATCCGTCAAGACTTATTATTCTTGACAGCTTTTTACAAGTTTGTCACAAAAAAGCGCTAGAGAAAAAAGTGAGGGATAAATCTTTATATTCCAATCAATACCATGTACCTATATTAAACTATATAAATTTAATCAGAATGATCACTGTTGCACACCACTATATAAAAATTATTCCGATTAGCGCTTTCAAGCTTCACAACCCATCGTCAGATCGAAATAGACAGGAAATATGTAAAAACAAACCCTTCACCCCTCTCCCCCACCCTGCTCACACACAACAAGCTATAAATTAATGACCCTTCCTCACCCCCTAAACCCTGTCCCACCATCTGTACAGTTACATATTTTCCTAGCAAATTCCTTGTGTTTCAGTGTTGTGTGTGTGCATCCTTTTAAACTACCCTCTTCCTCTCCACACACGTAGGTCAGTCACACACCCTTATTTTAAAACAACCTGAATATTATATTTTCCTGTCTATTTCGATCTGACGATGGGCTGTGAAGCTTGAAAGCGCTAATCGGAATAATTTTTATATAGTGGTGTGCAACAGTGAACATTCTGATTGTGATTTCAACCACTAACACAAATTTATTCATTAAATATATAAATTTATTTCGAGCTTATTAAGGCCCAAATTGTCACTTTCATCTTTGTTTTAAGCCGATTGATGGGTATTTATACAGCAACAATGGATTGTCGAAATTATACAACGACCGACCACGGTCTAACAGCGCGGTATTTAATAGATTTGAGTTGGCTATGTTTCATTTTTCTTTCTGCCTCGCCTCAAAAGTAGTTTTTACCGTCCCCTGTAACACAAGTCCTGCGGCATTCTCCTTCTCATTCCCCGCCACAACTCTTACTATTAACTCAACTCTCCCCGTCTGTGTGTTTGTTTACTGTACGAACATTCGATGTTACAGATGCAAACAGAAACATTATTTCGCAGTGTTGCGTTTAAGTATAGTCGAGTATTAACAGCAATGTACTACTTGCTGGATTCATATATCCTAACATAATAATTTGTTACAAAAATTATTAAAAACAGTTACGCCGGGTCTTGACAAAACGATACCCGACAACATTTTTCGGGTAAGTGCAAAGTTGTTGGGTATCGTTCTGCCAAGACCCGCCGTAACAACACTCTCGCTTTTTGTGGTCTGACGACGAGCCCCGAGGATGGGATTCGAAACGTTGCCATCGACGTTGCTTTATATAACAACCGACTATGGCCTAAAAGCCCGGTTTTTAATCATTTTGACACCGGCCGTGTGAGCTTAAGTCAAAGATAATCATTTGTTCAACACTTAGACCCAACTACTCGTACTGGAAATGTATTTGACGCTTTACAAGTCTACAATAGTTATACATAATAACGCTAGTTCTCTATTATAATAAATATTCCAAGTGTCTTGATGTCACTTTACATTACAGTAATTGTGTTGTTCGCCAATGCCTCTTGAGACAGTGCGTCACTTCAGCGAACTACATCGTTCGTTAGTCAGAAATTATAAATTACCTCAGAGACTGCAACAGTTTCAGATTATGTATTCGTGTGCTGGATCAAAAACAAACTCAGTAAATTATTTTGCCAAACTGATACAACCACTGTTGCTTTTTGTTGTAGGTACTACGCCACAGATATGCATAAAATAAGTACATTTTCTATTGCAAGAATTCACCGGTGTTATATTTTGTTTATCAAAACCTGCAAATAAAGCGTCAGTGTAGACAGAAATATATTGGTAGAACTTATTATTAGTGTGGGCCGAAAAATTTTTTTTTTTTTTCAATTTGCTATACCGGAGAAAACGTGCGCCTAAGACAGATATGTAAAATAAAAAATAAATAAATAATCAGTTAATATCTTCCGGTTGCGCATCACCCCCCGAAAATAAAAACCTGGTCAATTTTAACAATTTGTTGTAATTAAAAACAAAGTTTGTCCTATGTGAGTCAAACGCTACAGCTTTAGATAAGTAAAGAATGGCACAGAAAAGATAAATTAAAAAATCATAGATATTTAAACTCTTACTGGTCACGCATTGCACCTAAAAACACATGTTTACATTACAATTGCAAATCTTACATTTTGCTAAATAGCACTATTATATTAACGACTCGGAACACTAGGTTTTTTATAAGTAAAAGCATAAAGTTTACCTTACAGCCTAAACCGGTTTTCTCCTTTAAAAGCCTTCTTCAGAGGCTGCCGTTGGTAGCGCTGTCCGTCTTATTGTGGGCGACGGAATCGAGTTTCGAAAGATCGATGCTGTGTGTGTGGGGTGAGATATGTTCGAATAATGCGTGCGATTTGAATTGTGTCTGTTCGTTTAGGATGTCGTTTTTATTTGTTTTTGTGTGTTTGTATATTTCCAATTGTTCTAGAGTATCTAGTTTTCGGCCTTTTGTGTGTACGTGTAGAATGTTCATGTTATTGTCGATGTTTTTATATGTGTGGTTTGCTTCAATGAGGTGGTTTGCAAAGGTGGATTCTGTAGTGGAGTGGAGTGCTTTAGTGTGTTCAATGTATCTCTGTTTGAAGCTAGTCCTGTCTGGCCTATGTAGAATTTATTGCAATTTGAGCAATTTAGCTTGTAAACACGATTGCTCAAATTGCAATAAATGGCACCAACAACTTTTTGTAATGCTTCTGTTACCAGCTTCACACACCACCGGTCCACTGCTTACGGATGGCATGGAAATTTGGCATCCAGCCGCTGTTCCTGGTTTTACTACAGATGAAATTTCCTCTGTATAAAATTTACGCTGTTGTTCTCCTCCAATTTGTTCTAATGTACATATTTTTTTATTTCATAACTTTACATAAAACTGTATGACTTTTATGTACAAACAAGAATAACCAACAAATGTATTAATACATCTAATCAAAATGTATTTCTACAAGTGCAGTCAGCTTCAAACGTGTTACCTTCCAATATATATATCAAGTTTTACGTACCTATGTGTCTTTTTTACTTCTGTACGCGCCTGGGAGAGATAAAAACAAAGGTGGATAGATAACACTTGCATGTTCTATAATCCCAACATACTGGCATGTCACAGAAGCTTGACAGACTGCCTCCGTTTGTTTACACGTCAAAGTCAGCAGAAAAAAAATTTCAATATTATGCCACTGGTGACTATAGATAAACACGCACATGACAGCAGCTTTAAATGACGATTAAACAAAGAGAATTATATAAACGCTTATTTATGCGATTTATTCTGTCAAACGCGATAAAGTGTAGGCGTTCAAAATATAAACTGTATCTACAAATAAACAAATGTCGTAAATGTACATGACAACTTGTCAATTCCAAATGACTCACTGGAAGCTTACGTATATTGCAATACCGATTTTTGCATTATTTTCATGCAAGTAATTCAAAAATAGAAGTATAATCAAGTGCACATCTTAAATGTGTTTAATTGCCAAACGATTTTACAGTGTTGTAGTTGTCGGAATATGGTAGTTTTAAACAAACATATAATTCATGAACAAGCAACAGAGAAAAAACTATAAAAAATACTTTTAAGCGGGTTACCTTTAAAACAATTGTGTCAAGTTACTAATCCTGGAGGCAATACTGGGATGACAAATTATTAATATATCCTCTGATAGGAATTGTCTGTTCTGAAGTTTTAAAACAGATAAATTTAAGAAGTATACTCTGTAGCAATAATGCAGTAAAATGCCTTTCAAATTTTCTGTAACTCAATAACAGAGGGTGTGCGTCTCCAGTCTCCAGTAGCGTAACTAGATGGAGGTACAACCATACAAAATTGATTATGTTCCAACTGTACCCTGACATATTGAAGAATTAAGTAAGTATATATATATATATATATATATATATATATACACATTAAGATTGCTATATCTACATTAAATGGAATTTTGTGGGGTAAGCAAATTACAGCAGGAACTAAAACCAAAATATTTAAAACCATCGTTAAAAGTATCATGACTCAGAATTTGGACTACTAATAAACACACAGGAAAAAATTAATGACTGCAGAGAAGGCCTTTTGGAGACGTTCTGCAAGAGTATCCGGATGTAAGAAAATTAGAATTGAGTCACTAAGGATAGAATGAATGTAAAAAATTCAATTGTTGATTTTATCCAAACAAAAAATTACAATGGTATGGACACACAAAAAGAATGACACAGGAATGATTGCCAAGGAGAGTTATGGAATGGACTCCACCAGGAAGAAGGAAAAGAGGAAGACCCCCGATCAACCGGATAAAATAAATTCAGACTAATTTGAGAGAATGAGAAATTGAAGATCTTTGCATGGACAAGCACCAGTGGAAGCTGAGAATTCAATCACTTCTGTAATCTTTGCTTCCGGAAAATGTGTAAACATTGTACAGACAAAATAATAATAATAAGTAGGTATATAAACATAGTCTTCAAAATACAGGTTCTAAAATACCAGGTAAAACATTAATTATTAAATACAAAAATAAAAAATAAATATCTGTAGAGATATTTTTCTATAAGAAGAAAACAGTCGATCAATGACTAGCATTTAAAATTTAAGAAAATTATTTGCAACAAAACTGCTGAAATTTTCTTATTGGGATAATTTTTCTGAGTTTAAAATTTCTACGCCTCCATATTTTATATAGTGCCTGTGACATGTTGATAACGTTTTTTCAGCCACAACGTTGTTTTTCAAAGTATAGTGTTAATATAAATATATTGTAATTTGGACACTTATAATATCTTTTATGGACTAAGTTTGAGATTTCTTTCTTAGACATACTGGTATGTTACAAACTATTCAATAATCAGAGTAACAGAAACACATAACATTACTATGAAGTTTGCATACAGATTTCTCGGAACATATTGTCAAACAAGTGGACCTAAGTCTTCTACATTGTGTAGGCCTATATCGCCCTTCCCATACATATACAGTAATGTATACCATTACAGCTAATAAAGACAAAATAATTAATTATCACGCTCATGCGACTAGTTTGGTAACAGAATTCCTTTCTTAACGCAATTTACAACGTAAAGGCATTAGGGAAATCTCTACCAATACAAACAATGGAAAACGATAAAACGATAAAGTAGCTATGCAAAAATCTACTTAGCACAACAAATTGATTATTTTATACAAACGTTTGTCATAGCGTAAATCGTTAATTGTAGGATGATTTGCAAAGTGTTATGTTTCAATTACAAGAAATAGCAAGAGGGTACTCACTGACTACTTTAGTGAGGAAGACAAAAACCATGACCTTTAAAGGTAAATATCCATTGAGGACTAAGATAGATATAAACAACAGCACCTTATATCAAGTAAGCCGTTTTACATATCTCGGCTGTGCAGTAAAATATGAATCTGAATATGATATAAGAGAGAAGATAGATAAATTTAGGAATATTTGTGGTACGATTCATAGAAATCTTAGAAACGAAATAAGACTCAGCCCATGGATTAAATATTATAAGACAATTGGAATACTCACATTGATTTATTCGAGTGGGCGTGGGTCATGACAAGAAAGGATGTGGCAAGATTCAGAGTGCGAAAAGTCAGCTTCTTTAAAGTACTTCAACTATACATTGCAAGATAGAATAAGGAATGAGAATATCACAGCAGAACTCGAAGTAAATGACATAAATGAAAATTATTTCAACTTACAGAAAACAATGGGGGGATCGTTTGCAAAGGATGACAGTGGATTGATTGTTAAAAGCGGCACTGAAATATAAAGCCATTGGTAGAAGAGACGTTGGTCATGATGGGTTGGCACATCCTCGTACTAAGAAAATATTAAGCTAAGCTCATTTGAAGTTCCAGAAATCTGTTTAAATTAGTTGTTATAATATTATAAATGTAATATTTACACAACGTGCAATTTAGGCCGCCAAAAAGATGGGCGCCGTAACAGCTTTATATAACCTAATCCTTGAAGAAAATAAGAAGAAGGAAAAGTCTGTCGTAGGAAATAAAATAAAACACGCAGGCTTTACCATAATATAGAATAATCAACAAAGCAGGCAACTTTATATTATCCGCTATGTAGCTTTTTCCTAATGCGAAACGTACATTACATTCTTCACCTAATGAGAAATTTACAATTGTAATACTACTAAACTAATGTCACTTATGAAACACATTTTACATATTTAAAATGTTTTTATTAATTTATTTGTATTTTAATTTGGTTGACACTACTTATGCTGTATTATTTTAAACACGTTTGTTATTCAAATGACCTTGACGTTATATTTAGTGGCATGTTTAACAGGTTTTTCCCTAGAAATGCCATTAACCTGTAGATATTCGAAGGTCACAGGGCAGTGACGTCATTCCGTATGATGTATGTTCAAAACGAAGGATAAAATATGATAAGGTAATTGTGTACTACATATTTTTTATTACATACTTTACGATATTTGTATAAATTGGAACTTTTAGAAATAATTTAAGTAATACTGTTTTAGACCAAAGTACTAAATGTTTAATATTTTGTTTCATTAGGTACGTAAAACTTTTGAATGTAGAAATGTAAGTGTAATTTGAATAATGCGTAATCATCATCATCACCACTCCAATGACTAAGCCTGAGACCTTTTCCGGAACGCATCTCGTCCTCGATCTACAGATATATCTCTTGCCAGTAGGGTGATAAACCAGGACAGCCACAGGTAGACGGATATCAGGATGTTTAAACCGCGTCTAATATCCTCGCTCCTTCTCCGATCCAAGAGAGAACAACCTTCTGTCCTTCTTTGAAATTTCACTTCGGCTGCCTGAATCCTCTGCACGTCCCTTTTACCAAGAGTCCATGTCTCACTCGCATTTAGACATGTGGGGACAGCCACAGTTTTATAAAATTTCATTCGGGTATCCTTCCATGCTTTGTTTTTTTTTTAGGTACCTGTGAATCGTTCCACAGAACAAAATTACAAATAATGTGTAATTTGAAATGTAATTTGTATATTTAAATTACCACTATCACTTGTTGACATCATGAACTCAGCCTGTTGGCTTTCTTATTCATGTAGAAGATAGTGGAAGGGCTCCTGTGAACACATATCGTTTACCGTGTATATTATAAAACATAAAAATATAATGCAAACATATAACAGAGTGCAGTTATATCACAAACAATCATCTCAGATTTAAAAACGGTCTTTGATAACTTAAGCTGCTTCAGGATATTTTAAGATATACAGACATAAAAGGTAATTGTGTGTATGGAGTACTTATATTTAAGAGCACAAGTTCCTTTAAGAATTATTTATATAGGAACCTTTTGTTTCCGGTTTGGCTTAACATAAGTGTAGAAGGCAAAAAGCAGAAAGTATGTCACCATATGCCTGAAAGCAAAGTAGAATTTACGGCTCTCATGGGAAAAGCAGTCGTATGAATTATATATGTACCCTGTGAGTCACATTCATCACTTGTGCTCCACTGACCTTCCGCCTCACCGTGAGCCAAACAGTATAAATCACAAACTCAAACTAGGTGATTAAACACAGTGTTTCCTTCCTGTATTTGAAGCTCCCACTGTAGTTATTCAATTTAACTGGCAAAGTTTCTTGAATCGCCTTTGAACTACATATAACTATAATTTGGACCACTTAACTTCAAACCGGTGTAACATCATTATTTTAACTAAAATATAACACAAATTTTAACTTATTTGTGTCGACGTTTGGAGAATGTTTATTGTCCTGATGATGACAATAAACATGGTCGAAACGTCGACACAAATAAGTTAAAATTTGTGTTATATTTTTGACTGATCCTCCCAAACGCTTGACCGAAAAATTAATTGATTGACGGTTAGTACAAATTTAAGGATTATTACTACCGAAAATATTAGAATCATTATATTATAGTGTCCAAGTCACGTTTATAAGTATTTAATTGTATTATTTGTAAACACTTGGTTACTCACCTTCCTGTGACTTCTTAAAAACTTTCAATAACTACGCGTTTCAAGGATAAATCATCATCATCAGGTTATATAAAAACACCAATCTTTCTGTAGAAGTGGTCAAACAATCAAAATTTTTTTTACCAAACATCACAGTTTGTATGTCATCTAAAAACACATTATTGTAGCACTTCACTCCACGTCGCCACCTGGTGCGCACCATTACACGTGAAACTTTTATGTACGAAATTTATTATTCTGTATTAAATACTTCGGTACACGTTCCAAATTTTAATTTAACGTACATAATCTGTTTAATAAGAATTTTTATATCAAAATGTGCCCGTGTATAATTAATTGTGACCGATGGCGTGTAAGTTTGGCCGGCACTTATAAACATACATAACCCACTTTTGAGCTGTATATTGAGTCCTTTTTTTCCCAGCACACAGATAATTGTTGTTATAACGAATATTAATGTCACGTTTTACTGTTACCAACTGTACGATGATAATGACAGTTCACTATTTGCTTGAGTGGCTAAGGAAATTCTAGTAAAAGTACGTTGCCTGATTAATAATTAAGAAATTCAAAAGATACCAGAAGAAGAATTTATTCTACCATCAGAAGATTACTTGATACAATGTAATGCTACTAGTTGTTACTATTTTTATTCTATTTCACAATAAGTACATTTAATTTCCTTTTACATTAACTCTTCTGAGACTCTATTCTTTATTACATTATAATAATGACTCTTTATTCAATTTAAACACTTTAACAAATTCTTTACGTACAATTATAAATTAATTCTCTATTTTACCTAGTTTACAATAAGTCAACGATTCGACGAGCCTGTCACTAACAATATGTCGTACTGCAAATCTCTGGGATTGATAATCGTTCGGATATTTCATTCCGTTTATATACTGTTTAGTTGTTTACTAAGTGCAACTTATTTACAATTTCTAAGGGTGACGAGTTTAGCCAAAACTCACTTTCACTAGCGAAAGGGAGCCTCAAGGTGATTTCTCTTTCAGTGGAAACTTTGAATCGGAACAACTATTTAAGTTATCCCTAGCAGCGATTACAAAAAAAAACTAACTGATAATACTTAAAACATACAACATTACATATGGTACAATAATAAAATCACTTATCCGGAAAAAAATTTGTATCTCCCTTCTTTTTGCAGCTGTTGCACTGAATCCAGTCATCACCACGCAGCACTTGTCACGCACAAGGGAACACGTTTTGAACACTTCATTGGGTCTGTAGTACGCAAACAGCCTTTTCTTCTTCCATAGAATAGGCATCAGTGTAGGTGTGGGCTGCCTTAAGGAATCCTTGTGTCGTTTCCCAATCAACAACACGCCACACGCCGCAGATTACTTGATTACTTTGTTGCATTTTTTCTCACCCCTATTTCTGATGTTGAAGGCAGTGGCCTGATGATCACCACCAGTGATTCATTTCTAAAATTATAGGTGCCGCAACGCATCAATCAAAAGTTGTACAGACACAAGTATACTTATATTTTACATTAGCGATAAGTTTACATCAGGTTATTACAAAGAAAGTCTACATATTTAAACCTTATAAAATATGTAACATACGAACAAACTTGTATCTAAAAAGGTAATAAAGTTTACTGATATTTCTAAAGAACTTAATCGTCAGGTTAGCCGCACGACAATCGAAAACATGTCACTCATGATGGCGTCATTCCGGAGCTTCAATCAAACTCTAAGTGATGCTTTCGATGGTTCAGACATTTTAAAAAAGTTTCCACAGTTTCATCATTGTGTCGTCATATTGTTTGTTTCTTCACCTTTTCTTACTCTTTGTGTCCAATGCTGTATGATAGCCCGAAGTTAGCCCTCTCACATTCACTTGAAGTTATTACTATTAATTCAGTAGCATATATCAGTGTAGAAAGATTCTCCGGAGAAATTCTGGAATGCACGTATTCTCGGAAGCTCCCAATCAGTTGCCTTTCATGTTGTTTTAATTTTCTCCATAGGTTATTGGGACATTTTTTGAACGACAGTAGTTAAGATAAAGACTAGTGCTGGTGTTTGATTTTGACAAATGTTTGGTTTTGTAGTGGGGATGTTGAGGGGCACAATTTAAAAAGTAGTAGTAAATTTTTGTAATAATTAGGTTTTTCTTTTTTTCATATATTTTTATTTTTGGTAATTTATTTTTGGATCCAAGAGGTTCCGGAACGCCGTTCCGGCGCATTCCCCTGATATCAAGCCCTGCTCACCACTTGAAAAAAGATGTCCGTTTCATGGGAAGGCTCTCTTACAAAGATTATATGGTGTTCAGTTTGGATATATATCTGAAATTGTGTGTAAATTTTTCATTGGCTGATTAGTAACCGAGCATGTCGCAAAATCTTTGTCAGATGATACGTTTGTGTCAACTGGCCGAAGACAAGTGTGCCTGAAACCGTCATAGCGATTTTCGTTGTCGCGCCCTTAGAAATTCCACGCCCACCAAGGAAGCTATGCGCTATGTACTGAGTGTCCAGGCGGGCTCCACGAGTTTCTCTCAATTTAGTGGATACAGTAGAAGACATTAAATGGTTTGAAAAAAAGAAATATCCAGTGACTGCATTTTGTGAGACCAATGTTATTGACACCATAACAATTTCATGCTTACATGACAGTATGAGAAATATAAGAGATTGATCTGAGTTTTTTAATAGGCCATTCAACATGATGTATGAGTTTAAAGTGAAATGAAAACTACAAGAATATTTACATCATCTCAGACGTTGTAAATTACCATTCAACTTCGTGTTAAGGAACATAATTAAAATCACACATATATGCAACAAAGAGTAGCGGTCCAAATTACAAACATTTTGGCGGTCCAAATTACACATTTTGTAAACATTACATTTATAATATTATAACGACTAACAAACAGATTTACGAAACTTCAACTGAGCTTAGCTTAATATTTTCTTAGTACCAGAACGTGCCAACAGCCATGCTAATTCAAAGCGTACGTTCACACTACTCTACGTCATGGTAGCATACGTCATAAGGAATGCGAGCTATAAACTTTTGTCTTCTCTCCCCCTCAACATTGAATCCCATAGCAAAACAACTTACCCAACAAAGAGAAAGTTCCAGTCAGCCATGCAGCCTACCTACACTCAGCCAAGGTGAGACAAAACTTACACATACAAAATTTTTAAGCAGCCCAAATTACACACCTTTCTAAATTATATGGACTTCCCTTACATATGACGTTGTTATAAACTCTTGTAGTTTTCCAAAGCCAATGTTTCGTAATTTTGCTCTTCCAGTATAAATGGATTAATTTCTGTCTGCTGAATTCCTTGTTTTCTATCTTTGGTATTTTTTTCTGTTCGTAACTATTTAACTTTGCAGCGTAGGCTTATGTTTCATCCCGTTTGTTTGCGCTCGATATTAGAGCCTTCATATTTGTGGCTTCAGCGGGCAGTGAGTTTCTGTATGAAAACTGTATTGTTACAACGGTCTCAGCAATCGTCGTGTCGTAAAGCGTAAACAAAATACAGACACCAATTAAGTCATTAATAACCAGCTTTAATTAGTCACAAATAACAACTTGAAATGAACAAGGTACTTTTTACAATGATTTTTGTTAAACTTGTCCATACGCAATAATAATATCAATTGTTAGAGTTCCTCACTATTCTAACACAACCACTTTCACTTTCCACTAATCACCAACAACCACTTGATCCGCGCTGTACAATATCGCCAGGTGTAAGTGACTTCTAACCCGGCCGCTGTTGCTTACGCTAACTCCCGCAGGTGTTCACGAATAAGTTTTCATTTTTTGGCGGCATAATTTGCGTAGTTATGAGTGCATCTTGAACAGAGATTTTACTTATTGCACTGCATACTACAGGGAAAAGTACTTGGAAAGAGAGTAGTTGGGCGACCGATAATCTCATGGCTGAGAAATTTAAGGACCTGGTTTGGCAAGAATACAACTGGCTTATTCTGTGCAGCAGTACAGGAAGTTAAAATAGGCTGTATGATATCCACCATCCAAACGGATAGGAACTATCAGAAGAAGAAAATGAGTTCTCTCTAACAGTCCGGAAGCTACTTGAGTTCACAGCTACAGAGACACTCCACCTTCTTGGCTAGCTGAGAAACGTTCAGAGCTTTAACGTAACTGCGCCTGCCGACTTTTCTAGAGGGTTACGTAATATCGTAGCTTGACTTCATAGGTCTTCGTACAACATTTCTCTGATTTTAATTATTATTTAAAACTTCCGGGCTGAAAGGCCGTGGTCGAATGCTTGATGTTCTGCAGCTAGACGTTTCGGCCACACCACCGGTGGCCATCTTCAGTAGCAAAAAAGTGTTCGAAATAGATGGTACACCGAACACGTCTCCCAATGAACTGGGAACAAGCAACAGTGAGAGAAGGCTACGCTGTTTCTATTTATAACTATTTGTCGTCGAGATGCCGAAACTCATCTTCGGAAGCACTGCAGTCCAACGGCTACTCTGCTCCGGAAGTAAGGAGAGCTGCACGGCCGAGAAAATCTGGTAGGCCGGACGAGTCGGTGTTGCCCGAGGTTGTTGGCTCCGCTGTCTTGCCCTACATCCGTGGCGTGACTGACCGCATCGGCAAGTTGCTGAGTAAACGGGGCGTCAGGACGATCTTTAAGCCAACCAAAAAGATCCAACAATTCCTGCGACCAGTAAAAGACGCCAGGGATCCGCTCTCGTCGTGCGGGGTGTAGAGTATTCCTTGTACGTGTGGCCAGCTATACATAGGCACCACGAAGCGTAGTGTCCGGACACGCCTCTCTGAACATCGGAGATACTGCCGCATGGGCCAGCCGGAGAAGTCCGCAGTTGCTGAACACGCTCTTCCCCACGACGATCACCGGGTAATGTTTGATGAAGCCCGGGTGTTGTCTTCTGTCCGGGGTTACTTCACTCGCCTGCATCTGGAGTCCATCCATATTCATAAGAATGCGTCCGTCGCTATGAACCGCCGAGTGGTCAGAGCTGTTGGGTTGCGCGTCGTGAGACGACCCAATGGTATCCTAGTACCGAGCCTCCTGTGAGGGGCTCCTGCCTAGTGGTCCTGTCCAGACGGAATATTGATTATTTAATTTTTATTGGTCGTTACAACGACATGCTCGTACTAGGTCGACTAGTACAGTATTTGTCGAGGCCGTTTCCAAGATTCACCTGGACGTATTCGGTACTTGCCAAGGCCAGCTATGAGAGGGTTTGTCTGGGTCCTCGCAGCTCGGACGTAAAATTTACGTGCAAGTCGCCTTGCGGTGTCATCCAAGGAGCGGACACCGAGTCCTCTTCTCAGGAGACGAGAAGAAAACCGATAGGGGACTTTGGCCGCTAGCCGAAGCCCTCTATCGAGAACGCTTTGCAACCTTCTTTTATGAACGGTTGCGAGGTAACCCCAGACGGGAAGAGCGTAGGTAATGATCGGCAACAGATACGCGTTGACAATCAACTTAACCAGCTTGCGGGTCATAGCCTTGTTGGCAAGTATCGGAAACAGTTGCGCGAGACGAGCGGACGCTTTCCTTCGCATCGTCTCAGCGTGGGTACGCCAGGTGAGCCGACGATCAAGGTGGACACCGAGGTACTTAACTTCCCTCGACCAGGGCAGGTACGTTCTACCGAGTCTCACTCGGCCTCGTGGTTCTTTCCGGCGCTTTGTGAATAGCACCGCGGAGCTCTTGGTTTCGTTGACGGCAACTTTCCAGCTTTCCGTCCACGTCGAATACGCATCGAGTGCGCGCTGAAGTCGTGGGATAGCAAAGTCTGCGTTCCGATCGGCGGTATAGACCGCCGTGTCGTCGGCAAACAAAGCCATCTGGACTCCAGGCTCTCTGGGTGCGTCGTTGACATACACGGAGAACAGGAGAGGCCCTAGCACGCTACCTTGAGGTACCCCGGTTGTGATACGTCTCTCGGAAGAGACGTGGTCGTCTATTCGCACGCAGAAAGTCCTCTCCGTCAGAAAGCTAGCAATCAAGCGAAGGTAGCAATCTGGGAGCTGGATTTCCCGGAGCTTGAACAAGAGCCCGTCGTGCCAGACACTATCAAAGGCCTTTTCCACATCTAGGAAACAGGCGACAGTCTGCTCTTTCCGACACCCGGCGTCCGTGATGTATTCCACCAGTCTCATCAGTTGATGAGTGGTGGAATGCCCCACACGGAAGCCGAACTGTTCGGGGACCAGTACATCGAAATTTCGTAGATGATCTAGTACTCTCCGTTGTACGAGACGTTCGAGGACCTTTGACGTGGCTGACAGTAGACTAATTGGCCGGAGGTTGCCGGGACGGGAAGCGTCCTTTCCCTGCTTCGAGATCACTATAACCGTCGCCTTACGCCATTTCTGGGGAAAATAGGCCAGTCTAAGACACGCGTTGAACAGCGCGACCAAGAAAAGTACTCCTCGCTCCGGGAGTCGAGTAAGAGCGGCGTTCGAGACGCCGTCCGGGCCAGGAGCTTTTCTTGGCACGAGTTCAACGAGCCGATCTGTGACCTCTTCCCTAGTAATGGGTTCGGGCTCCGTAGTGATCGGAAGAGACAGAAAGTATCCACTTCGTTCTCGACTTCTTCGTCGAAGTCCCAGTCCATGGGCGGGTTAGGTGCGAACTGTCGCTCAAAACACGCGCCCAAGTACTCGGCCTTCGCCTCCGGGCGAGCCAGGATTTGACCGAAAGGTCCAGCAATGGCCGGGATGCGAGGCCGGCGCCTCTTCCCTACCAACGCCGAAGGTATCCGGTAAGGGCTACTTTCGTCCGATCCGTCCCCTGCCTGGGCCACGGCGAGTTCCCAACAGCGTCTCCGGTAGGCCTGCATTTCACGACGTAAAATGCCGGTCGCCCGGTTGTACGCTGCCTTGTCGGCCGGATCACGGGTCCGCTGCCAGCGTCTCCGGAGGCGATTTCTCTCGCAAGCGAGAGCACTCGTCTCCTCTGGGATCCGCTGCCAGTGGGGCGTGACGCCAGGCTTCATTCTGGAAGACGCGTCGATCGCAGATACGACTGCCTCGTCAAACGCGGCCACTGCCTCGTCGACTTGGCGGAAGGTTTCGAGTGGTCCCGCGTCTGGCAATCGGCGACTTAACGCCGGGCCATAGCGATCCCATTCTACCACCTTCCTGACATCTCTGCGTACGACGTGCTGGGTAGCGACGTGTATCAGGATGGGGAGATGATCGGACGATAGTTCCGTTAGCGCGGACACATGGACCGGACAGTCAATTCCTTGAATCACCGCTATGTCCAAGACATCGGGAGCCGCGTTGCGTTGTGAGGGGTAGAACGTAGGTTGGGTAGGCCCAATCACTTGTATCCTGCGAGAATCGGCAAACCTGCGTAAACGTTTCCCGTTTGGGGCAGTCAAGCGACTGTTCCAATCGCGATGTTTACAGTTCAGATCGCCGGCCATGATGACCCTCCTGTGTGCATCGAACGCGACAGCTAGATCGGGGTGAAGGAGCTCTTTTTGCGGCGGTTTATACGCCGCTACCATCTGTACACCGCCTAGAGTGTTTAACAACTCCACAGCGGTGCCTTCGAGGTGAGTCATTGCAGGCAAGACGACTCGGTGATGCTCGAGAGTGAGCCTCACCGCGACGGCAGTACCGCCACCAGCAGTGCCCGGTCTGTCGTTTCGATAGCACACATAGTTGGCCAGTCGTAACCGACTCGCAGGAGTCAAGTGGGTCTCATTGAGAAGCACTACATCGGGTTTGAGTCGGGCCAGTAATTCTTGGAGTTCCTGGATCTTGTTGGACAACCCGTTGGCGTTCCAGGAAAGAATCGAGAGATCTCGTTTGAGGACCCGACTCATAGAAGACCTACACAAGTGGCGGCTTCCACCAAGAGCATGAATCTCTCAGTTATGTCAGCAGTCTCCAAGCGGGAGCGGATGGACCTGAAGGTCTGGGCGACTTTGCTGAGATCGAACTCAGCAAGGAAGTCTTTGACGACCTGGTAGTCGTCAGGAACGGTTCTTGAGGCAGATTGCCCGGAGACTGCGTGCGCATAAGAGCGCCGAGGCTTATCAATCGGGGGATTGGTGGAAGCCAGGGGTTTCTTGGAGCCAGGTGTAGCACCTCGAGCGGAGGTGCTAGGAAGAGGGACAGATGCGATTGCGTCGGACTTCGCGCGCTGTGCAGGCTGTCTGGACTGTGCGGCCGGGTTGGCAGGAGCCCGGGATCTAGCGCCACGGGGCTTTCTATGCCGCTTCTTTTTGCCTGCGTTGGGAAACCGCGGGGGCGGGAGGTCAGGCGAGGCTGCTTCGCCCGAGGAGAAAGCATCGCCTTAAATAGTGTCTGGCATGGTTTTTTTTCCATGGCCAATCAGAGTAGAGAATGATAAGCTGGCTTCTCATTGGTCCGCGTTATACACCTTAAGCGGCCAAAAAGTTATAAATAGAAACAGCGTAGCCTTCTCTCACTGTTGCTTGTTCCCAATTCATTGGGAGACGTGTTCGGCGTACCATCTATTTCGAACACTTTTTTGCTACTGAAGATGGCCACCGGTGGTGTGGCCGAAACGTCTAGCTGCAGAACATCAAGCATTCGACCACGGCCTTTCAGCCCGGAAGTTTTAAATAATAATTATAGTGACACCGGCCGTGAAAGCCTACGTACTAAAATTTCTCTGATTTTGTTATTTCTTGAATAGTTTTTTTTATGTTAAAGGCGACGTTAATTTTATATTCAATAAGTCAACATGCTTTGAAAATAATTTTATTCTGTTTGTGTAGCTGACTAAACGTCTCTAAAAGGCTAGTTGTGCAAACAGGGGTCAAGTGTAGTGGTAAACTTCGGCCATAGTACCAAGTCTTTATTGAAATGTGGGATTCAGAACCAGAGTTGATAGATCTAAATTGTTTTATCCTTATAGTTCACCAATAAAAAAATGTTGTTTAAATAATCCCAGATATTTTAAAAATCTTCAGGGGGTCCAGATTCGATCTATTAAGATTGAATTCTATTAACACTTACTGGTCTAAGCCGGAGTGTATGTCGGGCAGTATATTCTTTCCTACTGGACGCAGTAGCACGAGTATACTTCGGGCCGTGTATTCGTTTGGTTTGCCGTCACATTACGGGTACGTCTCGGGTTTAGTCGTAACAAAATGCTTTCGTGTCGATTTACAAAATTACACTCTGTACTCTATACTGTGTACAGCACACCCTGGTTTCAATTTTCATAAATGTAATCGACTTTTAAACAGCTGATACAATTTGTTTTCAGCGTGTGATTTCTAACCTCTTTCAGTGTGCGTTTATTATTAGCGTCTGTTCATTGTTGTTTTTCTAAATAAAGTGAGCAAAGTATTATACGAAATTAACGTAAAACCTTTAAGTATGCCAGAATGTTTCCAAGTGAACCACAGAGTTGCCAATTACCTCTAGAAGTTGGGCGTTCCAATTCTCTTATTTTATAAAAATTAACATTTTGAAAAAAAGAGTATAATTTTATTTGTAACTTTCTGTATAAATTATTGTGATATTTTAATAAAGTAATGTTTGAATATTTGTTTAATATGTAATACACGTGTACATATAAAAAGCGTTGAGAAATCAGGAAAGTTGATAAAATTGGTCAGACTGGAAGGACAATACACGTAACTGTACTCTCAGACTGGAAAGTGTTAAGGGTAGGGTGGTCCAGGGTGTGTATTTTTTCTTTACCACTTACTCCTCATGTATATTCAACTAGTCATATTACATCTCTAGTTAATTATCCATGACAAGTTTTAAAAAATGAATGGCAAGGCTTAAGTCAATATTAAAATCAAATGAAATCCTCAGACTTTCAGTTTTATATATTGCAACGTTATACCAATTTTACACAATTTATTTCCATGTACTCAACGCAACTATTAAGTGTAGTACACCGGCCAGGTCGCAGGATTTTTTTGTTTCTCGTTGCGTCAAGTAGGCCTATATGTAGTTGCACAATAATTAAATACATTTTAAAGAGGATTGAGACGTTGTTGACATGAAATAATTATTTAAAACCATTTAAAAATAATCATCCTAACATTTATTCATTAATAGAAAAATATTCCAATATTAAAATATTCAAACATTAGACAGATCAAATATCCACTTTTATAAGTTTCACACATATTAGGCTTTTCGTAACATCTAAAAACTAAACAATCATATACTTTTATTAACTAAACAGACATTTTAAATAAGTCATCTAACTTCTTTCATTTCTAGTGTGTCTGACTTTGATTCAGTCTTCAAATGCTAATAGCAACTCATTTAAAAGGAAGCATAAATAATATTAAACTTAAGCATAAATTACTAGTTGCTATAGACAAAATAAACTAATTACATTTACTTTCAAACTACTATTTACCTTTATTGACACACTAACATTTTTAACATATATCTAAAAAATTTAGTAACTTTCAAATTTTCTTATAAAATTAAATTATTGCCTTTAACTAATATTTACATTTAAAATGTTTAAGTCTTACTGTTCATGTAAAATTCTCTTTCTGAAAGTTCTTTTCACAACAAAATTATAAATATTTAGTCATCACCTGCATACTGCTGCCGTTACCGTTGTGTGTGTGTGTGTGTGTGCGCGCGCGCGCGCGTCCTGAATCCTGCGAATTTGATGATGATGATGATGATGATGATGCTGTGTTCTATGTCTCTATGGGTTGTTGTTGTTGTTGTTGCTATTGCTCCTGAGTTCTTCCATACGTCTTGTGTGTGTGGTAAAAGTGTGTTCAGTCGATCGGCAGACCAGCAGCGTGACGTCCTTTGGAAATAGCTTATCAAACGGACAGAGTGTCCTCGTGTAGAGATTCCTTGAGTCTGGAATGCCCCAAAATTGTCGGTCGTATTTATACTGGACTCAGTCTGACATGTCCATGATTGCTCTTGACATGTTAGAAATTGTAACTTTCATGCAAAGCGTCCTTTTAATTACGAATCACTTTTTTGTTCATTTTAGCGATTTCGTAAACACACTTGTAGCATGCGTGATATCATTGTTTTCGTAATTTTTTTCTGTTCACGCACATATAACACACATGTTAATTACTCTTTAATTACACCCGTAATTAACATTAATTACCTAGCGTCTTTAATATTGCAAATTTCTGCAATATTTTTATATCTCTGCATTAGTTAAAAATTCCTTAATGCAATGGTGTTTTTATAATTGGCGTAAGTCTTTGCTTACAGGTTTAACACAGGTAATTAGTTTATTATAATCCTGTTAAGACATGATTACAGACAAAACAATAAGTCGTTCGCATTACTCCATATTTTCATGTCGTAGCGTGCTCACACACACACACACACACACGCTGTAACTTACACTACCACAGCAGGTGTCCCTCTCGACAGGTTAAATATTGTCAATTCCAGCATAAAATTGTACAAAACTGTTCCTTATTCTATTTATACTAATTACAATGTAAAACATACCGCCCTGGGCAAATATGAAAATATATGTATTGTTGCAAAAAAAAAATATATATATATATATATATATTGTAACGTCCCGCCTACGAGGTATTTTCCGCGGAGACTTTAGATATGACCTGTAGTGTGCTCGTCTTATTTAATTAAGCCCCACTGTTGTAATCGCCATTTGTAACGTAACGTCTATGAGGTATAGTAGAGTTATATTATATGCCCCACGTTGTATGCGTCATTTGTAACGTAACGCTTAAATGTGTGTGTGACGTTCGTCTTTCGACAGTCTCGGAGCGGTCAGAGCACCTCTTAGCGATCGCCACTTATGAATTATAAGTACCAATGTTTAAATAAATTTGATTGTAATGTTACCCAAACGAAACAGAAATCGAGTGTGTGTGATTTGGTCGAGATTATGGAAGTTGTTTAGTCTTATTTGGAAGAGATAGCGAGTACCATTTGTTTACACCCGGAGTAGACAATTTCTTAATTTTTCAAATATTCGCCGTTCATGAGATCAGCTGAGTTTGACATTAGTCTCCAAATATTAGGTTAACCAAACGAAACAGTTCCGTAATACTACTTGATGGATAGTCCTCTTCTTAGTTTACTGAAATCTACCACAACTACCCTCTACAATAAAAAAACACATTTTATTATTCAACATAAATTATTAATAGTATTTATTGGTATAATATTGATTTTCTCTTCCGCCAATATACAAATATTACAATCGATTCTTTCAATCACTAATTCATGATATCGATTTAATTGGGTAAACATGGAATTATCATAAAATCTGGTTTTTAATGATTTTACAATTTTATTTTTTTTTTATTAAACATCAATCCACATATAATTCGTTTTATTTATTTCCCCAGGGTTAAGGGTAAGTTCTTTGTGTTATGAGATGGTCAGAAATGGATAATTATATACTACGCTTTACAAGATAAAAATAATCAATTTCGAATTTTTATTTATTCTCTTAGTACGTAGTTCCGGATTTGTCCGCGAGAGAGCAGCTTATGTTTTTATTAAACACATGACAACACTTTAGAAATTTCTGTACTGCACAACGATTTGATTTGAGGTTTTCTTGGTTAAATATTAAAAGAAATGTTTATGTTACCTCTTTCCTCGAAGTTCTTACTTGCGTGAAGCGGTTTCTCGTGTAGTGTTCCTAGTTGTTTTGTAATTTCATGAACGTCTATCAGCTAACATCTCGTTAAAAACTCGAAGCGCGGCTTGGCTAGGCCTCATCTTGAAAATGGTTTTTAACACTTTGTTATGGGGTAAAGCAAGTTATATTTGATTTTTAAAAGAGTGGCATATAATGTGTATACTGTGAGTTAATTTTTGTTATAATTTTGTGCTGTTTCCAAATGTTTTCAAAGGTTTTTTAATACAATTTTGGTCTCATTACATTTTTCAACCGAACAGTTTTCAATCTCCAATTCGATTAAACAGTATGTTGTTATTCTGTTACTCTTAGTAACACATAATTTCTATATCATTTTTTATTGGTGCTGCTATTTACTTTTTAGTATATAGGCTGTTTTTAATTATTATAAATTTATTTCTGATTTATAGAAAAATAATTCTTTTTAATTTTGGTTTATTTCCCAATTTGATTTTTATAAGAGTTTTTCGTTTATTTTCTTATAACTTTAGATATAATTCTTTAATATTATTATTAACTTTAAATGAATTTATATATTATTTATTAATCTCTTATAGTATTCTTACACTGCACTATTTTCTTCTGCCATTTTCCTCATACAGTATTATTTTATTTTTTATTATCATCTTATATTTAACTCTTTTATTTTTTAACCCTGGGTTATCTTATATAATAACATATTTATTTTATTAAATATAAAATTAAACATAGGTACTAAATTTTAGTTGCCTACACAATATAAATCATACAATAACTAAACATAATACATAATTAGTTAGTAGCATCACAGTCTACTATTATAATCCATAATTCCTACATCCACAGCACAAGTCTGTAAGAAGTTCCCTTCACATTCTCTTATTTACGCACTGGGTACACTACAATTCACTTGTCACTGTATATCACTTCCATATAGTTCATAATGTTTAGTGATATAACTTAATTTATAGCTAGTTATAGTTTACCCATTTCTGACCTTTATGGTAGTATAATTAAGTTATCATTTATTGGGACTGGGTTATGTAACGTTACAATATATATATATATATATATATATATATATATATATATATATATATATAGATAATGTAACAGTACAAATGTATAGGGTACTGTGCATTGCACAAAGTTATTAAAATAATTAATTAAAGTAAGTGAATAATTCATATTGTTAGCAATAATAAATCAGCTTTCAATCTGAACTGTATAAGGAACGACCAAACTTTCATGTCGTCGAGACAAGTAGATCAGGCCATTTTGCTGTGTCTGTGTGTACACGCGTATGTTACATGTGTGAGTGAAACCTGTCAATTCCTTAAAAGCGTCACCCTTAAGGAACGCTATTAATTATATGAATTTATTTATTTTGTAAAGATTGTGTGCATAATATCACAAAACCAAACACACAAAACCAACCAAAGTGTGTATAAAAATAAGACGCACATTTGTATAAAAAATAGTGTGAAAAGGAGAAAAAGTGTAATTATAGGAAAATAAAAAGTAAATAAAACTTATGTTAATTAAGATAAAGAAAAATGGTTTATACATGGTGAACACATAAAAATTACCGACAGAATGAATATCAGATAATGTCCAAAAGACTTCGCATTTCGCTGAGACAGACGAATTAAGTGTGACAAGAATCGTGTGTGAGAAGTGACGCCTTCGACAGACTTTGACATGCAGAATATTGTCGAAACATGATTTTAGCGCCCTGGGTATAAATACACGAGCCGGAGGCTCTGCTTCACGAGTACAACTCTTTCTCATTCAATCATCTTGGCAGCAGGAGGCTCTGCCCAACAACTACAACTCTTGCACGTACAAGTAACATAGCAGCCAGAGGCTCTGCCCAGAGACAACAACGTTTGTATCTCAACCACAGCAGCAGCCAGGGGCTTCACGACTACTCATCATTTTCGTGAGAGCACTTCCAACCTGAGGCCATGACGGGAGACGAGGGAGCAGCCAAGTACATGCAGTAGAATCCAGCATACGAGAATCCGACGGACGAAGGACGAGGATCAAGGACTCCAGGACTACACGACGACAAAGGAGCATCCAGGATCAAGGACCTAGGACCGAAGAGGACACGCTGCCGATTTACCACGACAATAAGGTGAGAAACAACCATGTATTTGTAAAGCTCCTGGTTCCGCCATAATGAATATGATGTATTTAAATTTATTTTTAAAATTATTATTATTGTACAACCGTTCGCTACTTTTATTAATTTACTTGTTTATTTTTTTATTATTAGTGACTATTATTACTTACCACCATTTATCTTATTACTTTACACCTGTTATCATATACAATCACTGGTATTGGTGGGCGCCTGTAGTGTCATTCAACACAACAAAATAAACAACATATAAAAATATTCATACATAAACATCAATTATTATACATAAAATTATATGCACACATTTAACAATAGAGCATACATTTATTCATTAAATGTAGGCGTGTCGTGCCCCACGTTAACGGGCGACAAAATTATACAACAACACGAATTGATTATTTACTGTAATTTAATTTGTGCTGTGCTAACATATATCTAACATTACTGTTAGAAGGTACCAATTACTGGGGTTTGGGTGTAATAGTAATAAGAGTAGTCATTAATTGAATTGTACGTGTTTTCATTAATTTATTCAAAAAAAATCACAAGTGTTTTTAAAATCGCACTTTCCTCTCCATAAAATATTCATTATTGTTTGTTTAAACGTTTCATTGTTGCAATATATTCATCATAAAATAAATCTTATTCTATATTCACAAAAGTATATGCTAAACATTTATTTGTTAATCTAAAATTTCTCGACCGCTCAGTCTGACTGTGTGCTTTATTGCAGTTTTGTTTTTTGCTTTATATATATTTTATTACATTACTTTATGCATTGCATACAACTTAATGTTTTATAAAAATTTAAATTGACTAAGAGAATTGTTATTCTCTTTCTGTAACTTCCCAACTACTTTACTTTCTACATTGCGTGTAATATTATTCATTCATTACTTTATAAGCTTTAAATAAAACTTTACATTTACTAAATTACTTGTTAAACATCCAAGCAAAGATTTAAATTTATTTGAAATTAATTGTTCATCTCAAAAGAAATTCTTATTGACTTTAAATTATATTCTCTTATCTCTATCTACATTTAACATGACTTTTATTTATTTTTTTAAATTGTAAAATGTCTTTTCAATGTCTTTATTCTCTCATTTACAAATTATAAATTGGTTGTTTCTCACCTCGATTCTGTAGATGGTACCCATGTCTTCCGTTGATATGTAGGTCCCCTTCAAATGGAGTTCCCTGCACGTTCTCCGGTTCCACTTGTCGTCCTCCAGTTACTCGTCCCTCATGGTCCCATCTGGTTGCTGTAGTGTAGAGTGATATGTTGCTCTGCATCAGCTTCTGTTGTCCTAACAGACGCCTCTATTGCTCTGCATACCGTTCCTCTGCCTGATGTGACTAGTCGGTTGACTAGAGTGCTGAACGTTTGTGGTTGTAGACTTGTAGAGCATGTTCGATAACCGTATTTAAAATCAAACTAAGAGTTACTGTTTGATAATTAGCTTTAAATTTTATTTTTAAAAAATCGCGTCGATACTGAACATAGCGTCCCGCCGCTTCTGAAAACTGATTGAGAGTAAAATTGGCTCTCCTGGGCCCGTATTTATATTCAATCAAGAAACCATACCTGTCGGAGCAGAATTCTGCATGTCAGAAACTGTCCCTGGCGTCAGTTCCCCCACTATCGTCCAATTTCATATATTCGCAAATTTCTGGCAAATGCAACTTCTAATGCGGATTTCAAGGTGTTCTAACATTGTCTGATTTAATTACACATATTCTATGTAATTACTATTGGACTCGCATAATTAGTGTAATTACTACGCTCTTAAAATTGCACAGAATTCGCACTGAACGTCCTAATCACACCGTTTTCGCACTGCACATGTGTATTATGTTTATGCATATTTAGAAGTATTTGCAATTTTTCTAACATTTACGGTTTGCTTATAATTAAATATAACTATAATTTAGCATCTACTTGGGGTGAGATTGCAAACTTTCAGGCTTGAACAGGCTTCACGCGCACACTCTATTTACTGGTGTACACTCTCTCAGCGACAATCGCGTGATTGTGCCTGTCGATTCCTGTGTATAATCTCAGCTTTCAATTTCACACCTGCTGATCTAGTACATATTAATAAAATTAATGTAAATATTTATTTTATTTAATAAATGCACAGTACAGCCTTTGCTTGTATTGTTGCATTATTCCTCTGCTCGGTAAAAAAAAATTTAATAAATTTATTTATTAACATTTTTTCTTCTTATCATTAGACACATCATATTTTTATGTTTCATATTATTTATTTTTATATTTATTCATACAATACAACCAATAATAATGAATAGTAATTGTTTCAATGCACCCTTAGTTGGAGGGTTGAGCAAGTACTGTTCCCTCTCTCCACACAGGTGTTCCTGACCACGTGTAAGCGTAGCCCCGCTTTAATAATTGTTCTTCTTTAAAACTAGTTCCACTGACCTATTTATTTTACGTGTAGAACTTCCTAAATGAATTTGCATGGTTGCAATATATATATATATATATATATATATATATATATATAGACTTAGCGCCGCATAATTTCTTCATCACACGCCAATTTTTACCCAGGGTATCTAAAACAAATTTGAGGAACTTGTATAAGTACATCTTTAGGTGAAGAATTTATTTTGCCCAAGTTATGGTGTGTCAGCGTACGAAAAACTTATACAAATTTTTATACATCGTATTTTTGCTGTACGCTGAAGCCAGACAACCTGTTCGATATATACAAATGTATATAATGAAATATGGGTAGTTAGTCGGCCATATTGGCATTCGTAATAATTATTCTATAAAATTTGTAACATGTGTAAAAAAGACAGACACTACAGAGGAAAGTGTGTTTTTATTCTGTTTAGTTGGTATAACGAAATATTGGACCTGCCATAATTTATTCTGTTTAGTCGTCTAGTGCGGTAATTCGTTGAGTTTTCTAACGTGTGTGGGACAGAATTTTGTAATTCGTATGAAGTGTTTGTGATTGCAAGTCGAAGTAAAAATATGTTGGAGGCGCTAGGAATAATAATGAAAGGTAAGATGATCATTTATTTAGTGTATGTTCTCCGTTGTTTGTAGGAAATTAGCTGTTAGGTTATGTATGAATGTCTCGCTTACTTTGGGTTGTACACTAGGCCTACCGGTTGTTATAGACCCAACTATACATAATATCACTGTGTTCTGTCCAAAATTTAATAATGGAGCAAATTAGCATTCTAATTTAATTAATACAATATACCTAGGCTAACGCCATGCGTTCTTATGGGAGTAAAAATTTAATTTTTTGTCTCCGTAAATAGGTTCGACCGCCGTTTAAAATTATTTTTCTCGTGTTTATATAACATAGAAGAATATAATAAAAATATATCAGCGCAATATCAGCATTGATGAGAATCTTCATAATTACCCAAGGGGTAATTAACTAATTTTTAAAAAAAGTCCCTGTAAGGCACTGAAGCAATTTAATTAAATAAAGTTTCTTTATTATAGATATATAAAGACCTGTAAGTCTGACAATTATTTTGTCTACTCTAGCCTACCTATATATGTGTAATGTATCCAATTTGTAAATCATTTTATTCGTAAAATGTGGTCCTACCTAACACAAGATGGTACGCCTTACTATAATATATTTAATTTGAACTCTGCTCGTATTTAACTAGTTACAAATTTTATTTAATTCTTCAGTCCAGCTATATTACTCTAAATATACTTTCAAATTCAGCATTTTTCATAAAATTCATAAAAGAAATACGTTAGGTTATGTTTCATGTCTAGATTACTTTGTCGAACACGTATCTGTTATAGAACCAACTATGCCTAATAGCACTGTGTTCTGCCCAAAATTTAATAATTGAGCAAGTTAGCATTCTAATTTAATTAATACAATTTTATTTTTTCATTATTAGCGGGCCAATTTATACAAAAACAAAAATTCTGGAGTTTTGTATTGTAGTGTTTTAGGGTAAATAGAATTGCCATAATAAATTTAATACAGTAGGCGTATTGTTTTGATTGTGAAACAAAAATCATTTGTTTGATGTTTTAATTCAGTTCACTTATCCCCAATAAGTAAAAACCTTTACAAAGGTGCATAAGGTATTATCATTTGCTTTAAAAAATTGAATTCCAAAATAATACAAAGACTATTTAAATTAGATTTGTTCCTTTACTGCATTAATAAAACCTGTCATATACGCGTCACCTTATGCTACATAAATATCAAACACACTTAGTTAGTTAGTGATTAATTATGTTAACAAAACTAGCAAACTAGCAGGGCATTAGCCGATTAACTTACAGCGGAATAGCCTGTAAGCCTAACCTAACTCTGAAATAAAATGAATTACTTTTAGGAAAAAATCAAAATTTGTTTGTGTTATGTAGGCTTGGGTGTTAAGTATAATAGGCTAAGTTCTTTATCACAGTAAATTGTCTCTAGCTCCAGATACTTGCATGTCTACATCAATTGTCATATTTTATTCTTCGTATTGTTAAAAAATGTCATATTTTACTTTTCAGATGACTGTGAAAGTAGGCCTAGGAGACGTACAGCAAAAAAAGGTACATATAGTTTTAATTGTTATTTATATTCAGTGTATAAAAGCACCCCTTAACTCTAATCAACTAAAAATATAAAATTAATTAACCCATTTTTGAAAAAGACCCTGTGAGGGAACTGACTCCAGTTAAATGAAATATGTATTCTGTATTAAATGCTTATTCTGTATAAATATCAAGTTACTGATACCTTTACACAGAATAATTTTATTTAGATTAAGTCTGGCCTATGATAATATAACTGATTTAGCTAAACTTACTGCGGATTAGCCTGTAAGCCTAACCTAACTCTGAAATAAAATTAATTACTTTTAGAAAAAGATCAAAAGTTTATAGGCCTGGGTGTTAAGTATAATAGACTAAGTTCTGTGCCACAGTTGAATTATCTTTAGCTCCAGAACTTACACCAATAGTGCATGTCTACATATATTTTCATACTTTACTTTCATATTTGACTGGGAACGTAGTAAGTTCAGTGTTAATTTATTCATGTTACCTTATATTCGGTGTATAAAATCACCCCTTAAACTCTAGTTAACTTTATAATCAGGATTATATTATTCAATGTTAATCATTTGAACAGTTTTTGTTTTTCGAGTTTGTGTGATTATATTAGAAATCTTTTTCAGGAATCTTCAGTGCAGGGATGTAACCAAGCAATAGTGACTTGAGTTCATTTAAATTAAAATAGATTACTATAAAATAACTACTAGATTATGCTGTAAATTTAATTTTTTTTAGAAATTTACACAAAATCCATTAACTTTTTGTAAATTCATAGTGCTAACCTACAAATATTGTGCTAGGTTAAGAAAATAAATTATTCTCTTAATTATTAGCTGAATATTATTATAATTATTAACTTAGTGAAAAATTATGTATGAGTTTTGTAATGATCTTTCAGGTTCCTCCTGAACTTTCCAGAATTGACTGGGAAAAAATGACTATTATTGCACCATCAGTAGTATCGACATCAGATGATATTGATGTGGAAAACATATGAAGTGGAGAAGGTAATATAATCAAAGCAATTTAGCCTATAGATAATTTAAAATTTTTTTTTCTGTTTGTGAATTTTGTAACATTAGCATATTTGATTTAATGTTTGTTTCATATGTAGTGTTAGGTTTACCTAAATTATCTTTACTTGACAAACTAGACTTGTATAGGTACTTTAAATCAATTAAGAAAATCAGCTTTGAATGTAGCACAATTAATTCATACCATATTTCATTAATGTTTTGTTTTCAAAGCATTTTTTTGTTTGGGTGTTAGCCTATTTAATTTGTGTTATGGCAAAGTTAATTTTCTGCATCAGGAATGTCCTATTTCATTGAGCAAGCTTTATAGGAGATTTTGAAGTTTGTGATAAAATAGCCATTAATGATTCTTTTGTCTTGTTAATAACAACAATATAAAGTTATTAACAGTCCCATTTACATTTTAAATGAGAAAATTTAGTAACATAGTAGTTGGAATCATTTTTAATTAGTAGTATTATGTGTCAATGCTTTCAAATCAGGGGCTTCCTTTGGAAAGTATAATCATATGATAATTTTAAGATAAGTATTGTTAGAAGCTCTAAATAAGTTTGTTTATATTATTTTTTATATAAAGAGTTTTGGAAGCTGCTGGAAAACAAAAGTTCTTAATAAAGTACATAATTAGTTTAATAACATTATTTCCCATAAAATTGCAATTATTTCATTTAGTAATTTGCACTTTTGTTGATACTGGCAATGATAATTATTTTTCTCTGTTAGCTAAAATTCTTTCTTTGTTACAGAGTCCATTGTTGTAGAAGCTCTTATATCGCCAGATGATTGTGCAAAATTTATAAGTTTGGAGGTAAATTTCTCCTTATAGAACTGCTGTATTCTTATATAGTTATCTCTCTCTGACCTCTATTTTGCACTATGAGGTGTACACTTATTTCCATTCTTATTTGGTATTCTTTTATCTCTTTCTACTATTATTTAGTTACAATAGTTTAATCATAGTAGTCTCTTTATAATTGGTTTAGTGTTTTTTGTACACTGGTCTGTCCCTTAGTGTATATCATTGACTAACATTATTTACACCTAGTGTCACATGACAGGTGTTCTTAATTACGATTATAATACATTATGTCCTTTCTTATAATATTCTTATACTATTACAATAGTGGCATTACACCTTACTTGTGGTATAGACATTAACCTTTTACTTCTATTTGGTATTATGAAGTGGTTTTGTTCACGTTTTACTTAGTGAATCCCCTTTTGGTCGGTTTTGGTTCACTTTATTTACTTAAATTCTTATTTAAAATCCATTTTGGGTATCTTATATTGGTACCTGTAGAAAGCTTATCAGTTCTTCTTGGTTTAAGGCACAAAACATTTTGGTTTAGGTAGGCTTTTCCTACTGATAGATGTGAATTTAGGTGAAATTTGTACCAACAATGTGTATGTTAGGTTGATACAAATTTACATTCTTTTAACCTTATTTTCTCAAGTTTGGTTTTATTAATGATAACTAATAACTCTTTAGTTATTGCCTTTTCTTATCTTACATGATTGTTTGACTATTTGAGTAATATTTGTTATTATTATGAGACAATTTTAATACTTCTTTATGTTACATGGGTGCTATGCATAACATGTTACTATGCTTTTATTCACAGCTTCTATTCAGTTAACAGTCTAGTTACTTTCATTCTTTTATAACATATCTTGTCCTATACATTGTAATATAATAAAATATTACAAATAATAATAAATATAAAAATTTAAATTGAATTGAAATATATAGAGAGATATTGTGTGTGTTGCTTTTGTGATAACAAAGGTATTGTGCTCTTCTTTTAGCCCCACTAGTTGGGCAAGCCAATTTGTAATATAATAAAAATATTACAAATATAATAAAAATAAAACTTAAATTGAATTGATATGTGTGTGTTGATACGTATTGATATTTTGTTTATCACTGGGTCAGTCTGACTCCTTAAAGTCCCACTGTTTAGGCTAGTCAAATGGTAATATAATTTCAAGTGTAATAATAAACAAAATATAAAGATATTGATGACAAGAATATGTTATAACTAGGTGTGTTTGATTGTTAAATAACAAATACATCAAACTTTAAAAATTTTGCAAATATTTTTTCTTGTGCTTGTATCGAATTTGACTGAATGATTTAATTTAATTAATTAATAATTAATTAATTATTTGAGTTTGTAATTTCCTCCTATATCTATTCTCTCAATGTGAATTATGTTTTTGCTTAATAAAAAATAATAATAACATTAATGGTAGAAATAAAAACAATGCTGGTAACAGAATACTGATTTGCGTTTATTCATTCAAAATTGTGCGCCAGTCAGACTGCGCATGTCCCAGGCACTGGCTAATATTCGCCACAGTCGGCAGTGAGAAAGATTAACAAATATATTTTTTACAAGTTTAAATTTATGGTTCTTTTAACGAGTCGAAATGGTCAGAGGGCAAGGAACAAGATACATTTAACAGGTATTCTTAAACTAAATGTTAATATCTGAAATAGAACAGAATTATTATTACAATTGTCAATTAGAAAGAAATTATTTAAATTTCGAACCAAGTCGAAGAAATGACGTCACTCTATGCTCTATGACAATTTTATCTGCTATGACGCCGTTGGAATTGAAGATCTTCTCCCACAGAAATAAAACGATGTTCCCTTTTCTGCGAAGTGGTGTTGTTCCAAAATATAGTGTTGAATGTCCCCTCGTCGTCTGCGATGTCGAATTCTGGATGGATCTCTTGTGTAGTGTGATGTTCAAATATGTGTGTTGGTTCTTTGTGAATTCGTTCCAAAAATTGTTCAAAATGGCTGTCGATTTCTGGCGTTAAGTTTTATGGTGTTATTCTGTGTTTTTGGAAACTTGTGAAGTGTTAGACATAGATAGAGAAGGTTATTTCACTTGTTAGTTCATCTCCGTTACACGCCACATAACCACACTTGGTTTTAATATAAATTATTTCGTTTTCAAAACTCCGCTAATACATTTTTCAACTGTTCAGCTTTGCGATTAACAATAGACTAAAAGACGCAACGTCGTCGTTTTAAGGCAATTTGTGGTATGTCTTTTTCCTCTTCATATTGTTTAATTATAAAATATCTGTCTAAGACTTGTTTCACTATCTAACTATACATAACAAGTTTTCTTATTTTTTACTGTATTTCAAATATTTCTTAATTTTACATGAATCTAACTATTCAGTAATATTGATTATTTAATTTTACATCTTTTGATATATAGCTGGGTTTGTTTCAACCTCATTTGAGCCCAAAAATTACAATTTTACATAATAATTGTATTCCCCATATTTTGTACAAATTCAGTGTTTTAAAGGTTTTTATTTGTTTTTTCGGTATAATATTTCCATGGAATACACCTAATAACTCCGTAATTACTTTGTTGTTAATAATTTGGTTATTAAAACATTTCAATATTGATTAATTTGCTGTTTAGTCTGATTTGATTACTATCATAAGCCTATTTTTGACTGTTTCCAAATGAAGTTAATTTTCTTTCTTTTGTCACTCTATTTGCTATTAACTGTATCTGTATTAATTATATTTTCAATTTTTGTATTGTATGTATTGAATTCTATTCCTATTACATAGATTAATTCTTTGATAGATAATTTTGTGTTTATAGGCCATTCTGTGTTTACAAACATAGTGTCTTGGTGGGTCTGTTTGTACATTATACTTGGTTTACTGATTTGAATAAAATTATTACATTTTTATGCCCTACTTGCCTCTCTGACTTACATAATGGAAAATTAAATGACATGATTTTAAATACAATAGAATATCTTGTATCTACTAAACTTTCTTTATACTAATAACATCATTGAACCATAACATGAACATCTTATGCCTAATTTTAACAAAAACATCTTATTATCAACTATTTTCCATATATCACCTAATTTTAACAAAAACATCTTATTCCTATTATTTTTTACTGTATCATCAAATGATAACAAAATAGCTTATCCTAGACATAATTTAATTAAAAAAATAAAAAACTCCTATTACTAGTAACACTGTCAGTCACTAACTGTCTTGTGTATTTATTATTCTTATGAAAACACTTTAACTGTGATAAAAAATATCGTGTATCTATTTACACCTTACATCTAATATATTATCTAATTAATAATAAATAGCAAACATCTTAATATTAGGCATACCTTCAGTTATGAACTGTCCTTTGGTATTTTTGTCCTCACCATTTACTTAGCTATAATTAAAGAAAATATTTTATATGTAATAGTTTTTCTTATATCTAATTTAAAAACTCTTATTACTAGTAATATTGTCAGTCCTTAGACTGTCTTTCATTCCAATGGTTTTATTATTATTCTACACTCATGGTAGTCTTTTTAAAATACTTAAACTTCATTGAAGATTTTTTTTCATAGATTTTTTAACTATGTTCTCACTATACACTCTGTAGTTTCTTAATTTTGTTATCTCACTTCACTTTATTGGATTCTACACTCTGGTAGTTTTTTTTTTTTAGCGAGTTCTACACTATGGTAGTCTCTTTTGACATATTTTTTAACATGTTACACTTACAACTAATATACAATTTGTGTTTTATAGTATTGTATCTTGTAACTTGTTTGGGGTTTACCTATATCGGTTTCAATTTTGTCTCATGGTATTTATTATATGACTAACATTTTGTTTTGGCATATCTCTTCCTGTTTCTGGTCTCTTTGTTGGAATCTTGATATGTTTTGTCCCTTCTTCAAATATCACATAAGTAGTTTCCTCATTAAAATGGTTTCATGACAGATTATTTCCTTTTTTATGGTCCTTCCCTTTTTGTACTGCTTCCCCAATCTACTGGGTATACTGCTGGTTTAACTGGTTTTTTCATAGTAGGTTATTTTAATTAATGGTTTTCTTTATTATCTTCCATTTTTATTCACATTTTATAGACTTAATTATACAGTTTCTAGGGTAATCCTTAAACAATTTATTCCTCTCACTCACTATGGAACTTTCTCTTTTATTTATGTAACATTAATTCAAATGTTTAGTGTGATAATTCTGTTATGTTACAACATTTATAATATTATCTGTTGTATATTGTACAGGAATGGGTTTCCTCTCCTTAAAACCCCACTGTTGTGTTTGTCAATTTGTACATACACCTATGCCAATGTGTTTTGAATTATTTTAATTATGTAAATCTCGGAGATATTTGGAGTTGTGGGATGTATTGATGTAAGTAATTAATTATTAACTTAGCTCTCTAAAAACTATCAGTGTTTGTGTACCTGTAACTTAAATAATTAATGAGTTATTTTATAATTCCGTTCAACCCTATTATACCTTGAAGAGAATTCTGTCTAATTTTGTATTTTTACTCTCTCTCTTTGGTGTCAGATAATTCCGCTATAAGCGCTGTAGTATCGGCTCAACGAAACTTATAGGTTATTTCAATGTTTATGTTAACCAATTATTCTATACTTATTCAGTTACTTTTTTATTCCTAGCTCATTAAACCATACTCCAAATAACAAGATTTTGCCAATATATAAAGGTTCTTTATTTGTTTACTTCTTTAACATTGAATAATATATGTTCTAATTAACATACGCTTGAGCTATAGATTGTATGAATCGATTGTTGATTATTCTGATACTTTATTTAAATTTAGTTATATAGTGTGTTTTAATTTGTAATTAATTTAATTCAGGGTGTGAAGGTTCTTGTAACTGTGGGGAAGATTAAAAATACATAGATAAGAATGCAAGATTTACAAATTTAAAGTGTTGTGTAGTTAGTATGATTAATATAATAATAATTTACCAGACTAGAACGAAGCCAATCGTGTAGGCGGTTGATTGATAAATTTACTGTTCTGGACAATTATGCCGTACGATTTTCTTTCTTCAATTTAATAGAATGGAATTCTTCTCCTGTCCACTTCGGAATTACAGCTTGGATTGGTTTACAGCCCGATTGATGCTTCTTCTGCAACGCCAGGATCCAAATATGTTCTTCTCTTGGTTGAAGCAATTAGTGTTGTTCCGTGTTTTTGAAAGGTTATAACTTCTGGTGTAGTGAATATTATTAATTGTGATACTGTTAATTCTTTCTATTTGGTTTAATATATCATCAATTCCCTTCGGATATGGGACAGTTCAAGTTCTTCCTTGTATAATCCAGTTATTTATTCTCTATTGTGATTTCATACTGTAGTGTTATTTGGATTAAACTGTACTGGTGATAGTCATAAACATTGTCATTAGGATTTTGTGTTTTATAATCGTGTCTGCTGATTTAAAATATTCCGATTAAATAGATAATTCTTGGGTTTTTTAATCTCATCACATTCAGATCATCAAAGCAATTATTGTCAAATTAACAACTTCCTCTTCTTCTGTCGTCCCTAGCAACACACGACTTCTTCCTTCCACATGTTTTGAATATAGTGTTTATTTCATATATTTTTTGTCTATTCCTTATCAATTTGCTATCCTATCGGAATGTAACTTTACCGATAGTTGGTTTATTATTTTCTACACATATTCTGCTGGTTTTTTGATATAAGCCGGTTTTTTTCCTTTTTTTATATTTAATCCACTTTCGATATTAAATGTTATTAATCGATATCATGGCATTATGGTATTATCATAATTTGTCTAAATTTTATTATATATCATTATTAATTTAATGTTTTTTCTAGCTCTTCAAATCGTATTCATTAATTATTATTAATTGATGTACCTAACCTTTATGTTATGAGTGGTTATATAGTGGTTTTGGCTGTTAGGCCTTTTATTGTAAACAGATCTACCTGTGTTTATAACTGGTACACATCTATAGCCCCTTTTACATAAATTCATACATATAATTAAATCTTAACTATTAACATTTACATAAACAATTATTTTTTCCATATCTAATAACAATTTTATCTTGACCTATGGATCACATATAAGAAAATTCAAATCTATTAACGTTAATTAGCTGCTTCACACTTCATTCTATAACAGTCATTGAATAATACATCTTGTTTCATTATCTTTCATTAACTCAACACATATTTGGTATAACATAACATAAACTTTATCATAACATTTGTTGTCACAAAATAATACCTCTTAACTCAAAATTCTTATTTGCTATTAGTAAATTATTGTTTCATTTTTTGTTGGTTTTTCATTAAACATATATCATCAACTATTGTCTAACTTACAGGTTCGGTTATTCTTGTTAATATTACCTTGCATCCTTATTTACCTGTATCTATGATTATAAATATAATTATTAGCTCTTTGTTCTATCATGGGGTTAAATATTGACTTGTTTATTATTCTGTGAACCTTGTTTTTATGTAACTTGAGTGCTAGCATTTCTGTTGCGTTACAATATTGGTCATCTCAGTTAGTCAGTTCTTGTCCATCTCTTCAATCTGTAAGTTGTTCAGTCATTGCATATACGGGTAAGATGTTCTATAGTTGACTGGCTCTTGGAATCTATATTTTATACCATGGTTGTTAGGTGTCTTTCTCGTAGTATGTTTCTTCCTTGTCTTCATTGGTTCCTTACTGACCGAAAACTATTGGGTTGTTGGTTCCTGTGGTACAACCATTGTTCGGTGCATCTTCTTTTTCTTATAATGTTATTTCACTTGTTAGTTACCATTAGTTTTATTAACTCTTATTGTTGTGAGTTTATCCTTGGTGATGAGTAGCTCATGTAGTTTCATGCTTGGCCTTTTAGAAGAAACACTTGGTTTGTCTCTTTCACTCAATTATTGACATGTGTTAATATTTTGGGTTACTGAAATATTTGGGCTCATATGTCTCGTTACAATATTAACTGGTTGTAGGCATATAAACTTATACACTGTTGTGAGAATTGTACAAAAGTACCTTTAAGCTAATTTCAAAACACAACATTTCAGAATTAATCACATTTTTTTCACTTTATAGGCTATGTCACACCAAAAGAAAATGTACAGGTCACTTTCAACAACAGTTGACAACAGCTGACTGAATATTATCCGATGACAAAATACTAAACAGATGGGAGATAGTCACACCAACCAACCATTTTGTATATAGTCTTTAAAATGAGATTTTTTGCTTGTACACGGAAAACCTGGATCACTGTATTAAGATATATATTTTAGATATGTAGGTCAATTTATTAATTTTTAGCTATTAATTTAGCTAGTGCTAAGCTTTAAAACACAGTTATTTGTATGAAAGAAAAGTACAATTTTGTAGGCCAAGTAATAAATCTAACTATGATTCTGAAAAATTGTCACGGGTAGGAAAATAAAAATAATAATAATTCACCGATCTGAATGACGTTTTACAGAATCGTGATAAACATAAAATTACTTTTGATAGTGATCCCATGCTCATCCCAAGTTGAAACTTTCAGAATATGTAGAGGAAAACAATATCTTTCACATATATTTTTTTGAGAATTTTAAAAATACAGTTTTTCAAAATTCAGTAAATGCAATAATGATGTGTTTATAAAAAATATATATATTTTCAACTAATTATGTTTTATATCATATGAAAGCCCTTTAAAAGAGCTTTCAAATGAACTCGATGTCATTGTTCTAGCTTAATTAGAACACAAGTTGTGAACAAATCAATATTGTTGCGCAAGTCAAAAATTTTATTTATTTTTTTCATTTTTGAGCACCCATTACTCAGTAACCTTTCGTCAGAAAAATGTGAAAAAATTGATTTGTGTTACTATTTATGAATACTACATGCATACTTAATTTCAAATAAATCTAAGAGGGTCAGGTTGTAGCACTTTTTGATTTGACACGGAATATCTCTTAAATGTAACTTGAAGTTTTCATTTTGTTGTAAACATACCAGTCTAGTTTTTCTATTTATAGTTTATGCTTTTTTTTTTTTTTTTTTATAATTTCAACTAATTGAACCCCTAATCAATCCTACACTCCCTCGCAGAAAAACCTATATTTAGTTCATTTATATTGTCATCTGAGTTTAGTTATGTTTGATGTAATAGATAAAATGTTTATTTCATCAAAGGTGTTTTCACTTTTTGTAATTATGTTCTTGTAAATAAATATTCTATGTACTTTATGAATGTAATCTTATAGTTACTGATAAAGTAACAAAGCCCAAATGTCTGTGTGGTATTTTTGTTGTAATAATATTTGTCTGATATGTATTATTTTTGCAATGTTTTTATGTATCTTCTATGAAGAAATAATTTGTTCATTATCCTTAATAATTATTAATTATTGATACCTTAGAATTGAAACTGTTTTGTATAAATTTTGTAATAAAAATCAATGTACTTGTAAGTCTTTTTTTATCAATAACCTATTGAAAATAACACATTCCTTGTGCAATGCAAGTAGGCCTACCAAATACCTACCAAAAATGTATATCCCCAATTTTTGATAGAATATTTGATTTTTGTTGCCATCAGAATTTTACTTTGATTTTACTTTCATGTTCCATAAGGAAATGGAAGTATGGTGATGGCAAAAAAAATCGTGTTAGAGATTTTTGCAGATTCTGATTATACTACCCTCAAAACATGAAAAAAAGTAATTTATCGAAAAGTGTCTGTGTGTCTGTCTAGATTTTTTATGGCAAACGATAAGAGCCGCAAATTCAAACAAAATCAAATAATTTTTTGCATACAGCCCTGAATTGTAGAGTATTCAAGACCTATTGTTTTTTGTGAAGATCGGTTAAGATAAAGGGGTAGTTTACCTGCAATATTTTATGTTGTAACAAGAGAAATTTTTTCATGACGAACGATAACTGCCGTAAATTCAAACAGAATCAGATACTTTTTTACATATGTGCCCGAGTTATAGAGGACTCAAGGCCTATTGATTTTGGTGAAGATCGGTTACGGGGAAAGGGTAGTTTACCTGAAACATTTTTTTGTTGTAACGTAATAGTTTACCTGATAATTTTTTGTATATATGTACTACGTTATTGACAACAAAGAAGCAGTTTGTTTTTAAAATTCCTTCCCGGCCTGTTTGGCCGTAGACCAATGTTTTCTGCAAAACCAGACGTTTCGCCAGTGCCATCGACTTCCATCATCAGTGAAAATCAAGTGCGATAACGTGAGGTGGTATACGTTAGTGCCCACAGTAAGTGGCTGAAGCAGTAAGTAGAAGGAAGTAGTTTCAATGGAAATATTTCATTTCGAAAATGATTTTAAATATAAATCTTAGAACATGGAAGTCGTGTATGATTCTCCATACCAATATTTTGTTCTTAAGTGTGCTATTAAGTATTAGGAATCTTCTCCATGTCAAGGTATAGGATTACAGCCTGTTTTGCCTTCACTGAAGGCATCTCTTTTCCTTGCCCTACCTATATCTCGTCTTCCCTGAGGTCTGTATCTTATTACTTGTTTAGGTAGTCCCATGTTTTCTATTCTCTTGATATCCTGCCTCTATTTTATTTGTCCTTCCCTTATTCTGCCGGCTATAGAATATACATTTTACTTGGTACTTATATTTTCATTTCATATTTGATATCTAAGGGTTTGCATTATGAATACTCGACACAATATTTTTCTTGTTAGATTCGAAGTTTTAAGTAATTTTCTCTTAAAAAGTGTGTATGAACATTTTAGCACGACGAGATTGTCTGTTTTATTATTATTCTTAACGTTTTGGTTTTTATTATTAATTTTTGGTTTATTGATTTATTCTACCCAATTCAATCTATTATTGAATCCGATATGAATAAATCGGTTTACTTACTCTTTGACATCGTTTATTAATTTTGTTTAAATAGTTTAGAATGTTTTTTGTTCCATTTCATGAGTTCGATTCTGAAGAAGTTGCGTTGACTCTTCTATTATTAGCTGCGGTGAGTTGCTCTGTACTTTCCTGTATAGACACTAACATAAACACAACATGTACATGATACTTAATATTATTATAACATTAATAGTTAATAACATTTTATTATGGCCTATGCATACTGCATTGGTCATTGTCACTTCTGATAGTGTCCTTTTTCTTCATCTTGTGGTTTTATTACCTTAACTATAGTTTGTTAAGTGAGTTTACTATACTTTAGGAAGTTACCTTTTTATATGGGTTGTAATCCTATCAAATTATTCTCGTTATTGCTTGAATATCTCTTATCATTGTTTTGATAGCACTGTTATTATTGTGCAGTAGTTCATTCTGCATTTATACTGAAAATTTCTTTGGTTTAAAGTAACCAAGATTACTTGCATCTAGCTGTCAACATGGTTTATTTATTATTATGGTTATTATTAGTATTTGGGTGGCTATAATCCTTGAATTTACTTATTCGAATAGTATTCTGCCTCATTCAATGTTGTTGGTTTAGTTCCTACTCTTTTATGATAAGTTTACAAGATAATTTTGTTCGTCATGCATCCATTCTATGGCAAGCATATAGTTATAATATACAACAATGGATTATTGTCGGTTTTGTGTTTCTGTATTACATTTGATTTATTTGACTTTATGTAGTACTGGTATATCTATTGGTTATTATTAGATTACATTTTGTTTATCTTTTACAGTCTTTACTATTGGTAATTAGTGGTTATTTCTAATATCAATTCCTAATTTTAAAATTAAAGGTGTACCTTCAATTTCACCAGAAGGAAAGTGGTATGTTGGTACAATGTAAGTAAAACATTTTGTTCTGTTTTCTTTTTTTCATATTTGGTTCAAACGTACAAGTGAAAAACTTTCTGGGGCGATGTAGCTCACAAACCCTACAAAGACTCGGCGTTTTCCACAACTTCTATTTAGGAAAGAACAAAAAGAAAAATCAGATTTCTGTGTTATGATCTGCACTATTCTGTTAGTTATTATGGTTTGTACCCTAAGAATATTCGTATGTTAGCCTCCGAATACTTGTTTGCAAATAATGTCGATTTTCTGGTGAACTGGGCCGGTAAAAGATTGTTTTACTGGCTTCATGCAGCGACATTCAAGGTTGTCTTTTAGAGAGGCTGAAGCAACAAGTTTTGCAATAGCATTTAGTTTTAATAAACATAACATAAAACTTTCTTCAATATTGGAATTCTGTGATAAGTCGCCTTCATTTTTACTGTCACAATATTTGGAATGTGAAGGAAACCAGGCAGCATAACGACAGTGCACTGTCCTAACAAAGTTGTCAGTTTGAAGGGAAATAAACAAGTCAGCAGGGTTACCCCTTTGGAAAAGGGTGAAACCAGTGGTATTTTCATAGATGGCAGCTGGAAACCACCACTTATCGTTATATCCACAGAGTGTTATGTAGATATCACTTTGATTATTTATGGACCAGCAGGTTGTATTGGAGTAGCACATCCATCAAGATAAATTACAGCCTCTCTTTTTTTACTATTTATGAAACAGTTTATACCTCATACCCGTTACAATCTGACTTCAGCCATTAGACAAGTCTTTATATGGCCTGTTTCGGTGCAGCCGCTGAGAGCTGGATGACAATAAACCCAGGTAAAACCATGACATACCTGGGCTAGAAAAAAAATGCTCTTTCAAAGGCAGCTACACCATCTAACTGACAGCAGGTTTTAGTTCAACTGGAATTTGGCCATTAAATGAAAATATATTCAGTATCGAAGAGTTTCTGTGTTCACCTGTAATTGACAGAGAGATAGGAGACAAAAGTAATTATGAAGGAAGATTAACACCAACAAAAGATTGTCAAGAGACCACAGTAGCCGGACCTCCCACGTCGGAAATAAACGAGACATCTGCTAATACCTTATCACAATTGACACCAGAATAAATTCGCCCTTATCCGAAAGCGACTGCAAAAATAAAATAGAAATGCGCCAAGAAGAAAAAGTCAAGTATTCTCACTGACTCCTATTAAAAAAGCAATTCGTATTGAAGAGGAGGCATGACAAAAGAAAGAGCGATCAAAACGGAAACTAATCATGAACGGTAAAACGAAGGCGATTTGTGGACTGTATAGAAACGGTCAATCAAACTCTCCAAGACTTAAGAAATTGTAACAAATTAGTGGGTAGCGTAACATTTGTTATTTCAGAGGATTCTCGCTAGAGATTACCGGTAACTGCAAGAGGAACCCGCGCTGATATTGTCTCAGTGTGTTTAAAGTCCTCGGCGATGTGGAATGCTATTCAGACTAAATTTGCAAAGCAATATGAGAGCCCATTTAGGAGGAGGAGGAGATGGTGATTTTTCTACAAACTTACTGCACCTCGGTGACGGTAGTGTTCCTAATGACGATAGCTTCACAGAAATTGACGAAAAACTGGGACATAGTAAATAGTACAACACTGTATTAATTGCTAAATTCTGTGCAAAACGTCAAGTGTTTACTTGATAAAAATTACAAGTGGTTATTCCCAAAGAATCGAATCTGTGAAGGAAAATAATGATACAAGTTTGGAAAAATTTTCTGGGGATAATAAAAAGTCCGAAGAATCTATTAACACCGTATTTAATATTGAAAATATAGTGTACTATCTCCAAGAATTTTTGAATTCTTTAAATCAATCTTGCATTCCGCCACAACGGTTCATTCTAAAGGTTGGCACTCCAACAATGTTGTTGAAAAATTTACATCCTCCGAACGTTTGCATAATACAAAATGCAGGTGACACGGGAATTTCTGTGTCAAGTAGGTAATAGCGTTATTATCAGACTCAAAAGCCCTCTTCACACACACATTCGAATCAGTAGGCTACTGGTTGTTAGCATTACCTGGTGTAATTACCAACTTATAAATTGTAACATTCTTTACTTTAGTACACACTTGAAGGAAATTAACAGTTTCGAAATTACATCCTGTTGTGTCATTACGACATTAAGAATGTTGTTGGCGTGAATTTAATGCGACAGATTTTTTTTACCTCTGCCCATGTTCTCTCAGTCCTCTCACTCACTCACTCACTCACTCTCTCTCTCGCGCGCGCACACGCACGCGCGCCAACTCGTACAGTTTCTTCTTTTTGTCAACAATTTCAGTGTTACACACAATCCTTCACTGTTTGTTTGTATCTGTTTGTGTAATCATTCATTGTGTTTGTACAGACTACACATTCAAACTTGAGTAATCTGTTTGTAGCAGTGTAACATTTCAACAAACACTTAAAGAGGCGCGCTTTGGGTGCAGTCGCAGAAGGACCTGCCGTGCTAACTTAATGAAAATAAAAGGAAATTAATAGTGAGGTAGTCATGTTTAATTAAAGGTAGTAGTGAGGTCTGCCCCTATTAGTGAGGTAGATGGGGAAAATTGACAGAGAAAGAGTGAGGGGGAGAAGAGAGACGGGGGAGAGAGAATTACGAATTTTTAATTATTCTCATTCATACCGAATATCATTTGTAAGAATATAGTTATGCAGTTGTTGGTATACAGTAGTACCGAAGCAACATGTTTCAAGTTGACTCCCATCCGTTGGAAATTTATTCACCATTCTGATTAATAAAAATTTCTACAAGTACCAATAATATAAATAACAACCTGCAGAAGCAGAAGAGTTTATATCTTACAGAGTTGAAGAGTTGTAATGTTACATTAATTATATTTTTGCTTTTCGTATATCACAGTGAGCAGTAATCTAATTTTTTTGAAATAATACGTGAAGGCTTATATATTAAGAATTAATTTTTTTTTATAGTTTCCGTAACTTGCTTGTAAAATAATTAGGTATCCAAAAGGTAAGTTACATATTTTAATAGCAACTTATAAGTTCCTCATCCTCGGTTTTTTCCTTTCTTCAAAATGTACCACTTCTTAATTGCGAATAAATTATTTAACGTAATAATCGTTTCACCAAAGGCTGTTTGGATCCTGTTAATAAAACTCTTGAGTCTGCTGCACATAATCCTCGCTTTTGGTTCATGTTTCGTTAACTTTCTACATTACAATAAGTTTAATTATTTTCAAGTTCCTTATAAGTAGCCAACTGTAGTAAACATCATGTACTTTGACCTCTCTCTCACTCTCTCTCTCTTTCTTTCTGTTACTCTTGTTCTTCTCAATAACTGTATCTCAGGAAGTCTGAACGTAACAGGTTCTTAAGTAAACTTCATATGACTTAACGTGCAAAATCTTAAACATCATTTGGGCTTCAGTTATGTTATAATTTTGTAAGAAAGCTTTACAAAATACTTTTTACACTGCTTCTGTATACGAAACTAGGTGCAGGTATGTAATCAAATTTTTTAGTAGGCCTATTTATTCTAACACTGTTACAGTTTCTTGAAAACGCCGTATGTAAACAAACATTAAAACTTAGTAATAAGGTTTATCAAACTACTATTTTTCTTGGACGCATTAACGCAAATCAGTAATCTAGAGACCAATTTTATATTGAAAAATCGATGTCTAATAAACGGAATTTGATATGCAAAAATCCATCGGTTAAGAAAATAAAGTAAACTTGGTTAGTAACAAATAATTTTGGCAAAAATTTTTAATTTGATATAGGCTATAATTGATTCCAATTTTATTACAATCTGAGAAATGAAGCCAAATAGATTTTCATAAACGTTGGTCTAGTAACAAAAAAAGTTTCATTCTTAAGCGCACAATATTATAATTTCCCTTTCATCCCGGAAAAAAGACTGTATTAAGCTACTATCATACTTGTCTAGTCTACACTATTTAATGGGTATATTATAGGTTTCACAAAAATTGATTATCTTACACATGGTTTTAATATATCACTAAACTTTGTGAAAAGTCTGAGTGAAAAGAATTATATACACAACGGTTGATGTTAATACAGGTCTTAATTCGTTTCAAAATTTATAGATAAATAAAAAATTAAAATTATCACATATATTGTGTGGTGTATAAAATAAATTGTAATAATCCTTTCTAATATGATTACTTAAGCCATAATATCCGAAGTTGGACCGTTCCTTTATTCTTCTGTAGCCTCCTACATTCTTGCGTATCTGCTGTCATATTCGCGTCTCACAGTCATAGTAGACAGTAGGCTATAATATTATACCTTTTTTTGCGTTGTCTGAGACTTGTCTCAGAGGATAAGACTCAGGCTGATCTGGGGCAAGCACCCTTCCGCCGATTGGAGATTTAGAGGAGTCGCACGCCAGCGCAGCGCGGACCGGTGGCGAAGTAGGTGGAGGCATTCAGGATAGAGTGTAGTGTATGGATGTGTATTTGTGTGTTTACGTAGTGTGCAGAGCCAAATGGGTGATGGTAGAGCCATAATAAAAGTATAAGTCAAACGACAGCCAAGACGAAGTCGAGTAACGCAGGACGCCAAAGCTGGAGGGAGGTGTCAGAGAGGCGTCAAGGTAAGGCGGGGAGGCACAAAGGAGAGGGATAAAGACCGGATAGGTAGATAGGAAAATTTAAGATGTTAAGTTATCAATAAGGAAGCCAGGTGTAGTAAGTATGACGAAGAGACTTAATTATTTCTATTTCTCCGTTGGCGGGGGTTTCTGGGAGGAGGTCCATCGGGAATGGTGAGGAGACGGTTTATGACAAAGGAAGGTCTGCGGTAGTTACAGGTAGTATTAATATTATACAATACCTCCTTCACATTTAAGTTGAGGAATTCCAATCAGCCTTCCGTTGCGTTACTTCTCTCTTGAGCCCTTGATATAATTCGTTGCCTGCTCTTTATTGCAGCTGTAATATCTCCTTCGTTTTATAATTCGTAACGTTAAATATTCTTCCTCACCCTGGAATTTTCCATTCTCTTTTACTAATTTCTTTTCACTTCATAAGACTTTTCTATACAAAAGCAAGTATATAAAAAAGTTATAAGGTCGGGGATTAGCAACCAAACGGCATTGTTTAAAAACATTTATCTACAGTTTCTTTTCTATAGTTCATCGTACACACCCTTGCGAGATAAAAATAACTACACGGTAGTTTCTTTAGCAATTTTTCGCATTATTTTGAGACAATCGACTGGTGATTTAGAGATAAATACTTAATATTAATGGAGTCTCATACATTTTATATTATATCTGTTTTCTATCCTACTGATAGAATTAGAAAAACGGTAGCTATCTCTCTTTTCCTTTTAAAAGCACAATACATATTAATTTACCAAGTAGCAGTTTCCTTCTTCATTTAAAATTTCTATCAAATCTACTGTATATTGGACAAAACAGAAGGGGAAACATACGTGCTTACAAGGTAGTGTAAACATCCTGTAATGCTGTCAAATCAAAATACAAAGGAAGGGGAAGTGAATACTGTAATGAGTAGCCCCTACATTCATATTTATGCAGGTGTAGGTGATGATTAAGGCCCGGATTTTTATGTAATTACATATTTGAATGCTGAGTGCACATTTACACGGAAAAGCCAGATATCGGCGAATCATACCAATAGGTGTCTTATCCGCGAGTTTAATTTTACATATTTTTACATATTTTGTTCATATTACATATTTCACTCCATCTTACATATTTCTACATATTTTGCTATACTTTACTTCAATTTGAAAATTGAAATGGCAAAAAATAGTTAGGCCTATAACAACATTACTCAGATGCGCAAATGTGCAATTAATCAGAATCAGGTCCAATTAAATTTATTACAAGAAAAGGCAAAATATTGCATCTGTTGCAATTGCACACATAGATTCTACTTTCAAGAAGTAAAATTTTTTACGAGCTCAAGCGACAAGTAAGGCATTTTGCACGGGATGTTAGATGAGAATGGTATGCGCGGCCCCACTCATTTACGTTTTGTTCGCACGTTCAGCGGGGTCGGTGGGGAAAGAACGTGCTGTCCGCGGTAAATAAATACTCTTCGCAGATCTTGCAATTCTCGCAACGGATTCCATCTACCTAAACAAACAAATATCTATATAACTCTATGCTATTGTAGGGCACAATGTGATTTTTGACGCCAGTATTATCGACGCTCTCGGAGTGTAAGCCTACACGTAAATAACAATCTGGCGTGCAGTGTGGTGTGTTGAAGTTATTGTCAAGTCAGTGTTTTGTCTTTCGCCTACACTTCTGCGCTTGCTTGTTTCTTGCCTTGGCGGATTCTCGTTGTTGGACAAAAGACGTCTTAAATAATATATTGTGCGGTATTGTTCAACGCAAGTTCTTAAGAGTTTTAAATACAAATATCCTTGTTTTATCATGGCACCGACCGCATCATCTTTGTCATCTAAGTTAAAATCATGGGTACAGATTGACAGTGCTTTTACAACTGACGATAAAGCTGTATTTTGCCAAGTTTGTTATGGCCAAATGGTGTTAAAGAAGAGAAGGTACTGCTGTTGTATACAGATGCAGCAGCATACATGTTAAAAGCAGGTAATTCTCTAAATGTGTTTTACCCCAACCTACTACATGTTACATGCCTGGCTCATGGATTGCATCAAGTAGCTGAAACTGTCAGAGACCTTTTCCCCGAAGTAAATACATTAATATCAGCAACAAAAAAGGTGTTCTTGAAAGCTCCTTACCGTATCCAGTGCTACAAACAAAGGCTACCTGACACACCTCTGCCTCCAGAACCCGTAATTACAAGATGGGGAACCTGGATCGAAGCCGTAAATTTCTACAGTGACAACTTTGAAGCTGTGAAGTATGTGGTGGAAACATTATCTCCCGATTCTGCAGTGTCAGCGAGCGAATCCTTGTCTGCATTTAACAACTCTAAGGTGATATGTTCAGTTTCGTACATCAAAACGCATTTCAGTTGTATCAAGAAACTGGAGACTGCAGGTCTGACTCTCCAAGAGGCCATAGGAATAGTTGAAGAAGCAGTTAACAAGTTAAATGCTGTGCAGGGTGAAGTCGGTGACAAAGTTTCTACTAAATTAAATGCTGTGCTGAATAGAAACCCTGGTTACTCAACTTTACATACCATTTATCGCATATGTAACGGCGAAACTGTAGAATCGATTGAGAATATTCTTCCAAGTACGATTCCTCTATATAAACATGCGCCGGTGACGACATGTGATGTCGAGAGATCCTTTTCTATATATAAAAACATACTCTCAGACCGAAGACAGTCCATGTCAACAGACAATATAGAAAAGTATTTAATAATTAATTGTGCAACTAAACAGTGGAAAAAAAACTTACATGGACACTTTATTCTTATGCAGAGTTATAGTAGAGATTTATATATATATATACAATATAGATTTTCAAGTCAAAAATCTACCTTTAATTTTATAGTAATTTCAACTCTCCTAGTAAAATACTTTGTTAAATAGTTAATAATTCTCAATGTTTTACTTTATACTCATGTCCTATACTACAGAAATCCATAGGTAAAATACTTTGTTGTTGTTAATTTTATAATACCAAGGTTTCTTTTTTAATACTGTTTTCTAAAATATGTTTTCATAAATTTTCTAAAGTACAATAAACAATTGAAAAGTAATACATTTCTTATGCATGCTGTCTTATTGTAAACTCTTCAACAAAGAGTTGAACTTTCAGATACTGTGTATTCTGAGGGTTAACTTATTTTCTGTAACAGAAGTGGTAATCTAACTGGTGATTAGTGTCAGCCCCGAACTTGATTAGTATTTTATGGATTACATTGACTTTGCTCAAAATATATTTGCATGTTTTGAAAGTGATTTTAAAAAGTTTAAAATGAAGCACCTATTATTTTCAAAACCTTTCAAAGAGGGCACTGTTATGTTCTCGTAAAATGTAAATTATATTGTTGATGTGAAAGTATTTTAATACTACATATTTCTTAAATATTACATATTTAGCTACATATTTTCCTTATTTTCCTACATATTTATGTACATAAAGGGAGACTGTGCGCTGCGCCGTACGCTAGACAGAGAGGGTATAATAGCAACTATCTCGCTCTACTTTCGTTAGTGAAACACGCGGCGGATGAGTAAATTTTAGTCCATCCATTTTTGCAGTTCAACCTGCGATAACTTCAAAACCAATAAATATACAGCAATTCTGAAAACTGCATTGTGTTCAGTAATTAAATCTCTATAAGTAGCCAAAATCTCAATTAATATAATTAACAATTACAGAATTGCAAAAATTAGTTTGGAGATACGTCCGGATGTGACAGGTTGTACTGTATTTACCTTATAACAATTCCCCCTAAATAAAAGGGAAATCCCCAAATTCATATTTCGAAGCCACCTGTTGTAGATAAAACGGTATTTATCTTGGATACATACGTTTAATCTCATACAAACGTTTTTATGTGTGTTCCCATCAGCACCGACACACCTGTACAGGCTTCTCCATATTTTTCTACACCTGTCCAAATATGACTATACTGATTACAATAGTAATTTCTTCTACGGTTTGTTTATGACCATAAGATATGTCTTTATAGTTCCTTTTAAATACCATTATTTTCTGCTCATTCGTACAAAACTTTTAATTGTTGAATGTGCCAATTCTGATAATCTTTGCCAAACCCAAATTTTAATGTTATACGGCGTCACCTTATTATGTAGCAAACAAAATTAGAACAAATCACTGTTATTTTAGCAGTAGCTTTTTTAAGGAGCCCAGAGTAGGCCTATACCTACCCGACACGCACACATTTGAAGGATCAGTATTTTGTCTTGGAGTTCACTCTCCCAGCTGAGATACCCATGTTTTTAGGGACCAGGAACTCGCATTTGAACTTCTATCATCAGCTACATAATGTAAATCCTAGATAAATGTACAAGCCTATGCTCTAAAATCCTAAGCTATGATACCCACAATCATCTACGTTTTACTAAAATAATGGTTGCAAGTTAAATTTTTTGATTCATGTTGATGCTTTTGTCTCGAAGAAACCAGGTAAATTAATCTGCTTTTCGTATCCGGCCGACGATGGTGTGCTCCCACTTACGAACAGTGGCACTTGCAACTCGTTTCACTTGCGAACACTCAAGTAGATAAGACACGTAATTAATTTTTGATACGTGAGAGTACCTCCCACTTGCGAACACACAAACAACGATGTATGTACATCCACCCTGTATTGTGTTTATGTTTTTATAATTCGTTAAATGTATTTTTTGTTACCAACTACGTTTACCAAGTTACAATTTTTATAAAACTCACACACACACACACACACACTTGCATAGCCGCTCCCTCTCTCTCTCTCTCTCTCTCTCTCTCTCTCTCTCTCTCTCTCTCTCTCTCTCTCTCTCTCTCTCTCTCTCTCTCTCTCTCTAAATTAAAAAGGAAGGTTATTTTTTATTTATTTTTATTAGTCAACTTGTAGAACGGACGACGTGATCTTGAGAAACATCCCAACTTCAGAATCTTTTTCATATCTTTTAGTTTATCCAATTCAGTATACTTTTTCGTCCTTTTCATAGCTTAAAAATTTCACTCCATCGTTACATCGTGTTCTGAATACATTTCTCTGCCTCAGATTATAAACATTTGATAATGTTTTTTATTCTTGGATGTGGTCTTCCAACGTGGCTGTTTAGTTTCTGATGCGTGCTTGTACGGTATTATTCATTGTATGACGTCGGAAGTAGCAGTTCCGTAACTCCTGTGGCACTAATCATTGTCTAGCTATTGTTCTACGAAACAATTAAAGAATTAATCGAGTTTCTCTTCCTCTGGAACTTGACCATGGATATACTACCAGCCACATTCTACATCTTTTCGAAGGAAAGCAAGTGTAGCACACATTAGGATTTTTGTGCTCCCTAAGTCATTTGAATGTGTATACTCGTGCAAAGTGACTACTGCAGCTTTTGAATTTTCCATTCATGAAAAATTACTTTTAATCTTTCAAACTCTCTTTTCTATTGATTTAACCAAAAATCGGGAGCTTAGCTTGCACAACGTCTTCGCCCGGACGGAAACTACTCTCGTCAATTTTCAAACCGGGACAACTGACAAACTGGCCGGGACCCCGGGATCAGGTCGTCAAACCGGGACAATCCCGGTCAAACCGGGACGTATGGTAAGCCTATTTATACATGTATTTATCGGTTTTCAATATTGATGTGAGCATTGTACTGTAGAATTAGGAAGCGATTGTATTGAACGAATCACGATTATCAAATGATATACGGTATTCCTTTTAGTTCAACAATTCCGTCATCTCGTCTCCGGTACTTTGGAAAACCATTGTTATTTTCAATAGTTTAACGTAAAATGTTGCTCGGTTATTATGTGTACATATTCCATCAATCATGCAAGGAACATTAGGATTACGAGCTCTACAAGATCCATGTATCATTCGAGATAACAATTTTATGAATCCTTGGAAAAGTGATACGGCACAAAACTTAGAATAAGCAAGAGGTAGTGTATTAACTTTTTAAATTGTATATTATTATTATTTTTATTATGTTTTTACTATAAAATATTCATATTATTTTAATATGATTTTCTGGAACACGTTTGGTGGAAACGTAAAACCGGCCAGCTGATAAATAAGAGGTTGCGAGTTCAGACGTAGATGTGTATATATGTGTCAGCCAAAACAGTGTTTTGTAAACGTACACGTCTGTCATTACAACATTAAGAATGTTATTTGACCTTGAGTAGGTACTCATGTTGACGGGAATGAGAAATCTTGTGGTGTTAGCGCTGAATAGCCACAACACAGGGGGGGCCATTCCGGCTTCCCGCGCTAACCTAGCGATCAGCTGTTTTTGCCGCGTGACGTCCGACTGGTGGAAGAAATACGCGCGAGTCTTGATTTACCATGAAATCTTACCTGAGGCAATGTCCTACTTAGCATCTCTCTGCTGTTTACACGAAATATTAACAATAATTGTAATGAGCTATTCATATAGAAAAAGGATTAAACAACAAGATTAAATGGTTTGCGGCAAAAAATAATGGTAAAATCTATTTCTACATTTAATAGAAAAGTAAGCAAGTCTGTCCACATATAACATTGACAAAATGGCACAAGATGTAAAATTAAGTCGGAATTTTTTATTATTCGTTAATTTTATATTGATAGAATTATTTCGATTGTTATTAATTTACTTAGAAACCTCAGATGATACTGATATTTTTCAGTGAAACGTGCGTCAGGTGTTAAAAAGAATATACGAAATTATACTACTTGCAGAAGAAACAAATTGAAAACATCACAAATTTTATATATATATATATATATATATAATATGCCTGCGTGGGTGGGTGCGCGTACGTGCACACGCGTGCGCGCATGAGTGCGTGTATAAACATTTCTATGTAGTATAATATATTTGAAACAAGCTTCCAATTATTATAATTATAATCAATATCATAATCATTTTCTTTATCTACATTTTCTACATTCTACATTATCTACATTGAAATTTATTGACATTTAAAAGATACATTAAATATACTGTATTGAAAGGGACACTGTGCGCTGCGCCGTACGCTAGACAGAAAGGGTATAATAAGCAACTATCTCGCTCTAGCTTCGTCGTCAAACACGCGGCCGCATGAGTAAGTTTTATTCAAGCCATTTTTGCAGTTCAACCTGCGATAACTTCAAAACCAATAAATATACAGCAATTCTGAAAACTGCATTGTGTTCAGTAATTAAATCTCTATAAGTAGCCAAAATCTCAATTAATATAATTAACAATTACAGAAGATACACAGAAGAAGAACGTGTTTTTTTAGACGTTTCTATTGGTTTAGCATTTGCATTTGTACACTGTACTCTTAACTACATATTATACTAATGTACAATGAAGATATACTTATTATATCTTTATTTAGTATATAGTTATTTACGTGTCAAGAAAAGAACGTGTGAATAAAGTGATCACAACATTTTATACCTTATATGTTTTCTGTCATTGAATGATTAACCCACTTTTTAATAACAGCGTTGAAAAATAGTTGATTACGTCTTTCAAAGATTATTTTTACTACGGTACTGAAATTAAAAATAACTAAGATCGTATACAGGAATTAAACGTAGGCGACTGGAAGCAGTAATTGTATAAACAGCCGAGACACACCACCTGCTAATATTGCAGGAATTGCTTACGTTCAGTAGACTTGGCAACGTTGTGACCTTCGTGACTTTATATACATTTTGTGGCAACACTGTGCATATTTTTCATCACTAAAAGCTAAACCGATATCCGTGATAAAATAGTAATGCATTTTTTTACACGTGTGAGTCGTTTTTAACGATAAAGTTAACAGGGTAATTATTATTCAACTTTTTTCAACAAACTATCTTGAAACGGATATATATTTTTACGGTTTTTTATGCTGATTACGAATATGTAAGAATAAAATGTCTAAGCTTACTTGTAACTTTTATATATGGGGTCTCAAAAAGATGAACTTCTCTGGTCAGAACTTGCATGTTTAGCTAATGATGGATAAACGTGATTATATATATATATATATATATATATATATATATACGTATGAGATACGTCCATTTCTAATGCGTTTACTTTTGTACTAAAATTATAAAGAATATAATGATATGGTAAGACATTTTTATATAAACAACTCAACTGAATTTTTAAAATATATTTAGGTTTACAATTTTCTTGTGATTATTCTGTTATTGTGTACGTTCCTTTCGAATCTATTGAAACGTGCAGCGTACTAATTGGCAAGCGGCATTACCAACACTTTGTGTTTACATCAAAGCACGGTTAACATCATCGCGAGACCACAATTAGCTAGTGACAACATAATACGTACCTGTAATGGCAGAAGCCACGCGGTGTGTACGCCTGGCATATATTGGATTCCATAACTTTGTTAAGGCTGCTGTGCGGTTGCTGTTTAATGTCAAAGGAAACCTATTATAAACCTGTTGTACAAAGCTTATAATGGGCTCACTGTAAAAAACGCCAAGTGTCGAGTTTGATATACACGCGTTGAAATACACATATATCCACTTTCAAAATAATACATAATTGAAAAACGTCTTACACCGCGGGTCTAGTGTGGGGGGAACCTATGCGAAAGTCAATGTTACGATTTTCTGTATACAAGACAAACTTTAATATACAGTATTTAAAACTGTAACGTACATTTAAATAAGCAATACACGATTTAAAAGAGCAAAGATGAAAAAATGTTATGAAAATTAATATTGAGTATGTGACATCATACGCTATAACAAGACGACTTCTAATTTGGAGTGGAAAATCGCCGGTAAGCGGCTGAAATGAGATTTCTCAGGCACGTGACAGGTTATACACTCCATGATCATAGAATAAACACATGTATACGGCAGGAACTTAATATTATGAGTTTATTCGACAGGATCGCCTAGTACCGGCTGAATTGTTGGGAACATCTTTGCCGAATGTATGAGTGCCGCATCCCAAAACAACCATGGAACTATAAGCCGAGGGGCGGAGAAGTGTGGGATGTCGGAGGAAGCGCTAGAGTGACCAGCTCTAATATTTGCTTATTTGAGACCGGAATAAACCATCCTTGGTTTAATCCGTGAAGATGATGATGATGACGAAATCACCGGTTCGCTGCGCGGAATAATTAGTATAACTCGGGAACGCGTGTGCGTAACACGTTATTTAAGGCGCCGTTCCATAAAGCCCCACGGGTAGTATAAAATAAAATACTAATAGTGATAATAGTAAAAGAACTTAATAAATAATACAGTGACTAAGTGTTAAAAATGTTCATTAATATTTCAAAAATGTCAAAATCTCTTCACAACAAGAAGGTAAATGCCTATTGTAAACGCTTACAAAGTAAAAGAAGAATGTACGAGGAATGCAGAAAGGCCTCTATGACAGCAGCAAAACGAATACGGAGGATGAGGCAGCGTCAAAAAGTCGAGGCGAGCACCAGCTGCGCAGATGCCTCAGCGCCTAACGGCAGTTCACAAACAACGAATGTCGACAGTGAAAGAGAACTGATGAAATGTTACGAAATACCACGATAGACTTAACGTTCTCTACAGATATAAATTTAGCATGTAAGTCTTACATATCGTACTACTCGCACCACTGTCCTGTCTTTAACAAAATTACAAATTTGTCAGCATTGTGAAAAACAAATAAAATAAAAAAACATGCAAATGTAAGACGTAAGACGTTTTCCGGCAAAAAAAAATTTCAGCGGTAGTGACCTCGACACTACCCGCTCCTTTTTTAAAAAAGTACACTAATTTACCAATATATATTTGCTTGTTCTTGGATTTCGTTGTCCATGACGTGTCCGTTACTTCTTAGACGTCTCCATCACAAAACTTGAACACAGTCACAAATTCAGTATACACAGAAAACCGACTACACAGAATAGCCCACAAATTCAAAAAATCAGGATACAGAATTGCTTACAAAACTACTAACAAAACAGAACACACACTATCAAAACACACACAAAGCACAAAACAAATTCAATCTATCTGGTGTTTACAAAACAAATTCTACACAGGCCAAACAGGACGTAGCTTCAAATAAAAAAATACATTTATCACACAAATGCACTACACTCCACTACAGGATCCAGCTTTGCAATCCACCTCGTTGAAGCAAACCACACATACAAAAACATCGACGATAACATGGACATTCTACAGGTACACACAAAAGGCCGAAAACTAGACACTCTAGAACAATTAGAAATATACAAACACACGACAACACATAAAAGCTACATCCTAAACGAACAGGCACAATTCAAATCGCACGCGTTATTCGAACATATCACACCCCACACACACAACATCGATCTTCGAAAATCGATATCGTCGCCAGCAACAAGACGTACAGTGCTCCCAGCGGCAGCCTGTGAAGAAGCTTTTTAAAAGTGAAAACCGGTTCAGGTTATAAGGTAAAACTTTTACTTTTTTACCCATAAAAAACTTTGTGTTCCGAGTCGGTAGTGAAATAATTATATTTATATATTTTGTCTTAATTATAATATATTAATTTGATCTGTTCTAGTAAACGGAGTCTACATTTTCACTGTAGAAAATAGGCTCTAAACTGTCTGCACTGGAACTAACGTCCCCTTTCGCCTAACATCGACCGCTTTGGGAAGCCCAAGCAGAAGGAAAATTAATTTCACAGTGCGCTGGGGAAGGTGCCTACTAAAAACAGCACTTAATGAGTGGCGCAAGAAATATAGGAAAACTGTGGTTCAGAATGGTGTATTCATTTAGGATTGTAAGATTATTTGAAAGTGAGAGGCGCAAAATCGTGGGGCATGGAGCGCTACCATGTAAGAAGGAATTACTAGTAAAAGGCAGAACTTATTTGACCGATTTTACTGAAACTTATTCAAACCTTTTCCAAATCATAAAATAAAATTTTACTTATACTAAATATTTGCATCCAAAATCTGACTTTTCAATCTGAATAAGATATTCGTAATAGCTCTTTTAGTTTCTAGTTTTATTTGTTTTTATTCGGGAGAAAACTTTCTTTGGTATCTCAACAGCTAATATGATTACAGACATCTCAGGAAGAGAACTATGTCATTTTATATGAATATATATGAAGGTATTTCTTTGCCAAGGTAACGGCTACAGGAAGTAAGGTTCGAAATTGTTTACCGTCTGCCAATCATACATATACATACAGTATGGAATGTAATACGTATAATTAAAGGTTTTAATAAACGTAATGTGAAACGTGTAATACAATAATTTAATAATATAATATAATCAATTTAACATTATATATTATAATACAATATACGACGTAAGTTTAATACAAATAATTTACTTAAGTTTATTATACACTAATGAATTACTACAACGTAATAGTAAAACACAGGGTTTCTAAATATAGACGTGTTTTGTAGTCATAATCCTTCTTCTTCAGCATTACAGCACAACGTGACCCTCTGGCTTCCAACTCCAACTCTTCTCCAAAATCTCCTGTCCGTTGCCATCTCATTGTAACCCCTCACGTCCATTCTTCCGAGGTCTTGTACCACATCTTCCAACCATTTTATCCTAGGTTGGCCCCTGTTTCTGTTTTTATATACTTGCGCCCTCAAGATTCTCTTTGGCATACACTGATCATTCGTCCGCTCTAGATGATCTAGCCATTCTATTCGTTGAGCTTTTATGATTCAACCCCCTCTTAGAATCATGATTCAGTAGCTCACCTATCTGCTGTTTATTTCTTATTCTCCATTCGTCATCTTCTTTATCCGGGCCATAAACAGGTCTTGCGATCTTTTTTTCAATGTCTTATTGTTTCTTGTTCCTTATTTGTCAATGTAAATCAATGTCATTGTCAATGTCTCATCTTCATAAACAACAACCGGTCTGATAAGTGTCTTATTTTATTTATTTTTTTTTAATTTTTGTGTTGCAACTAATGAGTCTTTTCTTTATCTTATTCACACAGTAATCGATTGTGTTCTTTGCGTACATTCTTCTATTTAATATTGTTGTTGTACAACATCTACTTAATACAAATCACAGTATGACTGATTTCAGAGGCGGTGTGAACGGTGGCTCCTGCTGGTCAAAGTTTACTGACGACTTTCCGTAAAACGAACAACGGAATTCCTTTTGTCAGACCGAATGTTGTACGAGTTTCTTACATGTCCAAGTAACGAGGGTCAGTTGAAAAGTTCGCGGAGCGACATCTATTGCTCAGTGGTTGAACTAAAATGTTTCGCGTGCTGCAAGACTTATATTTCGCGTGGACCCCTGTTAATTTCCAAACCTATCTGTCAATTTATTCACTATTTACCAGCTGTTTGAAATGTTCCTGTCACGCGTGTTTTTGAAATGCACAAAAACAAAGATCGTGTTGTGATGAATTCTCTGTTAAAAACGTTTTAGCGCCAATGGAAAATTAAAATGAAATTGTAAATGTGTTAGGAGATGGTGCGCCTTCAGAAACAGCGGTAAGTGGGACACACTCGTGTTTATACGTGGTCGCACAAGCGCTGAAGAATATCCCAGCAGTGTACGTCAAAATGTGCAACAGTGAATGGCATTATTGGAAAATTTTATAGGGTGTTGGAAGACCGCAGACTGAGGAGTGGATAACGTTGCTGAAATCATAGGCATCTCATATGAACGTGTGTATTATACTTTAACTCAAGAACTTGGTGTGAAAAAGCGTTGTGCAAGATGGCTGCCGCATCTTGAGTTGTAGCATTTTTTAGACGTCCAGTGCGACCACGTTTTCAATGCTCGTACGACCACGTTTAAATTCAGATGCCTACTTACAAACCGTTGGTTTTGAAGTCGCAGCATCTCCTGACACATTTTTTTTTCTTTTTGATTTTCCGTTGGCACTAAACTATTTTTAACAAAGAATCACACCACGTTGTTTGATTTTGTCCGTTTTTCAAAACACTCGTGACACGTCAAATTTAAACAACTTTAAACAATGAATAAAGTGATAGATAGATTTGGAAATTAACAGGAGTTTACATAAAATCCAAAACATTTCCGCTAAGCTACAGATGTCGCTCGGCAAACTTTCCAACTGACCCTCGTACATCCGTACGCGAGATTTGAACGGTCGTTCCAATCATATTCCTGAAGACCTCTGTCTGCCGTCGCTAACTAGACCTTAACGTACCACGATTGTTTCAGTGCCTCTTCTTTCGTTTACGCCCTGCATCCATCCCGCATTCTTCTCGGCCACCTCTGATCACCCATCTTCTGAAGTTGCCACACCGCGTATTTTTTTTGGCGTTATTGTATTGTATTCCCATATAATTGGATCACGTCTGCATGCGAAATTGCACGCACACACACATACACACACACACACATACACACACACACACACATACACATACACATACACACACATCAAGTACAAGAAATTGATACATTATAAAATTAAAAGATATAAAACTACGAATTTAATCAGAAGCTATAAACATGAATTATTTACAGTTGAAATGAATTAAATAGTATTAAGCGCTAACTATGATAAAAGAAAATTTTGGAAGATAAAATGAACACATTACCACATTGTTATTACAAAATATAAAACTGAAATAACCTATGATAATAACTATTTGAAAATTATATAATTTATAAGGTTGTTTTCTTTAATTCTTATTCGTAAAAGTTACCAATGATTTCTTCATTATCTAAATCTTTCACTTATAAGTTGTGGAATAATTATCACGAATTTTATTAACAACACATAATCCTTTGCTCAAGTTCTTTAAATATTTATTTTTAAAATATTTTAAAAAAGATTTTTTTAAAAGTATTAATTCTAACACGTCCTCCGACATCAAATTTTGGTTTATTGTTTTGCGTTTGTCTCATATTTATAAACATTCAAATAAAACTTATTCATGCTTCTTACTAACTTTTATAGGCTCCATTTGTATAATACTATAAATTGTATTGTTAAAATCTTAATATTTTTTGTATATCGTCTATCCAACAAAAGATTTTATTTATTTCAAACAGTACTTTCAATTTTTTATTATATCATACATCCACAATGTATATATCAGAAACTAATTACTTTTATACCTTATATACCAAAATATGAGAATTTAGTAATTAAATGGAGCAGAGAAAATGTATATTTATTATTATAAATAAAATAATAAAATAATTTTTAAATTGACCACAACATTTATATTTTTTATAATTTAAAATTGAAAAAGAAACCTTTAAAATCATTTATTTTTCTTCTTACATGTTTCTACAATTAGACAGTCACACCCATCTTATAATGGAAGGATTAGTGTTTCTTCTTTTTCTAATAACATTTAAAAATGTACTGAAAAGATAGACAAATAGTAACGAATTACTTTGTACTAAGAGGCTTCTTCAGCACTAGAGCCCATCGTGAGCGATAGCTTCCAACACCAATCTTCTCCAAAGCCTCATTCCATTGCCATCTCAGTGTAACCTCTCACATCCATTCTTCTACAAATTTGTAGCACATCATCCAACCACCTTAGCCTAGGTCGGCCTCTCTTTCTGCTTTTGTAGACCTGCGCCCACAGAATTATCTTTAGCATACCGTATGTCGATCATCCATCCGTTCTAGGTGACCTAACCATTGAGCCTTTATAAATCTTACAAGGTCTTCGCGATTCAATAGCTTATATATCTCCTGGTTACTTCTTATTCCCTATTCGTCACCCTCTTTCACCGGACCATAAACAATTATTACGATTTTCTTTTAAACCTTCTTTTCATTACTTGATTCTTTGTTGTCAAAGTCCATATCACACCCCCGTAAGCAACAACCGGCTTGATAAATTTTTTATATAATTTTATTTTCTTATTACAACTAATGAATTTGTTTCTTACTAGTCTGCTGCGGGTATAATATGTCCTATTTGTTATCTGTATCCTGTCATGTTTGTCGTGGTTATGGACCCTTCATTATTTATCGAGTTACCCACGTATCTGTCCTTATTATCTGTACCAAATGAATTATCCTCTATGCATAAATTATAGATTTCTTTTTTATTATGAAGAAATCAGTATGTATTTAGTTTTGCTGATTTAGTTATATTGAGTCCCACTCTAGGGGAGTATGATTCACCTCCTTGTGTAGTCCTACCTCAACTAGCCTTTGTCCTGATCTAGCTATTATCACAACATCGTCAGCGTAAGCACGTATTTGTCTTGTCTTATTGAGTATTGCTCCTCGCTGATCTATGTGTTCAATGGCATAAGAGACGTCAGTAAAATAATTTTAAAACTGATAAAAATTAATGAATTGCTGTTGTGCGCGTGCTTGTGTGTGTGAGACAGGACGTGATTACCGAGTTTTGTTGTACATACAATTACTGTACATGTCGGTAGCATTGTGTCTACGATACCAAAGAATGTCTCATTGAAGTGGAGAGCTATATGGTGGGCAGTTGCTGTCAAACCAAATTACAAAGCTTTGTTTAATTACAGTGTGTACCAGTCTACTGTCACGACCGACCTCTGTTTGATTAAAAAGTTTCATTGTGCTGAAGCAGTGAATTTTAAACAAACGTGGGGCCAGTAAGCGTTGTTCTCGAGAAGAGGACAATGTTAAAGTCTCAAATTAAAATTTGAGTTAAGACGTTTTTTGCTGATTAAGTGGGAGAACTCTTCTGTTCAATACAAACTCTTCTGTTTTCATAGCGATTACAGTTTTACGTAGAAATACTATGGTGTTTAAAATTGTCACGGTGTATCGTATAACAATAAAACACAAAAAAACTTGGTGATTTTTAATTATGTATTAGAACACATTGTGTAATATGCATGAACTAATACATTTTAGGAGCTGAGTAATAGTTTCGAGCAAAACTATTGCTAGCAAAATTTCATCGTCATGTAAATGTCTCTATAGCTACAAAAAACACGGTTTACAAAGTCGCATCAAAATATGTTCGTCATTATAAGTCGGATCAAAAAGTGTTGAAATTTTTACTTCGATGGAATCTGTCGAAGTTTGCTTCTTATTATTGTGGTTTATTAATTTTATTTTTTTTTACCCATCATTTATTGTATATACTGTTAATTACTAGTTTTGTGTGTGCGTGTGTGTGTGTGTGTGTGTGTGTGTATATATATATATATTTTACATTTATATTTATAGTGACATTACCTCAAGATGTTTCTCCTTATTTGGAACATGTTTCGGGACGCTTTGTGTTCCCATCCTCAGCCTTCCTAATTTTGAGTCTTGTGAAGTACTTGTGTGTTCATTGATTGTTGTTGTTGTTGTTGTTTCCTTGTTTCCAAATAAGGAGAAACAAAATTTGAGGTAATATCATTATAAATATAAATATATTATATACATCAAGAAATAGACTGTAGCAAAAAGTGTTTGAATATATATATATATTGCAAGAGAACACAGGACGTAAGTTCCATATAATAGGGATAGAAATGCTGTAATACATTTTCTGACGACCATAGGCATGTTAAAATTTGATTTTGTTCTTTTCTTTTTAAAGTAGTTTTAAGTTTTGAACCAAGCGATGTTTAAAAAAGTACGTTATGTCAAAATGTGCATAATTTTATACATTTTTATGTCAAGTAAAATAATTGTGTAAGTGCGCGGGTGCGCGTGTGATTTACATTTTACTTAAAAACTTCGTTGATAATTGACATTTTGTTCTGAAACCTGAACAGGGTGTTCTCATGGTTGTAAGCTACATTTTCCATATACTCAATTTCCCACAACTATTATTTTTATGTTTTTTTTAATGAGATCAGTTCTTCTTTATTTCGTTATCTTCTTGAAAATCATAAGATTTAAGTGCTTATTTGACCTTTAAGTGCTTAAGTGCTTTAAGATTTAAGTGCTTATTCAAAACCTTTTGTACTTAGCTTACTGTGACGTTTCTTGTAACACTTCAAAAATAACGTCCTTGTCAGTGTGCGTTATGTATAGTGGTATGTGGAGATAAAAGACAATTAGATAACGTTATAGATAAATTGATGTTGTTTTTCTACACTTATCTTTACTAGCCAACCGCATGCGGTCAGCGTGGTACGTCATGACCTAGCTTGTGCTTAATTCGAGGGCACTCGTTAATTACGCAACTCTCTCAATTCGTCGGCCGGAAAGTTATAGATTTCACCTGAACCTCTTCGGAGTAAATATAAGTGTCAGTGGCTCGCTTAGCAGTTTACTTATAGACCCGCGACATTAGAATGTGGGTGCCGAGTGTCTGTTGGTGGTTAGATGTCTCGCAGCTCTTAGAGAAATGTTTAAGGTCCTTGATAAAGAAGCCCGTCCTTTGGGATTTATTGTTAGTAAAAAGAAAAAGCACCATATGAAAATAACAGTAGCACAGGCAGAAGGGGAGTCCCATAACTTCGAGCTCGATAATTACACTTTATGTGGTGTAGTGGTATTTAGTTTCAATGGTATTGTTAACAGAGCTCAATGAGGGAGAACAAAATCTCACCAAAAATAAACAGAAGAATCATGGCTGGCAATAGAGCATATTATACAAATGTTAATCTTCTCAACTCCAAGCTTCTATCACGTGAAACCGAAATGGAAATCTACGGAACCTTGATCAGACTAGTCGTGACTGAATTGAATGGAGCTGAAGCACGGCCACTCACGGCTGTATCAATAAATTGGTTGAGACTATTTGAAAGAAAAATAGTGAGAAAAACATAGGCACAATAATATATATAATATACCTCTGGAAGCAGGAAAGTGTAGATGCCTTCGAAATGCTGAAATTGATGCTTATTGCAGAGGAAAGTTATAGTGCGCTTCATAAAGACAACGCGGATAAGTTGACTGTGACACGTGGAGAAAATGCCAAAGCAAGTGCTAACTGGAAACACGGAAGGAACAAGGAGAAGGGGCAGACCATAAAAAAAGAAAAAAATCATATTTATAAAACTAAAAACTAAATTATAAGCCAAGAATATATTGTAACAGTGTAATAATTAAAAAAGTGCAATGACAAACATAGTTCGTATGTTTTTATTAAGAAATTAATAACATACGACTATATTAGAATGATTATATTTAATCCATCATTTCAGCAACAAAAACGTTGAAAGTGTGTCTAAATATAATTTCTCGTCCTTTTAGTTTGCACGAGACATTACAGACAAAATAGAAACGTCAGCGAGAAACCTTGAACTCTGCCTCCGTGAAATGAAAATATTCTTCTGTGTCCAGTTTTTATATAAAAACAGACGACATGTTACCTTGTTGAAATGTTTGCGTCTGTTTTGTGAGAAAATTTATTTTGTTTTATACAGATGACAGTAGAAACCGTCTTCACAGAAAATTATTTTGACTTGTATTTGTCTGCACAAAAACGTGTACATGTGCTCAGATATAAACATAAAGAACTTGTGATATTCTCATATGCGTCTTTAGATTAGAAGTGAGGGTAACTTCAGGCGTTTTAATAGAAGAGATCTGGAAAAAATAAGAAATCTATTTATTATCAGAAGAGTTAGGTCGGGCTCTTACCTCTGTTAGAATTTATCACACACCGACTCGACCATTAAACAATCTATGGTGTAAAATTAAACTAGTAGGCCTACATTAAATAAGAAGAATATACAGAAAGTAGGTTCCAATTGGTTTTAAAACAAACAAAGAGTAAATTTACTAAACATTCTGTTAGCAATTTTAAGCAAACACCTTAAACTACTTTTTCTACATATTTTTAGTCATTGTTGAAGGATTTTCAAAGCGGGATACCAGGCGTTGTACACCTGTATCCTAGAAATTTTCCGTCTGTGATTTGAACTAAGTATTAACAGCTTGTTTGACATCGTGATCGTTATGGAACCGCTGGCCATCAAGAAAGAATTTCAGCTACTGGAAAATGTCATATTTGTTTTGTGCAAAGTCTGGCCTATGACGGATGATCAAATTGTTCCCAGACTAAGGTTGCTAGGGGAGATCTTGCATTACAGTAGCTTTGTGTGGGAGGGTATTCTCGTGAATCAACAAAATGCCCAGGTTAAGCATCCTCACATCGCTTATTCTGGACCGCATAAAGTAATTTCGTAAGCGCTTTGCAATAGATATTCGAGTTGACTGTGGAGCCTCAAGGCAAGAAATCCACAAGAGAAACCTCGTTTTCTGTCCCAAAAGACTACGAGCATTATTTTCCGAAAGGAAAAGTTGAGTTGGATGTTTTCTTTGCTGGCGATGAAGTGTGCCTGACCGCCAGGAATAATTGTTTTAATTCGGAGGTTGACACCCATGTCTCGCCACCTGGTGACTATACGTCACAGGGTGTCACCCTTTTGCTGTCAGAAAATCCAACAATGCACCAATACATTGCCCTATTGTTTTATTTTGTGTTGTTCCGTAAGAATCTTTGGAAACCTATGTGCACACAGTTTTCGTAGTTTAATTTTCGAGACACAATTTCATAAAGAAGAAAAAGTAGAATTTGTAGAAAATGCAAGTAGAGAACGAACAGTCTATTCTCTGTAATATTCTCTTCAGCGGGCACCATCATATTGTGACGATTTAATTGGTAATAAAATATTTAATAAAAAAAAATTGAGAAAGCATTTAAGTATTTTTAAATCGCACAATTAAAGCTAATACCCCCGTACTAACTCAGAATAAGTATGAGATTTAAATGGAAAAAAAAATCTAACTAAACAAGTAAGTAAAAGATCGTATCGTAAATAGTTAATAATATTACAGTTAACCCTTTAGTAAATCATAATGCTTTGACCTGTTTAATTCCGGACACAACGTGCTTAGCGAACCGTCTGTAACTTAGAAATATTTGAAAATCGGAATGTAAGTAATTAATAATTTGAAGCCACAAGTAGTAGTGAAAATAATACCTGTAAACTAAATAAGTCTAAATAATTTGTTTCATCTTGCTATAAGAATGTCTATTTAAATAAAAGTTGGAACTATATTATGGCGGAGTACTCGCTCCGCTTCGTTGTAATGTACCAGTCGTATCAAGTTAAGAGTTACGATGCGGCGTTCAGACAGTACACACCACCAAGCGAGGGCTCTTCAAAAATGTGTTATTTAAGCTTAAAATAACGGTTAGCTACCACAAAAAACGTGGGGAGCTAGTGATTTTTAAACGTATATGATGTAGAAAAAGTTTGTTCAAGAAATGTAGTAATATAAGAAAAATTATTAACACGTAAACAAGGTGACGTCTCTATTTAAGATGTAAACTCCAGTACAACTCTACATGTGAATATGTGACCTGCCAAATTGCACATACGGACGTCTACAACCCATACGACGCTGACCAGGACCGGCGTGGATCAACCCAACTTCATGCAGCATTACACCAATCTACTCACTAATACGGCTATTAGATATTCACCAGAGACACGACACAGATGACTACCCCGACTACCAGAATTCCGAAGAGTCACACCCCAGGACGAGGACAGCAAAGCTTATTTTAGAGGTGACTCGATAGCTTGGCTATCGAGAATTAATTACATTTGAAACATAACTTTTATAGATGAAAGAGACTTTTCAAAAGACAATAATTTTCTCTAAACAATAAATAAAACCAAAGAAATGAAACTGTAGTATTGAAAATCATTTGTTGTAACGTTAATATTGAAATGTAAATTATAATCCCTTTAATAAATAATACCATTCTTCAAATGGTTAATGTAATCTTGCAAGCTCTTAGATGAGCATAGTATAATTCAGAAGTCTTTACTACATTTAAAGCAGACTCGGATCCGAGGTAAATTACATGATCAATATGATTCCTTGTTTTACAGAAAACCCTTTTTGAATATTTCAGTATAAATAATTATGTTATGGGATTTTTTTATATAATTTGTTAATAAAGAGACGTCGTCTTATTACACATTGAAGTGAGTGCATAAATCAGTGAAATACCTTCCCCTTGTGTCCTAATAAATAGCGTAAATATTATTGTTGTTTGTGTTGAGTTTAATTTCAGTTCGTTACAACGTAGGCAGCCTGTATAATTGGCTAGCGTCAATTATGATGGGTTCCCTGGATTTGTAACGTAGCCCGGAACGTTACAAAGATGCGCCACTCTGCTGTTTTATATAAAAGGTTTGTAAGCATCGTGACGCAAACAAAGATGTGTCACTCTGCTTAATTAAAAAAAAAATTTTTTTAATAATTGTTAAGCAGTAAAATGGATAACTCTCTGCTGATCTATGCACTCAGTTACTGTATTTCATGTTAATATTAATTTTTATAAAATTAATTTCATAAATAAATTCACCTTGTGAATTTATTTTGTACAAGATTACTCACTAACTTGCGTATGATGTAATTTATTTAAGATACGCAAAATAATACGGACTATCATTGTATTACGCCAATGCAAGTACGTACATGAATTTTAGTGCTTATTAAACTGTTCAGTCTTTAACAGGTTTATATTGTGACAATTCAAGACCTGTAGTTTCCTGAATATGCCTGCATAGAATGTAAGTGTATGTCTGTCGTCACGGTAAGAAAAATATAAACTCCTGTCTAAAGTAGACCCGGTTAATTACGTGTAAAGAAATTCGTAACTTAATTTTGTTACCAAAAAATTTAAAAATAATTTCAAAAAGTAAAGGTGGAAAGTAAGACAATTGATTACTAAACTCAGACTGTCACAATCGTAATACACCTGTAACTTGTAAAGCGTGTTTCGTTGAATCAGATTCACCCCCTTAGTGCAACTTGCTTCCCCAGTTGAAACCGGTCGAGAAAGATAGCCTTAGCTATTGTTAAAGAGAACAATACTTGAGCGTAATCCTCGCGTTCCCACGCATACAACTACCTTGTCATTGTTTACTAAATAAACTAGGGTGACCTACATTCCAGCGAACAGCTGATCGTTGACTTTACATTGAAGTGTGTGTGTGGAATTTTTGTCTCTCCCTTAGAAGAGAAATAATTCTCTTGTGAACAATGCAAATGATTTAACAAAGAAATAAATTGTCGATGTAATAAGTGTATAGTGTAGCAAAATCAATTTTAAGTACGTTTTAATGTGTTAGAAATAAGATAAAGATGGCACAATTTAATCCGGATTTACTATTAAAGGACGAGCTGTCTTATGAAGCTCTTTTACGTGGTCTACCCCATGCTAATGTAACAGTCGCGGAATTGCGTAAGTCAATACGCGAAAGTGGATTTGATACACCCGCGCAATTAAGCAACCTAAGCGGACTCGATTATGAGAGCGAGAGAGAAATTTGTAATGCCAAGTATAGCGAGCTAACTTTATTGTCTCAAACCCTCCAAGACGAGAAATCTCCTGCGATAATATTGCGGACTACTCAAAGAATAGAGCATTTAACCCGGCGAATGAAAAATTTATTGATATGGCCTAATCTTACGGAAATACCTCCAGAAGTCCAAAATTTTGCTGACGAAGCTTTACGTCGATTACCCACTATTATCAATGAGTTAAGAAGAAAATCCGACTCGTTCCGAATGGATGAAATTGAGAAGTCCTTGAAGAAACTACACATCTCCCCAGTTCAATCCCCTACGACAGATCTGCCTCCACCCGACACGGACAGCGACTCACCCGCCGTATCGCAAATACAACCTACTCACGAGCAATACCCTAATAGAGATTTAAATGCCCCGACTATTTTTGAAGCCCCTCCTCCCAATCGTTTCCACATTCGCCCCGAAACGCACGAATTGACAACCCCGAATGCATCATATCGTCCTCCTAAAGCGATACCACACTTGAACTATAACGCAGACCTCTATGGAAAAATCACTCATCCCGTGGAGAAACTTTTAACTGAAATCCCATACACTGATGGATTAAATGTCACTAAACTACTGAATTTCATCAAATATCTCCTGCAGATAAAAGATCTACAGCAGCTGAATGACTGGCAAATTTTGCAAGTTCTCCTACCGAAATGTAAACCCCCGTTAAAGAATCGTGTGATAGAATCATTAAGCTCTACCCTTCCAGTAGAAGACCTGCATACCTCAATAATAAAATATTTTATTTCCACCGGAATTTATGAAGAACTTAAAAGAAAGACCGTACTACGAGTACAAGGAAATCACGAGAGATTGGCCCATTACATCTCAGACATCAGGGAGTCATCTCGACTACTACAAGTAGATTAGAATGAGAGACAAATGGTCGACACCATTTTAGTAGGATTGTCACCAGAAGAAAGATCTCGTTTAGCGTTGATAAATCGACCTAACACCTTTGCGGATCTAGAACAATGTAGTATCCACTCTTCGAATGTTTGATACTCAGATCAGAATAGACATGCGATGAAATCAACCGAAGCGAATAGAAATGAATTGCAAGCCCTAGTGCCCGATGTAACAACCCAGCATGAAAGGCGAGTATTCAATAGACCTCACAATTTGCGCAGCCCTGGTAAGTCAAATGAAACACAACCTAAAACGGAAACTAGGTACCCTCCTTGTAATAAGAACATGTGTTATAATTGCGGTAAATATGGACACATAAGTAGAAACTGTAACAGCAAGCAATACGAACGTAAACACCCTAATCCAAAAAACATGTAAGGCAGGGAGACCCGAAATCCTGTGTCTTCCGCAGCAACTTGAGATCAGGTGAACGTAAAGAAATGTACGACAATAAAAAAAAAAAGGGAAGGAAAAGAAACTCTAAAGAAATAGATCCCTATGTTAGAAAGTTTATTGAAAAATGTAACGTGATAACTAAATGTAAATGGACTAAAAGTCTATTATCCTTAATACAAATTGACCTAGGTGTTACCTCCACAATCGCATTAATCGATTGGGAATCTACCAGAACCTTAATCAGTCAAAAGTTAGCAGAAAATTATTCGAACACAACCTAGTGAAACGGAGTCAGGCGGTGAATATAAAATGTGCTACCGCCAATAAACGGAATATAATGATAAAACTTAGCATCACCATTAAAGTTAAAATCAAGAACCTAACGTGGTTTTTTACTATGTTAGTATGTAATGAGTTAGGACCCGACTTAATATTGGGAGCAGACTTTATAAGTAAAACGGGAATGATTCTTGACATCCATGAGCAGAAATATTATTTTCGATTCGACCGTACACGGAAGTATAATTTTGATTGTAATACTAACAAACAAGAAACAACTAGATCATCGACAGCACACGTAGTACACGAAGAGTCTGAATTATCTCATCTAGGAAGTAGAGATAGGCTGAGAATGCAGAAATTAATAAAAGAATTTTCCACCGTTCTTACACCTAAGCTAGGACTTATGAAACTAATAGAATATAAGATCAATCTGAGCGATCAGAAAGTAATACGCCTACCCCCATACAAGTTGTCGCCTCCCAAGATGGAAGTGATGAGAAACCATATCAACAAGTTGTTAGAACAAGGAGTCATTGAACCCTCTACGTCTCCATATTCATCACCCTCCTTTTTAGTACCAAAAGGTCACGATAAACATAGACTAGTTGTGGACTACCGGCAATTAAACAAACGAATAGAATTTGAATCTATCCCGCTTCCAGACATCCATAGTGCTTTTCATTACTTCACAAAAGCGAAAGTCTTTACGGTAATGGATCTGAATCAAGCATTTCACCAAATACCCTTTTCGGAAGAATCCAAACGTCTAACCGCGTTTGCCGTTCCTTTTAACATGTACCAATTTACTAGAGTACCCTTTGGAATATCTCAAGGAAGTTCCGTATGTAGTAGATTATTAGAAAGAATATTTCATGATATTAAATTTAAATATGTGTGTCACTACTTGGACGACATCGTTATCTATAGCGAATCAATGGAACAACATCTTAAACACCTACGTGAAGTGTTATTTCGGTTACAAAAAGCAGGATTAACAGTTAACCCCAAAAAGGTAAATTTTGCCGTCCCACAATTTTCATTCTTAGGTCACATCGTGAAAGCAAATCGAAAAGTAAGCATTGACCCCGAACGAACCCGCGCCATCAGAGAATTTTTACCCCCGCGAGATGCAAAAGGTATAGCCCGATTTTTGGGAATGGTAAATTATTTCCACAAGTATATTCCCCATCTGGCCGAAATAGCAGCACCGCTGAATGCCTTAAGAAAGAAGGGAGCAAAGTTTGAATGGACCGCACGACACCAAAATGCGTTTGAACAACTCAAAGAAAGCATAATATCTCCCCCAGTATTGCAACTAGCAGATTTCACGAAACCTTTCGTAGTTCAGACCGACAGTTCTGGTGTAGCGTTAGGTGCAGTCATCTATCAAGAAATAGAAAACAGTAGACTACCTATTGGTTATGCATCACGAACCTTGAGCGACCAAGAAAGAAAATATTCCGCATATGAATTGGAATGTTTAGCCATTGTTTTTGCGTTTGAGAAGTTTAAACCCTTTCTAGAACATAAAGAATTCCTTTTGGAAACTGATAATCAAGCATTATCTTGGTTACTAAATCACCCTAAACAGTTAGGACGTATTGGAAGATGGGTATTGAGGTTAAACTGCTACAAATTCAAAGTGCAGCATATTAAAGGTACTCAAAACGTAGTCGCTGATACCCTGTCCCGTATGTTCCAGTCGCCCACAAATACTCCCGGAAACAAGGAGAGTCCGGAAACAGCCCTTGCTAACGCCGTAATTACTGAATTCCCCCTTGCCTTTACCAACATTGCTCTATATCAACAACAAGACCCTCTTCTGAAACCGATTATAGAACAACTTGAGCAAGGTATTAAATCCGAGAAATACGTATTAAGTAAAAGTACACTATGCCACAAAATAAGAAATGGAAAGGAATTAAGAATAATCGCCCCTGATATGATTAAGCCCATGCTGATGGAGTACTTCCATTCATCTACCATCGGAGCTCATATGGGAATCAATAAAACCATACATCGCATTCGAAAGGAAAATCATTGGAACAATATGAACAGCGAAATAGCTAGTTTTGTAAAAAGGTGTAATTTATGCGCTCTCAGTAAACCGGCAAGAAACAGTCAGGTAAGCCAATTAATTTCAGAAATCCCTAAGACCCCTTTCTCTAAACTTTATTTAGACTTTTCAGGTCCCTACCCACGATCTAAATCAGGTAATACTATGTTACTCATCTGTGTAGATTCGTTCACCAAATTTGTTTGGATGTATCCCATGCGGCGAGCATTAGCGTCGACGACTGTAAATATATTACAAGAGAGATTATTTAAAGATTATGGTACACCTGTACGTATAGTGTCAGATAACGAACCACAATTTAAGGCGAAAAATTTAAGAATATGTGTTTCAAGTTAGGAATAGACCATATTACCACTACGGAGTATCGACCGCAAGGCAATATTGCTGAAAGGTATCTACGAAACCTCAAATCTGCATTAATCGCCTACCATGCGAACGATCATACGTCTTGGGACCAGAACCTATCCTGGATACAATACGCCTTTAATTCAGCTTATCACGAAGGACACAAGTCGACCCCGTTTGAGTTACTGTATAAATACAAACCAAACCACCCCTTGTCCACTATATGGAAAATATATGACTTGCTACCTCCGCAAATAAAGGATAAACAGATTAAGCAAATATGGAATAAAGCTCGCGCTAATTTAAGAGCGAACCTAGAGAAATTCAGAAAATACCACGAAAATAACGTTCATAACACTAACAATTTAGTTAGGTACCAAGTCGGTAACTTAGTAATGTACAAGACACACCCGACTAGTAGTGCAATTGATAAGACCATCTCTAAACTATCATACTGATGGTGTGGTCCTTACCAAATCCAGAAGTATTTAACCCCAGTTACAGTAGCCCTGTACGAACCTGCGACTCGAGAATATGGACGGAGAACACATGTTTCGCAGATAAAATTGTATAAGAAGGAAAGAGGAAATAGCATAGCCAAAAATAGAAAAAATAATACTAGGTAGACAAGTTATCTTATACCTCAGTAACCATGCTACGTGTTAATCGTAGAATTTGGAAATGAGGCCTGATCAACCTGAGATCCTGTTCAGCGAAAGATAAGCAAATGAGTACTCAATGACCACTAAACTGACTTCTAAATAACAAAATATTTAGAAAATTACTCTATGAAGAGAGTAACTAAAACCCAAAGAAAAAAACCAGTAGTAGATTTAAGTAGTAGACATAAGAAAAAGTTTTGTGTTTTAAAATGTAGATCTTAAGTGTGAATTTTATGTAATGAAAAAGGTAGTTTGTAAGAAAATATATACGTATATTGTTTTATTATAGAGAAGAAACACATGTGCATAAAACATGCCAATAACAATGAGAGAGAAAAAGGAAAAGGTGGAGAGAAATTCCACACATTAACGCCAAGCAGACTCCAAATCCCCACTTTTGAATTTTCCTTACTAAAATTCCTAATGTGGATTTTAAGCGGCGGAGTATGTGACGATTTAATTGGTAATAAAATATTTAATAATAAAAAAAATTGAGAAAGCATTTAAGTATTTTTAAATCGCACAATTAAAGCTAATACCCCTGTACTAACTCAGAATAAGTATGAGATTTAAATGGAAAAAAAAATCTAACTAAACAAGTAAGTAAAAGATCGTATCGTAAATAGTTAATAATATTACAGTTAACCCTTTAGTAAATCATCATGCGTTGACCTGTTTAATTCCGGACACAACGTGCTTAGCGAACCGTCTGTAACTTAGAAATATTTGAAAATCGTAATGTAAGTAATTAATAATTTGAAGGCACAAGTAGTAGTGAAAATAATACCTGTAAACTAAATAAGTCTAAATAATTTGTTTCATCTTGCTATAAGAATGTCTATTTAAATAAAAGTTGGAACTATATTATGGCGGAGTACTCGCTCCGCTTCGTTGTAATGTACCAGTCGTATCAAGTTAAGAGTTACGATGCGGCGTTCAGACAGTACACACCACCAAGCGAGGGCTCTTCAAAAATGTGTTATTTAAGCTTAAAATAACGGTTAGCTACCACAAAAAACGTGGGGAGCTAGTGATTTTTAAATGTATATGATGTAGAAAAAGTTTGTTCAAGAAATGTAGTAATATAAGAAAAATTATTAACACGTAAACAAGGTGACGTCTCTATTTAAGATGTAAACTCCAGTACAACTCTACATGTGAATATGTGACCTGCCAAATTGCACATATGGACGTCTACAACCCATACGACGCTGACCAGGACCGGCGTGGATCAACCCAACTTCATGCAGCATTACATCAATTTACTCACTAATACGGCTATTAGATATTCACCAGAGACACGACACAGATGACTACCCCGACTACCAGAATTCCGAAGAGTCACACCCAGGACGAGGACAGCAAAGCTTATTTTAGAGGTGACTCGACAGCTTGGCTATCGAGAATTAATTACATTTGAAACATAACTTTTATAGATGAAAGAGACTTTTCAAAAGACAATAATTTTCTCTAAACAATAAATAAAACCAAAGAAATGTAAACTGTAGTATTGAAAATCATTTGTTGTAACGTTAATATTGAAATGTAAATTATAATCCCTTTAATAAATAATACCATTCTTCAAATGGTTAATGTAATCTTGCAAGCTCTTAGATGAGCATAGTATAATTCAGACGTCTTTACTATATTTAAAGCAGACTCGGATCCGAGGTAAATTGCATGATCAATATGATCCCTTGTTTTACAGAAAACCCTTTTTGAATATTTCAGTATAAATAATTATGTTATGGGATTTTTTTTGTATAATTTATTAATAAAGAGATGTCGTCTTATTACACATTGAAGTGAGTGCATAAATCAGTGAAATACCTTCCCCTTGTGTCCTAATAAATAGCGTAAATATTATTGTTGTTTGTGTTGAGTTTAATTTCAGTTCGTTACAACGTAGGCAGCCTGTATAATTGGTTAGCGTCAATTATGATGGGTTCCCTGGATTTGTAACGTAGCCCGGAACGTTACAATATAGTCATTCACTAAAGATGGTCGCTCGCTTCGTTCACTGTCGTGAACATTTTCGTGTTCCTAAGTAAAGAGTCGTATCATCTCCGTACCGTTGCTTAGTATCCATAAACTTCGCATGTTTGGTCTTGAATTTCAGCTGGTTTTAACGCCTTTTGCATTCATCATCTTGTCATTTGAATTAACAGTCTCTGTAATTCCAACTTTGTCGTGTTTACTTGCTAAACTGTTACTTGTCACGTTCCGAACATGTTCCACTTTCGAATTCAAGAAACGAATCACACGCCTACTTCCACACTCGGCGGGCACCTTGATTTTCTTCGACATTATAAACAAGTTAAAAATAAGTTACTTAGTGCCTTATTGTTTACAAATGGCGTTACTGCCGTGCCAACGTATCACCAAACACGCCGCCTTTGTGTAACAATGTGACGGAGTCGATTACAAGCCAATATTTAAAAACGGATCGTACTTTATACAAACCTAAGCTGTCCGAGGATTGTTCGTTAACAAGCGTGACCGTCAAATAAATTAATAAATATCACCACCACCTACAAAGTTAAAAACAACTGTGGAAAACTATGTATAAAAAAGAACGGCTACTTACACTCTAAGTCCGCTAGACAGACTAGGGAAACACAACTACACTGACGGAACTTTACAGACGAACGTCATAAACAGTTTTTTAATGGTTGTTTGAGTCTGGTCCTTGTTAGGGCCAGGCCCGTGTCAGATCTGGGGCAAGCCCCCTTCAGCCATATGGGAAGGAGTTTGTTGGGAGACGTACGCCAGTGTAGGCCGCCCGTTGAGAAAGTGGAGGTACGTAGAAGGAAGAGTAGTGCATGTGGGAGTATTGTGTGTCTACGTAGTTGGAGCCAGGTGTGTCAAGGAAGAGTAGTGCATGTGGGAGTATTGTGAGTCTACGTAGTTGGAGCCAGGTGTGTCAAGGAAGAGTAGTGCATGTGGGAGTATTGTGTGTCTACGTAGTTGGAGCCAGGTGTGTCAAGGAAGCGTAGTGCATGTGGGAGTATTGTGTGTCTACGTAGTTGGAGCCAGGTGTGTGAAGGAAGAGTAGTGCATGTGGGAGTATTGTGTGTCTACGTAGTTGGAGCCAGGTGTGTGAAGGAAGAGTAGTGCATGTGGGAGTATTGTGTGTCTACGTAGTTGGAGCCAGGTGTGTCAAGGAAGAGTAGTGCATGTGGGAGTATTGTGTGTCTACGTAGTTGGAGCCAGGTGTGTCAAGGAAGAGTAGTGCATGTGGGAGTATTGTGTGTCTACGTAGTTGGAGCCAGGTGTGTCAAGGAAGAGTAGTGCATGTGGGAGTATTGTGTGTCTACGTAGTTGGAACCAGGTGTCAAGGAAGAGTAGAGCATGTGGGAGTATTGTGTGTCTACGTAGTTGGAGCCAGGTGTGTGAAGGAAGAGTAGTGCATGTGGGAGTATTGTGTGTCTACGTAGTTGGAGCCAGGTGTGTGAAGGAAGAGTAGTGCATGTGGGAGTATTGTGTGTCTACGTAGTTGGAGCCAGGTGTGTGAAGGAAGAGTAGTGCATGTGGGAGTATTGTGTGTCTACGTAGTTGGAGCCAGGTGTGTGAAGGAAGAGTAGTGCATGTGGGAGTATTGTGTGTCTACGTAGTTGGAGCCAGGTGTGTGAAGGAAGAGTAGTGCATGTGGGAGTATTGTGTGTCAATGTAGTTGGAGCCAGGTTGTGACGATTTTAAAAAATATCGTAAATCGCACAAATAAAAATTTTTAATTTTTTAACAAGTAAGAGTATTATCCACCCTTACCTATACCTAGATTCCTGCATCAACTTGAAATTGTCCTGTACCAACACGCAAAGAAAGGTATTAATTAAATAATAATAATAATAATTACGTTAATTAATTAAAATACGACTATATAAATAAGGAAATCTCTAATTCGTAACAAGTTAACATACAATTTTTACATTCTAATTAATGAATAATTAATAATAAATAAAAGAACGAACTATTTTCTCAGTGCGTAAATACGCGCCAGCTTACTGACCCCTCGCCCCTAAACTATGCACGCAGTCGCCAGTAGAACTTCGACATGTAAAGATGTGAGTTTTGTGTTGTCCACATACACGTAGGTGTATGCCGTTAAAATCATATCCAGTTTGAGGTGATTTTATTTTCAAGAATGTAGTATGGAAAATAATAACATAAATAAATAATGTAGTGTGTGTAGAGTTAAAAAGAATATAAAGAAAGGAAAACTTAGCCAACACATCTCTTTTAAAAATATAAAACTGTAAGTTGTATGATATGTAACTACCAGACTTTAGTACTGCAAAGTAAGAACTATAATTAAGGTGTAAAATGTGAACTACAAACTCCCGACGTAGAAAACTACAACAGTATGAACTTCAAGTAAAAATCCGATCGTCGAGACCAGATATAATCAACCCGATGTAGCTTCAAGAGGAACCACGTACTCCACCCTAGAAGACGACAGAAGATGACCCCCAAGGACCCAACAACAACCTCATATTAAATTCAGGTGATATCCAAACACAACATTTGTACATATTCGCTTCAATAAGAGAAGTAACAAAAGAACACTAAAGAACTTTTAATAATGTAAAGGATAACTTATCAGATTTGTAAATTTTGTAATGAAGTAGTAGTAACAGCATTATATCTAAATGTAAGGTAATTCTGTAGATTACAACCAATATTATTCTTCCAATAATTTGGTTAAAATTGTGATAAATTAATTTTTAACAAAGTTCAGACCCGGATCCGAGGTATTTGAAATAAACATCTAGATGAGTTTTTTTTTTTAGATAAAAGGAATAATACACTTAATATTTTTAAGCATTAAAAGCAAAATTTGAAAAACTTTAAAGCATTAAAATCATTAAAAGAAACAAAGTAAAACATGAGATTTGAATAGTAATAAAGAGATGTTTTTGCTAACACCAAGTGAGTGAATAAATTTGTGCAATCCTTGTCTATATCCTATGTAAAAATTGTGTTGTAATTTGTTGGTAAGGAAGTTTTACTAACAACGGCAGCTAGTTTAATTAACTGGTAACGAATTGAACTAGTTCCCGACTTTTGTGTTGTCTTAACAAGGGAGACGTCACAAAATTGCGCCACTCTGCTCTAGTGTAAAAAACACTTTGTTATGCTAAATTATATAATAGGTTTGTAAGCATCGTGACGCCTACAAAATTGCGTCACTGTTCTTTGTAAAAAATAATAATAATTGCATATTGTTATAATTCGTTAACAATAACATTTACAAACATAAATTTATTCACTCAGAAATAAACAAAAATAAATGAGTAAAATTTTAATTAACTTATAATAATATTAGTATCGCGACTTTGCCGTATTGAACAAGTCATCGCTGGTAAGTATTCCATTTTAAACCTGTCGGTAGGAACCAGTCTGTTCATGTTGAATACGTGTTGAGGAATGTAAACTCTCCCCTTTGTATGCACGCATCTCATTCAAAACCTCCCCTCGCTAACCAAACAAACCACCTTAGACACGCTCTTTCCTGTTTTGAATTGTCCTGAATTACCACCCTATGCAACTAGACGACTCCCCAAAACAGCTGACCCTTTGTGCTATTGCTAAAGCAATGATCTCTTCGTATATGAAATTTCTCTCTACTATACAATGGTATTAGCGTTTTGTTTTGACTAATTATATATGACAGTACAGAAAATTGAATTGTTGTGAGATAAGTTTATGTAGATTAATTAATATAAGATTCCATATGTAATAAGATATATATATATATATATATGTATTTGTTTAAATGAATTCACGTTAACTATTTTAAACATTTATAAAACGAATTAAAATAGATGACATAAGATTTGTCGTTCGTAATACGTCGTGTATTTAAAGTTGTTATTATCAAAAATGGCTCAATTTAACCCCGACTTGTTGTTGGAAGACGAATTAAGCTATGAAGCATTATTGCGTGGTCTTCCCTACTCTAACGTAACTGTCGCGGAACTTCACAAGACGTTACGTGAAAATAAACCGGACAAACCCTCATTATTAAATCGTTTAAGTGTTTTAGATTTTGAGAGCGAAAAAGAAACATGTTATCATAAGTATACAGAACTAACTTCGATCGTACAAACCCTGCGTGATGAAAAATCCCCCGCAGTAATTTTACGCACCACCCAAAGAATCGAACATCTGACCCGCCGTATCACCAATTTGTTGAATTGGCCTGGTGATAAAGTTACCCCTCATGATGTACAAAAATTCGCCGAGGAAGCATTACAACAATTACCCGAGATAATGCGAGAATTACGTCGAAGATCCGAATCGTTTAGTTTAGAGGAAATTGAAGAAGCAATGACGAAACTAAATATTTCCCCTACCCAACCCCCGACTCAAGAACAGCCAAACGGTACTGCAAAACTTCAGCTTCTGCAGGAATCAAATATAGATCCATTTAAAGAACGGTTAACTGATAGTCAGGTAAATATCCAACCAGCAAACGTTACGTTACTCCCTAGTGAACTAGAAAATATAACCCGTACCTACGATTTACCTCCTCACTTGCGGACGAATCAATCTGCGGAAAAACCTAGAATGATGACTCAAGTAAATCTAACTACCGAGCTCTATGGAAAGATAACCCACTCTGTAGAAAGTATTTTGTCTGACATACCAATCACTGATGGGCTGAATATTACAAAGCTCCTTGATTTTATCAAGCACATTTTACAATTAAAGGACCTGCAACAACTAAGAGATAACCAAATTTTACAAGTAATTTTACGTAAGTGTAGACCTCCATTAAAAGATAGAGTGTTAGAATCCCTAAGGTATAATCATCCGGTAGAAGAACTTCATACCACCCTAATAAGACATTTCATTCCCACCGGTATCTACGAAGAATTGAAGCGAAACTTAGTACTTCGTGTACAAGGAACATACGAGAGATTAGCTCATTATATATCTGAGGTAAGAGAATCTGCTTTATTGCTACAAGTTAATTGGAGTGAACAACAGTTAGTAGACACTATCTTAGTAGGACTATCTCCCGAGGAGCGATCTCGCCTAGCACTCATGAAGCGACCAACCACTTTCACCGAACTACAACTATGTTGTATACATTCGTCCAACGTCTGGTATTCTGACCAGAATAGACGCGTTTCTATGTCCCAGACTCAACACAGAGATTCATTCCAAAATCGACCAATTGGAACTGATACCCGAAACTACCGCGATAAGCGATTCGTGAGGACATCAAAAACCCAAAGCTACCCCCATGGTTCATACTCTAGACCAAAACCCCGACAACTTACGAGCGAAGTAAATGAGGAAAGAAGATGTTATAACTGTGGAAAGGCCGGACACATTAGCAAGGTATGTAAACAAAAGCGCTACCAACAGAAAACCGACCAATCAAAAAACATGTGAAACTGGAAGAACGAAAATCCTACGTCTTCCGAAGCACCAGAAGGAAAGGTAACAACAATAATAATCATCGAATAAAAAAAATAGAAGTAAACGCATAGACCCTTACTTAACAAGATTTATCGAGAAGTGCAACTCTATTGGTGCATGTAGAACAAGTATATGCCAACTACCCTATGTACAGATAGACCTTGGAGCAACGAATGCCCTTGGTTTAATTGATTCCGGATCTACCCGTAGTATAATTAGTAAACAGTTAGCCACCGTATTAGCTAATCATAATCTGATTAAACGTAGCCAAATAGTGAACATGAAGTGTACCACCGCAAATAAACAAAACCTAAAGATATCGCGCAGTATTACGGTGAAATTAAAAATAAAGAATTTTACTTGGTATGTTCCCCTACTAGTAGCTGAAGAGTTAGGACAAAACTTAATATTAGGCGCGGATTTTATAAGAAAAACTGGCTTAATCCTTGATATATATGCAAAACAATATTTCTTCAGATTTGATCGTACTCGAAAATATCAGTTCGACTCCGAATTAAGTAACGACGCTATTTGTAAAACCGCAACTATTAATTCAGAGCATCAAGAATCGAGTCTGAGTCATTTAAAAGGAAATGAGAGACTAAGAATTCAAAAGTTAATAAAATAATTTTCTACTGTACTCACCCCCAAGTTAGGATTAACCCATTTAATCGAATATAAAATTAATCTTAGTGACAACAAGGTAATACGACTTCACCCATACAAATTATCACCGCCCAAGATGGAAATAATGAGAAACCACATTAACAAACTCCTTGATCAGCACGTCATTGAACCGTCAACTTCTCCATACTCATCACCTGCATTCCTAGTACCAAAAGGAACTGACAAACATAGACTAGTCGTGGATTATAGACAGCTAAATAAGAGTATAGAATTTGAATCGATACCACTGCCCGACATTCACAGCGCGTTTCACTATTTTACAAGAGCTAAAATCTTCACTATAATGGACCTTAACCAAGCATTCCACCAGATCCCACTAGCTGAGGAATCAAAACATTTAACTGCTTTTGCTGTGCCATTTAATCTATATCAATTCACGAGAGTACCATTCGGTATATCACAAGGAAGTTCAGTATGTAGCAGACTGTTAGAAAAAATTTTCCATGACGTTAAATTTAAATTTGTATATCATTATCTTGACGATATAGTAGTATATAGTGAGTCAATGGATCAACATATTGATCACTTGCGTGAAGTATTATCCAGGTTAAAGAAAGCTGGACTGACCGTAAACCCGAGTAAAGTTAATTTCGCAGTAAAACAATTCTCCTTCTTAGGTCACATAGTATCAGCCGAAGGTAAGGTTAGCATCGATCCCGAACGTACACGCTCAATCCGAGAATTCTTACCGCCGAGAGACGCCAAAGGTATAGCTCGATTTTTAGGTATGATTAATTATTTTCACAAGTACATACCCCACTTAGCGGATATAGCAGCCCCATTGAATGCTTTAAGAAAGAAAGGAACGAAATTCGAGTGGACGACTCAACACCAAGAAGCGTTTGAAACACTTAAAGAAAGCATAATATCCCCACCTGTATTGCAGTTAGCGGATTTCAATAAACGATTTGTCGTACAGACTGACAGTTCAAGTGTAGCATTAGGAGCCGTAATATACCAGGAAATAAATAATACTAGACTCCCGATCAGCTATGCATCCCGTACATTAACCGAGCAAGAAAGGAAGTTCTCAGCCTACGAACTTGAATGTTTAGCCGTAGTATTCGCCTTTGATAAATTCAAACCATTTTTGGAACACAAAGAATTTCTACTAGAAACCGATAATCAAGCTTTATCATGGTTATTGAATCACCCAAAACAGTTAGGTCGTATCGGAAGATGGGTGTTAAGATTAAATTGCTACAAGTTCAAAGTGCAACATATTCGTGGTACTCAAAATGTAGTAGCCGATACTCTATCCCGCATGTTCCAACTACCCAATACAAGATCTGGAGAAGACAATATTGAAACCACTACCGTTAATACGCTAATTACTAATTTTCCCCTTGCATATGGGAATTAGGAAAACTATGCATCGTATTCGCAAGGAATATCACTGGGAAAACATGAACAGTGAAATAAAAAAGTTCGTGAAAGAATGCGAAATCTGTGCCCTGAGCAAGCCAGCAAGAATCAGTCAAGTCGGAAAATTAATCTCCGAAATACCTACCACTCCCTTCTCTAAAATATACATAGACTATTCTGGACCTTATTCCCGTTCTAAATCCGGAAATACTATGCTATTAATTTGTGTAGACTCCTTCACTAAATTCGTGTGGATGTACCCTATGCGACGTGCATTAGCATCTACGACAATTAAAATTCTACAAGAAAGACTATTTAAAGATTTTGGTACACCTCTAAACCTAATATCTGACAATGGACCCCAGTTTAAGTCGAAAGAATTTAACGACATGTGTTTTAAATTAGGGATAAATCATATTACCGTGACCGAGTACAGACCGCAAGGAAACCTAGCAGAAAGATACTTGCGTAACTTAAAATCAGCATTAATATCTCATCATGCAAAAGACCACACAACCTGGGATCAAAATATTTCATGGATACAATTTGCGTTCAACTCAGCGTATCATGAAGGACGTAAATCAACACCATTTGATTTACTGTACAAGTACAAACCCAACCATCCTTTAACCACAAAGTGGAAAATCCATGAGTTATTACCCCGCGACATAAATGGGAATAACATACGAAAAATATGGAACGAAGCTCGTGCAAATTTGAGAGCAAATTTACAAAAATCAAGGAAGTATCATGAGCAGAATAATAGGCAAATAAAGTATAAAGTAGGTGATTTAGTAATGTATAAAACTCATCCTATGAGTAAAGCCGTTGATAGGACCACTTCGAAACTATCATATCGATGGTGTGGCCCCTACCAAATTCATAAGTTCATCACCCCCGTTACTGTAGCTCTGTATGAACCCAATACAGAAAATTACGTTCGCAGAAGCCATCTGTCTCAAATAAAAAAATGTTTTTCGTGTCAAAATACAGAAGAAAGACTACGAGAAAGATAGAAAACCCAGAATATTATTTAAGTATTAAGAATAAAATATATTGTATATACTTATACCAAAATACGATAAGATTTTGCAACATCCTATACCATAAGTAAGTGTAAAAAAAAAAAACCCTCGTACGAATACTAGCGAGGCCTGATCAACCTTAGCTAATGTCCTGCGAGAATGATATAATACATAAGAAGTCAGATGACGATGATAATGAAGATGACGAGAGAGAGAAAGAAAGAAAAATAATCCCTAGCGCAGTACACTAAAAGTAATTCGATTGTTATTACAATACGTGATTATTATTAGTAAAATACTCATGAGTATAACTCCGTAAAACGAGTGATGAATTCAAGAAAAAACCGGTAGTAGATGTAAGAATTAAAATAAGGTAGATTTATGTTTTTTGTATTTTATATGTAGTAGATGTATTAGAATTTAAATATTTTGTGTAAGTTTAAGATAATTAATTGGTGAGTAGAAATAATCTGAGAGAGAGAAATTTCAGTATGAAATTCTGTGTCCAAATATAATTGTGTTTATTAGATTTTCTATTATTACCCCACCACCCCGTTTTCATAGTTAGGTGCAGGAGGATGTAACGATTTTAAAAAATATCGTAAATCGCACAAATAAAAATTTTTAATTTTTAACAAGTAAGAGTATTATCCACCCTTACCTATACCCAGATTCCTGCATCAACTTGAAATTGTCCTGTACCAACACGCAAAGAAAGGTATTAATTAAATAATAATAATAATTACGTTAATTAATTAAAATACGACTATATAAATAAGGAAATCTCTAATTCGTAACAAAGTTAACATACAATTTTTACATTCTAATTAATGAATAATTAATAATAAATAAAAGAACGAACTATTTTCTCAGTGCGTAAATACGCGCCAGCTTACTGACCCCTCGCCCCTAAACTATGCACGCAGTCGCCAGTAGAACTTCGACGTGTAAAGATGTGAGTTTTGTGTTGTCCACATACACGTAGGTGTATGCCGTTAAAATCATATCCAGTTTGAGGTGATTTTATTTTCAAGAATGTAGTGTGGAAAATAATAACATAAATAAATAATGTAGTGTGTGTAGAGTTAAAAAGAATATAAAGAAAGGAAAACTTAGCCAACACATCTCTTTTAAAAATATAAAACTGTAAGTTGTATGATATGTAACTACCAGACTTTAGTACTGCAAAGTAAGAACTATAATTAAGGTGTAAAATGTGAACTACAAACTCCCGACGTAGAAAACTACAACAGTATGAACTTCAAGTAAAAATCCGATCGTCGAGACCAGATATAATCAACCCGATGTAGCTTCAAGAGGAACCACGTACTCCACCCTAGAAGACGACAGAAGATGACCCCCAAGGACCCAACAACAACCTCATATTAAATTCAGGTGATATCCAAACACAACATTTGTACATATTCGCTTCAATAAGAGAAGTAACAAAAGAACACTAAAGAACTTTTAATAATGTAAAGAATAACTTATCAGATTTGTAAATTTTGTAATGAAGTAGTAGTAACAGCATTATATCTAAATGTAAGGTAATTCTGTAGATTACAACCAATATTATTCTTCCAATAATTTGGTTAAAATTGTGATAAATTAATTTTTAACAAAGTTCAGACCCGGATCCGAGGTATTTGAAATAAACATCTAGATGAGTTTTTTTTTGAGATAAAAGTAATAATACACATAATATTTTTAAGCATTAAAAGCAAAATTTGAAAAACTTTAAAGCATTAAAAGCATTAAAAGAAACAAAGTAAAACATGAGATTTGAATAGTAATAAAGAGATGTTTTTGCTAACACCAAGTGAGTGAATAAATTTGTGCAATCCTTGTCTATATCCTATGTAAAAATTGTGTTGTAATTTGTTGGTAAGGAAGTTTTACTAACAACGGCAGCTAGTTTAATTAACTGGTAACGAATTGAACTAGTTTCCGACTTTTGTGTTGTCTTAACAAGGGAGACGTCACAAAAAGGTGTGTGAAGGAAGAGTAGTGCATGTGGGAGTATTGTGTGTCTACGTAGTTGGAGCCAGGTGTGTGAAGGAAGTGTAGTGCATGTGGGAGTATTGTGTGTCTACGTAGTTGGAGCCAGGTGTGTCAAGGAAGAGTAGTGCATGTGGGAGTATTGTGTGTCTACGTAGTTGGAGCCAGGTGTGTGAAAGAAGAGACAGACAGGGGCTCCAATAATGAGTGTTTGTTTATTTATTTTTCAGGGCAGCCAAGATAGGGACGAATAACGCATGTCCGCCAATGCTGAAGGGTGGCGACAGGGAGGCGTCAATGTAGGCGGGAAGGGGGGGTTCCATAAAGATCACGATGTCAAACAAGCTTTAATACTTAGTTCAAATCACAGACGGAAAATTTCTACGATACAGGTGTACAACGCCTGGTACCCCGCTTGAAAATCCTTCAACAATGACGAAAAATATGTAGAAAAAGTAATTTAAGGTGTTTGCTTAAAATAGCTAACAGAATGTTTAGTAAATTTACTCTTTGTTTGTTTTAAAGCCTATTGGAACCTACTTTCTGTATATTCTTCGTATTTAATGTAGGCCTACTAGTTTCATTTTACACCGTAGATTGTTTAATGGTCGAGTCGGTGTGTGATAAATTCTAACAGAAGTAAGAGCCCGACCTAACTCTTCTGATAATAAATACATTCGTTATATCTTCCAGATCTCTTCTATTAAAATACCTGAAGTTGCCCTCACTTCCAATCTAAAGACGCATATGAGAATATCACAAGTTCTTTACGTTTATATCTGAGCACATGTACACGTTTTTGTGCAGACAAATACAAGTCAAAATAATTTTCTATGAAGACGGTTTCTACTGTCATCTGTATAAAACAAAATACATTTTCTCACAAAACAGACGCAAACATTTCAACAAGGTAACATGTCGTCTGTTTTTATATAAAAACTGGACACAGAAGAATATTTTCATTTCACGGAGGCAGAGTTCAAGGTTTCTCGCTGACGTTTCTATTTTGTCTGTAATGTCTCGTGCTAACTGAAAAGACGAGAAATTATATTTAGACACACTTTCAACGTTTTTGTTGCTGAAAAGATGGATTAAATATAGTCATTCTAATATAGTCGTTTGTTATTAATTTCTTAATAAAAACATACGAACTATGTTTGTCATTGCACTTTTTTAATTATTACACTGTTACAATATATTCTTGGCTTATAATTTAGTTTTTAGTTTTATAAATATGATTTTTTTTCTTTTTTTACGGTCTGCTCCTTCTCCTTGTTCCTTCCGTGTTTCCAGTTAGCACTTGCTTTGGCATTTTCTCCACGTGTCACAGTCAACTTATCCGCGTTGTCTTTATGAAGCGCACTATAACTTTCCTCTGCAATGAGCATCAATTTCAGCACTCAGCACTTCGAAGGCATCTCCACTTTACTGCTTCAAGAGGTATATTATATATATTGTAATAAGACGGAACTTCCTCTCCTTAAAGTCCCGCGTTGGGTTCGTCAGTTTTGTAACTAGACGATGCGTCCGTCTATAAATTATGGTTTAAATATTATTATTATTATTAAATTGTCTCAGGGTTCTTTTACGGTTCTTTTTTCGTCGTATTAGTTGTCTGTTTATATAATTTAATTTTGTATATTATATTTACTGTTAAAATTCTTTCACTGGACGTTCCGTTGACTCTTTGTAGATCAGCTGTCTTGAGGAGATCAGTTGTTTCTTCCTATACACTAACATACACAAACACAGATATGGTACACATAACAACTCATATATATTATTATTGTATAATATTGTAAGTATGTTGATCTGAACGGTTGTAAACAAAACAAGGAATCATTCAGTTTGAATAATTCGCATTCTCAGTAAGGTACCAACCGCCTCGTTTTTCTCCTCTAAGCTGTAATTTTACTGTTACAAATAAAGTCAACTCTTTCACTGGTAAAAAACAATAATGGCAATTTATTCAAATAACACACAGTGAAATTCAATACAATAAGGAGTTTTATCCTTCTTTTTAGTTAACAATAAATACTTTTAAAGCAAACATGAACTCTAAAACAAATGATGAGCTCTAGTTGGCATGACTGCCTCTGATTAGTAATACAATGTGGTTTGACAAATTTGTAGGTTATGTCGGATTGTTCGACTTGAAAATTTAATAATGATGATGATAACAAAAGTAGTAGGTTCTTTTAAACTGCAAAATACACCTTCTTGGAATAATAGCTACGGTTAGAGTCAACATAAAAATAAAAATTCAATGATTATTAACGAAAAAAATATAAAATATGAACCATCGTTCATAGTTAGGCACTTGCTTCATACATAGTTTAGTGCAACAGTATTTGGTTAAAAGTAGTGAATTATTTATTAATAATTAATAGTGATTGTTATAATCCATTATCATGTACTACAATCATCTATGAAATTGGATACTCCCATTTCAGGTAAATGTAATTTGTTTATTATAGTTATCGCACACCGGCGAAACTATCAATTGAATTTAATAACAAAATATTTATACTTCCATCTACTGATGGTATTAGAGTACGTATACTCTTCATTGATATCACAATGTCTTTGCTTATCCTAGCTATTTACAGTATACAAATAGTTAAACTGTCATTACTCAGAACGTTCAATTTCAACATTGTTCATTTGTATATATTGGTTCCCTTCTATTAAGGATCGGGAATTAAATTGTTTCTATATTTCAATTTTAATCGCTTTTAGCGTTCAATTATTTTGCTTATAGACTAATTATGACATAATATTCGTAATTAATAATACTTGCGTCTCTCGTCGGTTGAAGATTTACACTTTATTAATTATTAACACTTTTTAATTAATTAAAATTGATTAATTAATTATTTGAACTTTATCACAAGACTGCACACACTCCTATGCGCATAAACTCCGATTAGATTACACTTGTAAATATACTGCACTGATTCTTCTGATAGATAACTTATGTCTCAATTTGAGGTTAACATGGTTGATGCTGTTTTGCTGTCAAACGCACGTTTTTCTGAGGTGTCGATTGGCGTGCATTCCGCTTCGCTGTTGTTGTAAGACTGTCTCCGGCTCATGGGCTGGAATGATGAATTTCGGATTTTTTATGTGTTCTGATTGGTCAGTTTTTGCCAATTCGTTTATTTACGGTAGACTTCGTCAAAATAGACGCTATCATAAGCGTCAGGTCAAGATTATGAAAAATTGGTTTACATGACTATGCGGAAGGGCTAAGCACAATGCAATTATTTTTAAAAGTCTAATATCTTTCTTATAATTGCACTGAGAATGTTGTGCTTACTCTCATTGTTCGTGTTTTTGAAAGACGATTAATTTAAGTCCCCTTATCATATATTTCTGATAAGGGTTATCAGATTTAGCACTTAGCATTTATGCTTGGTGTCCATTAAACCATTAATTATTAACAATTCATGGTTTTTATGTTATTTTTTATAGTAATGTCTCACTCTTAATCTACTGTACAAATTTCCCTTAAAATTATGTCCTATTATTAATACTATGTCCTTTTTCATAGCTTCACTCTTAAACTTATGGTCATACATTTTTGGTTTGCTCATTACACAGTAATAAGAGTATTTGATTAACTTTTAACAAGTTGTAATGAAACATTGATGGGTTAAGTCACTACTGACAGTGTTCTTTTTCCCTAACTTGTTTGTTTAATGCCTTAATTATCACATATGAATCAGGCTTGCTATGCCTATATGGCTTCACCTGGTAGTATTGTCATACATTTTGGTTTTTCTTATATCCTATTAATAACAACATTTACTTAAGTTCTAACATGGTATATTTATACATTGATGGGTTAAGTCACTATTGGCAGTGTTCTTTTTCCCTAACTTATTTGTCAAATGCCTTAATTATCATTTATGAATCAGGCTTGCTATGCCTATATGGCGTTACTTGGTAGTATGCTTAATATCATAGACATTTTAGATGTATTGTTCTCTGATTGATAACTGAAATAGTCACTAGGACCTTATAGTTATTGTGATGCAGTTCACTTTGCATTTTACTCTGTTATTAGCAAGGTTTGGCTGCAGTAAACTTTATTGCAGCTAGTTGTCATAATGGTTGAGTTATAATTACATTTATATAAACTATTTAAATGGTTATTTTGGTTACAATTGCTCATAGGAATAGTATTCTGTCCGACACCAAATCATTAATTGGGTTACTTGCTTTGTACAATGTGTTTATTACATAATTTTGGTTGCATAGTGTCACTTTGCCATTACAAGCATTTGGTCATACTTGTATTACTTAAATATATCTTTTATATACTATTATACTATTAGCTATCGTGTACAAAACATTCCTTATATGCTCTATTTACTTCCTAGCTCATTACATTTTGGTCTAACATTGTTTTGGTTCATTTTTTATCAAGTTTTATTAAAAACTGGATGCCCAGATTAGGTTATGTCATAGGTTCAGTAAACATTGAAGTGTTGTTTATGGCTGTATATTTCTATCTTAAACTATTCGACTGGTTTTCATTTCATGTTTGTACATTGGTTATTGGTTATCAATAGTTCATATTTAGTTTACTACTGTATTATCTTATTTGTTGTTAATTAGTGGGTGTATGTACATCATTCCCACTGTACAATTGGTCATTCACTATTTTGGTTGCATATTCCTCTGTTTATTCTATAACTACACATCATTTAGCTATCATAAACTCATCTTGTCCTTATTCAGTTTGCTTGTGACTCTTTATTTACAATATTTAATACTTATTTACAATAATGTGTTTCACATAAACAATAAATGTGTTCATTAAATGAGTTGTTGTCAATGTTGACTTTGTCATACAGCTTAGGGATTCATATCATATAATTAACTAACATTTCTTCCTTCTTCTTAATACAAATATTCTTTCATGGTTTATGTTAGTTTGTTTTACTTCAATTTTCTTCCCTTATTCTTCTGGTGTTTGCTCTGGTGACCTTCCTTCTTCCTTCTTCTTTCTTCACTGATCTCCTCCTCACTATTGTTCATTTTATACATGATGTGGTTTTCACTTGTCTTCTTCACGCTGGTTCTTCCTTCTTCTTTCTTGAAGTTGTTCTTGTTGTGTTCTTCTTCCTGACTCTTCTTTCTTCTTTTGTTGTCTTGTCCTCCTCACTGATTTTTCTTTCTTCTTTGGTTGTGTGGTGTCCTTCTCACTGATCTATTGGGTATATTATGTCGGTCATCTCGTCTTTATTCTTCTTTTCTTCTTTCTTGGTGCATTTACTAGTGAATTCCTTTCAATGATGCTTCACTTATTCTAACTTATGGTACTTTTCTTTAGTATACTTGGTGGTATTCTAGACCTTTTAATGTATTTTTTCTAGTGGTGGCCTTCAAATTAATTTTCAGTACTTAGGTGGATGTGGTAACATATGTACTGTTACATATTGCCTCCTTATTAGAATTGATCATTTCTGATATCTTCATTTTATGATTGAAGAAATTATCAATTTTTTATTTCACTCTTAAGTCACATATAATGTTTTCATATCTTGTATTTACTCTTACACTTGTCTTCAGTTCACTATATTCTCTGCATCTCCTTCTTCTTCATACTCTTGGAATCTGGTTTAATTATATTCTTGGCTTGTCATGTTTTTTCCCTTAAATATTTAATTTCCCTAACATTTTTTCCCTAACTTGGTAGCTGGAATCGATTCGGGTGGGCTCTCTGGCTTACCTAACTCCGTCGTCCATAACTACATTCTTTCTGAGATCAGGGGTACCTCATCCCTGCCCAGTTAAATGATTGCTGGAATTTTTCTACAGTCAATTCATTAAATAATAATACTCATAAACAGTCTCTTTCGACTAATAATAATAAACACTCTTGGGGTTATTCATTTTCATGCCTTTTATATTTTATTATACACTCTCTTCTGGATTCCTTCTTCACTTCTGCAGATCTTCATTAGTTAATGTTGTTGACAAATTGCATTTGTAAATAATCTTCATTTTTTCCCCTCTCCTTATCGTGACAAAATTGTTCTTCACATTGATTGGTCCTTTCTTCTTTTTTCTTGGTCAATTCTCTTTTTCACTATCGTTTCTACATAATATTCTCATTAATGGTCTCCTTTTCTTCTCTAGCAAATGTCATAATTTTTTAACATTTTATTTTGAATAGTACACAATTTTTCTTAAAAGTGATAGTAAACATTGTTTAAAATACCTTAAGTGTGTTCACTAGTTGCTTGCTTTCGTTATGGTTTAGTCATCAGATATTAGCCTTCTTTTCCTCGTGTTACATATAACATTCATTTGACAAACATATTTCATTCAATATTTAATACAATATTTGATTAATAAAATTTCTTCTTTTATATACAATATTCACTTAATAAACATTTTTCTTTTCTTCTTTCCATAAGAATAGCCTCTTCTTCTGTTGGTGAGTTATTGGGTATACAATATTTGATAACTATGATGCAATGTGGTAACGTAATAATGATATATTTTGTTCACTTAATAAATATTTTTCTTTTCCTTTTCTTTCCATAATTATGTCCTTCTCTTGTTTTACACTATTTGGTCTTCTTCTTCTCTACTCCTTCAAGTGATGGTCTTCCTCACTTATTCTGGATGATTATAATTCTTGGTTCATTGGGCATACAATATTTGATAATTATAATACAATGTGATAACATAATAACGATACATTTTGTTCACTTAATAAATATTTTTCTTTTCCTTTTCTTTCCATAATTATGTCCTTCTCTTGTTTTTATTCACTTTGATCTTCTTCTTCTCTACTCCTTCAAGTGATGGTGTTCCTCACTTATTCTGGATGATTATAATTTTTCGTTTTTAGTGTATACAATATTTGATAATTATGATATAAAGTGATAATATAATAATGATACATTTTGTTCATATCTGATCTTATAGTTACTCTTGGGGTTACAATAATCATTTAATATATATTTTTCTTTTCCTTTTCTATCCATAATTATGTCCTTCTCTTGTTTTTATTCACTTTGATCTTCTTCTTCTCTACTCCTTCAAAGGTTAGTTGGGTGAACCATTATTCTGGATGATTATAATTTTCGTTTGTGGAGTATACCATATTTGGTAGTTATAATATAATGTGATAACATAATAATGATACATTAATAGTTCATATCTGATTTTATAGATACTCTTGGGGTCACAATAATCATTTAATATATATTTTTCCTCTCCTTTTCTTCCCATGATAATGTCCTTCTCTTGTTTTACACTCTTTGATCTTCTTCTTCTCTACTCCTTCAAGTGATGGTGTTCTTCACTTATTCTGGATGGTTATATTTTTTCAGTGAAGCTTGATTATATACTCCCTTGGTTTTATTGGTATTTGGGTCCATAATTTCGTATGTGTTGTTTTGATTATCCTTGACGATAGTGTAGGGTCCAGTGTATAGTAGTAGGAACTTCTTTGGAATTCCTTCAAGGGTACTGGGGAGCTCTCGATTTTTTAGTAACACTAGTTCTCCCATTTTGTATTGGATTATTTTGGGTTGTTGCTTCTTATATTTTTCTCGCATTTTCTCCGCTCGTTCGACGGTCTTGTTATAAAATTTTATTTGGTCAAAGGTGTAATCATCGCCTGGGGGAAATTCTATTAATTCTATAATTTCTCTAGGAGGTCTTCTCTCAAACATAGCGGTAAATGGGGTTGTATCTATTGCCTGATGGTACGCCAGGTTGATAAAATCCTCTGCAGCTGGTAAATACTCTTCCCACCTTCTTTGTTGTTGGTGACAGTATGTTCTCAGGATTCTTCCTACTTCTCGGAGAACTCGTTCAGCGGGGTTGCTGCTAGGGTGGTACACTGAGGTTTTGAAGGTTCTCACTCCCTTACTCAGCAGTGTTTCCCTCCATACTCTTCCCTTGAACTGGGTTCCATGGTCAGTGATTATCGACCCAGGCACGCCTACCTCTACCATGTATTTACTCATAATTATACTCAGCAAATTTTTTGTGGTGGCTCTGTTGATCGGATACAACTTCGTATATTTAGTGTAGTGGTCGAAGATAATGACGATGAATTTGTATTGTCGTCTTCCCCCACTCCTTGGTAATGGGCCGCAAATATCAACAAATACCTTTTCTAGCTTCTTGGATGAGGTGATTGGTATCATTAAACCCTCCTTCCTCTCGTTGTTACACTTTACCATCTGACATAGGTGGCAATTCCTAATGTAACGGCGTACTCTCCTGTTGATATCCTTGAAGTACACATTCTCCTCTAATGCCTTTATGACTTTAATAGCCCCCATGTGACCATATCTAATGTGGTAATCCATGGTGATCTCCTTTTCCATAGTTTTGGGTATAAGTAATTTCCACTGGTTACTTTGGTTAGTGTTTCTTATAAATAGGACGTCTTGGTATACACAATAGTATGGGGTAACTCTCTCGTCTTTATTTATTAATCTCTGGCGAATGTTGTTCAATTTCTCCTCGCTTCTTTGTTGGAGTTTTATTTTATTTATTATCTCGGCTAGTTCTGTTCTGTCCTTTATAATGTGATATACTTTGGCTACCGTCTCTCTTTCTCCCTCGAAAGTTTGGTTTTGGATGTTGACTCTCGATAATACATCTGCTGCTACGTTGTATTTTCCAGGCACATACTCCCAGTTAATATTATATTCCTGTAACGCTAACGTCCACCTGGTAAGTCTCCCGTGGCTCAATTTGCAATTTTTCAAAAAGGATATCGATTTGTGATCTGTCCTTACGGTTAACGAGTAACCCAAAATGTAAGTTCGGAATTTGTTGCAGGCAAATACAATGCTGAGTAATTCCTTTTCGGTAGTATGATAGTTGCGCTCACTCTTGTTCAGGACTCTGCTGGCGAAGCTAACCACAAGGTGATTTCCTTGGTCATCTTCTTGATATAGGACGGATCCTAGACTCACGTCGCTGGCGTCGCAATTCATATAAAATGCTCTCTTAAAGTCGGGGTGGCGTAACATTATTGATTCTAAGAATTTTTCCTTTATTAGTTTGAAAGTGGCATCCTGTTCTGCTCCCCACTTCCACTTATCTCTAGAGGATAGTTGTTGCGAAAATTCGGCCGTTAATTTTGAGTAGTTGTTTTGGAACTTACGGTAATAGTTGCAGATACCTAAAAATGACTGTAACTGCTTTTTGTTCTTGGGCGTTGGGAATGATTGTATTGCTTCGATTTTTTCCTGTGATGGTGTAATGCCGTTTTCGGATAGGTTAAATCCTAAGAATTGTACTTCATCAGCGAGGAATTTCGACTTCTCCAGTTTAAGTGTCACGTGATTCTCGGCCAGTTTTGATAACACCTTCTCAATACGGTCACAATGATCTTCCCATTTATCAGACGTAATTAATAGATCGTCAACGTATACCGTAGTGAATTGTAGGGCCTCTTGACCTAGAACTTGGTCCATACACTTCACAAAAATGGCCACTGAATTTACTAAACAGAAGGGTAGCCTCTTAAATTGGTAGTTTCGCCCTTCGAATATGAATGCCATGTATTTTCGGCTATTGGGGTGCAACTCCACTTGCCAATACCCGCAGACGGTATCCCAAATGCTAATAAAACGGGTACCGTGGAATTTCTTTAATAGCTCTTCGATCTCACCTGGTGAAGTTCGGTCGTTAATTATGATTTTATTGATTTCTCTGGCATCCAGACATATTCTTACTTGACCGTTTTTCTTCGGCACTGCCACTATAGGATTTGTATAAGGTGAACAGCTATATTCGATAATGTCTTCATCGATAAGTCTATTTATTTCCGCTCGGACCGCTTCTTTTTGCGAATAGGCAATGGGGTATGATTTCTTCTTAAAATCGGCTGCTTCCTTGAATTTAATCTCACATTGGAAATCCTTTACTTTTCCAGGAGCATTGGAAAATATGTGTCTATACTGCTCGTAAATTGCAATCAATCTTGCCACCTGGTTGTCGGTTATTCTTCTATTGCTTTTGGCTGTCTGGAACCTCCGGATTTCTTCTAATTTTTCCTCCCATAAGTCGTCATTTTCATAGTCACAATTTATTTCTTCTCTAGGTATTTCGTTCCTATAATTATTATCTTCGTGAATGTAACAAATGATTCGGTCGTGAGGGGCTTCTTCGCTTCCAATTAATTCCGCCGTCCATTGCACACAATTTGAGCTCAGAGATACTTTTGCTCTGCTCATATCTATTATAGCTGCGTACTTTCTTAATACGTCACAGCCTATCAACAAACTGAATGGTAACCCACTGGCTACTAAAAATATTATAGGAAGGGTATTCCCTTGACTGGTGACTTCTAGTTGGACTTGCTTTCTTATGGTCTTATTTTGTCGTCCGGTCGCTCCGATCAAAATAATATTATTTATCGGTAAGGTCGATATGGGTTCCTTACTCCTGTTCTGTATTTTATTAAGTTCTAGTTGATCGATGAGCGATACATTGGCTCCAGTGTCTATCATGATTTTAGTCAACACGCCATTCACTTCGGCGGAAATATACGCGATTTCGCTGTTGTTATTATTATTGTTTTCTGTAATTTCTTCTTCCATCAGATCTTCTCTGATGTCCTTCAGGTAGTGATTGCGTATGATAGTAAATGTCGCTTGATTGTTTGTCCGTCGTCGTAGTTCGTCGTACCCAATAGATCGGATCAGTGAGGGTTCAAAGTGAGTTTTCACTGCCGTTGTCCGTTTAAAGAGGTAGCGTTTTCTTCTCCGCTCCTGTCATTAGTGTTGGGGTTTCTATTTTCCCGTTCTTCTGGTCTAGTCGGATTGTTGTATTGACGTCCGCTATTATTATTTCTGTTTATATCTTCGCTACTGCGGCTCCTTCGTGTGTCGTACCCGGATTCGCTACTCCTTGCGTCCTGACTATACGGGTTATTATCTTCATTGAAGCTTCGGCGTCCCTGATAGAAGCGTCTCCCTCCGTTTCTGTCGTCAGCACGAACGTAGTTAGCTCTTCTAAAATTGCTCGGGTTGTGGTTATTCCCGTTGTTCGGTCGGTACTGGCGATTGTTATTATTCGGACGGTAGGGGTGGTTACCATTATTTGGCCGATGTTGATTTCCACTGTTATAATTAGGACGGTGGTTGTTATTAGGGGTATTTTGATTATAATTATTATTATAATTAGGCCTGTAATTCGGGTTATTTCTATCTGGCGGATGATTATTCCCGTTATTATTTGGCCTCAGGTTCTGGTCAGCATTATCTCGTTCGAATTATTATAATTACCTCGATAATTATTTCGGTATCCGGCCTGACCGTTTCTATCGAAGTATGGGTCGGGTCCCTGTCGACTCCTCCGATAGTACTTCTCCTGCTCATAATTTTCTAATAATGCGGACATAGTTTGGATCGTTCTTATTTGTCCGTTCAGTCTCGCTCTGGCCACGCCCTCTTCGAAGTGATACGCTAATTTCGTGACAAGGCATTCTTCAGGTATCTTTGGCTCAAGATTTCTGGCCATACATACCTTGCCTAAAAAGTATGCGGTGAGTGATGCCCCTTTACTGCGGTCATACTTCCCGTTGCAGATGTCGTCCCGCACTATGTTCTGTGCCGATTCGGACCAGTATTTCGTCTTAAACAGCGCCTTGAACTCTGCATAATTTTGTATATCATGTCGGGTAGCCGTCCACCAGTTATCGCGCACGTCCTTAAAGTACTCGTCTAACATGTTCCTTATAGTAGACCATCTAGTCTCGCGTGTACGGGCGATATTTTCTTCTACTCTCTCGATGAACTCCATGGGATTCCTTTTGTAATGTTGGAAATTGATCAGTTCACGATTCTCTATGTTCGTTATTCCGGTCACTTGGATTGGTTGACTCCGGAATAAATTAATTTCTTCCCTGAAATTGTTGAGTTCTCGCCGTTGAAGTTCAGCCATCTTCTCCTTGTCAGTGTTTACTTGCTCCCGAACATCATTCACGGTGGTGGTGATTTCTTCACATCTCGTTCCCAAGTCTTCTTGTTTCTTAGTCAAGATTTCGAATTTGTTCAAATGGGATTCTTCGATGTTATTTACTCGGGTTTGAAGTGTCTCTTTCGCTCTCTGTATCTCTTGTTGGTTCTCTTCACACCTCTCGCCGATTTCGGAGACTTCCCGTCTAACTTCGGTTATCTCCTCTCCTATTTTCGTATTCAATTTTTCGTGACTGTCTTCGAGTCTCTGGTTGATAATTTCAATCTTCTTATTACTATCTTCGATGCTGTCATCAATTTTCTTGCTTAATTCTTGGGTGTCTTCCTTCAATGAAGCTATGATTTTATTTGTCTCCTCCGTCTTCTTGTTTAACTCCCCCTTGAAATCCTCCTTCAACGATTCTATATTTTTGGTTAACAATTCATTATTTTTCTGGTTGTCATCCATCTTCTTGTGAATCGACTCCATATTTTTGGTCAGGGACTCGTTATTTTTAATTAATTTTTCGTTAAAATCTTCTTTTAATAATTCAATATTCTTATGGCTATCTTCCATCTTCTTGTTCATCGATTCCAAGGACTGGTTATTCTTATTTAGTTTCTCATTAAAATCTTCTTTTAATAACGCAATATTCTTCTGGCCATCTTCCTTCAACTCTTCCTTTAACAGTTCTATATTCTTCTGACCGTCTTCCTTCAATGATTCCATATGTTTTCTATTTTCTTCCATCATATTCTTCAGCATCTCCATGATATTACTGTCCCCCGTTATTGTGGGTCTCTCTTGTGGTTCCTCTGTTTGTATCGGTCGGCTGGGTTCTACAGGAGGTAATATTTCTTCTAGATCTTCGACCGGCGTCGCCTCCTTATCATCCATGTCTATCTCTTTATCTGCCTCCGCCGCACGTCTTTTAGAGGTTGCTCTCCGTTGCATTTTTAGTCCGGTGTATTGCAGCTGCCTCGAAAATTAGGTTAATAATTATTTTTTAACTTAGGTTGGATATTTTTTCGCCTAATTTTGCTCGAACGTTGTGCGCCAATTTGTAATATGACGAAACTTCCTCTCCTTAAAGTCCCGCGTTGGGTTCGTCAATTTTGTAACTAGACGATGCGTCCGTCTATAATTTATGGTTTAAATATTATTATTATTATTAAATTGTCTCAGGGTTCTTTTACGGTTAATTGGGTCTTGCTCTCGGCTAATCGTGATTGTTCTATATCAAATTTTATTATTATTTTATACCGTTTAGTGACTTATTCCCCTCAATTCAACCTATTGTTGAATCCAGGAGTGAATAACTCGGTACTTACTCTTTTTTCGTCGTATTAGTTGTCTGTTTATATAATTTAATTTTGTATATTATATTTACTGTTAAAATTCTTTCACTGGACGTTCCGTTGACTCTTTGTAGATCAGCTGTCTTGAGGAGATCAGTTGTTTCTTCCTATACACTAACATACACAAACACAGATATGGTACACATAACAACTCATATATATTATTATTGTATAATATTGTAAGTATGTTGATCTGAACGGTTGTAAACAAAACAAGGAATCATTCAATTTGAATAATTCGCATTCTCAGTAAGGTACCAACCGCCTCGTTTTTCTCCTCTAAGCTGTAATTTTACTGTTACAAATAAAGTCAACTCTTTCACTGGTAAAAAACAATAATGGCAATTTATTCAAATAACACACAGTGAAATTCAATACAATAAGGAGTTTTATCCTTCTTTTTAGTTAACAATAAATACTTTTAAAGCAAACATGAACTCTAAAACAAATGATGAGCTCTAGTTGGCATGACTGCCTCTGATTAGTAATACAATGTGGTTTGACAAATTTGTAGGTTATGTCGGATTGTTCGACTTGAAAATTTAATAATGATGATGATAACAAAAGTAGTAGGTTCTTTTAAACTGCAAAATACACCTTCTTGGAATAATAGCTACGGTTAGAGTCAACATAAAAATAAAAATTCAATGATTATTAACGAAAAAATATAAAATATGAACCATCGTTCATAGTTAGGCACTTGCTTCATACATAGTTTAGTGCAACAGTATTTGGTTAAAAGTAGTGAATTATTTATTAATAATTAATAGTGATTGTTATAATCCATTATCATGTACTACAATCATCTATGAAATTGGATACTCCCATTTCAGGTAAATGTAATTTGTTTATTATAGTTAACGCACACCGGCGAAACTATCAATTGAATTTAATAACAAAATATTTATACTTCCATCTACTGATGGTATTAGAGTACGTATACTCTTCATTGATATCACAATGTCTTTGCTTATACTAGCTATTTACAGTATACAAATAGTTAAACTGTCATTACTCAGAACGTTCAATTTCAACATTGTTCATTTGTATATATTGGTTCCCTTCTATTAAGGATCGGGAATTAAATTGTTTCTATATTTCAATTTTAATCGCTTTTAGCGTTCAATTATTTTGCTTATAGACTAATTATGACATAATATTCGTAATTAATAATACTTGCGTCTCTCGTCGGTTGAAGATTTACACTTTATTAATTATTAACACTTTTTTAATTAATTAAAATTGATTAATTTATTATTTGAACTTTATCACAACACTGCACACACTCCTATGCGCATAAACTCCGATTAGATTACACTTGTAAATATACTGCACTGATTCTTCTGATAGATAACTTATGTCTCAATTTGAGGTTAACATGGTTGATGCTGTTTTGCTGTCAAACGCACGTTTTTTGAGGTGTCGATTGGCGTGCATTCCGCTTCGCTGTTGTTGTAAGACTGTCTCCGGCTCATGGGCTGGAATGATGAATTTCGGATTTTTTATGTGTTCTGATTGGTCAGTTTTTGCCAATTCGTTTATTTACGGTAGACTTCGTCAAAATAGACGCTATCATAAGCGTCAGCCTTTGGGGTCAAGATTATGAAAAATTGGTTTACATGACTATGCGGAAGGGCTAAGCACAATGCAATTATTTTTAAAAGTCTAATATCTTTCTTATAATTGCACTGAGAATGTTGTGCTTACTCTCATTGTTCGTGTTTTTGAAAGACGATTAATTTGAGTCCCCTTATCATATATTTCTGATAAGGGTTATCAGATTTAGCACTTAGCATTTATGCTTGGTGTCCATTAAACCATTAATTATTAACAATTCATGGTTTTTATGTTATTTTTTATAGTAATGTCTCACTCTTAATCTACTGTACAAATTTCCCTTAAAATTATGTCCTATTATTAATACTATGTCCTTTTTCATAGCTTCACTCTTAAACTTATGGTCATACATTTTTGGTTTGCTCATTACACAGTAATAAGAGTATTTGATTAACTTTTAACAAGTTGTAATGAAACATTGATGGGTTAAGTCACTACTGACAGTGTTCTTTTTCCCTAACTTGTTTGTTTAATGCCTTAATTATCACATATGAATCAGGCTTGCTATGCCTATATGGCTTCACCTGGTAGTATTGTCATACATTTTGGTTTTTCTTATATCCTATTAATAACAACATTTACTTAAGTTCTAACATGGTATATTTATACATTGATGGGTTAAGTCACTATTGGCAGTGTTCTTTTTCCCTAACTTATTTGTCAAATGCCTTAATTATCATTTATGAATCAGGCTTGCTATGCCTATATGGCGTTACTTGGTAGTATGCTTAATATCATAGACATTTTAGATGTATTGTTCTCTGATTGATAACTGAAATAGTCACTAGGACCTTATAGTTATTGTGATGCAGTTCACTTTGCATTTTACTCTGTTATTAGCAAGGTTTGGCTGCAGTAAACTTTATTGCAGCTAGTTGTCATAATGGTTGAGTTATAATTACATTTATATAAACTATTTAAATGATTATTTTGGTTACAATTGCTCATAGGAATAGTATTCTGTCCGACACCAAATCATTAATTGGGTTACTTGCTTTGTACAATATGTTTATTACATAATTTTGGTTGCATAGTGTCACTTTGCCATTACAAGCATTTGGTCATACTTGTATTACTTAAATATATCTTTTATATACTATTATACTATTAGCTATCGTGTACAAAACATTCCTTATATGCTCTATTTACTTCCTAGCTCATTACATTTTGGTCTAACATTGTTTTGGTTCATTTTTTATCAAGTTTTATTAAAAACTGGATGCCCAGATTAGGTTATGTCATAGGTTCAGTAAACATTGAAGTGTTGTTTATGGCTGTATATTTCTATCTTAAACTATTCGACTGGTTTTCATTTCATGTTTGTACATTGGTTATTGGTTATCAATAGTTCATATTTAGTTTACTACTGTATTATCTTATTTGTTGTTAATTAGTGGGTTTGTATGTACATCATTCCCACTGTACAATTGGTCATTCACTATTTTGGTTGCATATTCCTCTGTTTATTCTATAACTACACATCATTTAGCTATCATAAACTCATCTTGTCCTTATTCAGTTTGCTTGTGACTCTTTATTTACAATATTTAATACTTATTTACAATAATGTGTTTCACATAAACAATAAATGTGTTCATTAAATGAGTTGTTGTCAATGTTGACTTTGTCATACAGCTTAGGGATTCATATCATATAATTAACTAACATTTCTTCCTTCTTCTTAATACAAATATTCTTTCATGGTTTATGTTAGTTTGTTTTACTTCAATTTTCTTCCCTTATTCTTCTGGTGTTTGCTCTGGTGACCTTCCTTCTTCCTTCTTCTTTCTTCACTGATCTCCTCCTCACTATTGTTCATTTTATACATGATGTGGTTTTCACTTGTCTTCTTCACGCTGGTTCTTCCTTCTTCTTTCTTGAAGTTGTTCTTGTTGTGTTCTTCTTCCTGACTCTTCTTTCTTCTTTTGTTGTCTTGTCCTCCTCACTGATTTTTCTTTCTTCTTTGGTTGTGTGGTGTCCTTCTCACTGATCTATTGGGTATATTATGTCGGTCATCTCGTCTTTATTCTTCTTTTCTTCTTTCTTGGTGCATTTACTAGTGAATTCCTTTCAATGATGCTTCACTTATTCTAACTTATGGTACTTTTCTTTAGTATACTTGGTGGTATTCTAGACCTTTTAATGTATTTTTTCTAGTGGTGGCCTTCAAATTAATTTTCAGTACTTAGGTGGATGTGGTAACATATGTACTGTTACATATTGCCTCCTTATTAGAATTGATCATTTCTGATATCTTCATTTTATGATTGAAGAAATTATCAATTTTTTATTTCACTCTTAAGTCACATATAATGTTTTCATATCTTGTATTTACTCTTACACTTGTCTTCAGTTCACTATATTCTCTGCATCTCCTTCTTCTTCATACTCTTGGAATCTGGTTTAATTATATTCTTGGCTTGTCATGTTTTTTCCCTTAAATATTTAATTTCCCTAACATTTTTTCCCTAACTTGGTAGCTGGAATCGATTCGGGTGGGCTCTCTGGCTTACCTAACTCCGTCGTCCATAACTACATTCTTTCTGAGATCAGGGGTACCTCATCCCTGCCCAGTTAAATGATTGCTGGAATTTTTCTACAGTCAATTCATTAAATAATAATACTCATAAACAGTCTCTTTCGACTAATAATAATAAACACTCTTGGGGTTATTCATTTTCATGCCTTTTATATTTTATTATACACTCTCTTCTGGATTCCTTCTTCACTTCTGCAGATCTTCATTAGTTAATGTTGTTGACAAATTGCATTTGTAAATAATCTTCATTTTTTCCCCTCTCCTTATCGTGACAAAATTGTTCTTCACATTGATTGGTCCTTTCTTCTTTTTTCTTGGTCAATTCTCTTTTTCACTATCGTTTCTACATAATATTCTCATTAATGGTCTCCTTTTCTTCTCTAGCAAATGTCATAATTTTTTAACATTTTATTTTGAATAGTACACAATTTTTCTTAAAAGTGATAGTAAACATTGTTTAAAATACCTTAAGTGTGTTCACTAGTTGCTTGCTTTCGTTATGGTTTAGTCATCAGATATTAGCCTTCTTTTCCTCGTGTTACATATAACATTCATTTGACAAACATATTTCATTCAATATTTAATACAATATTTGATTAATAAAATTTCTTCTTTTATATACAATATTCACTTAATAAACATTTTTCTTTTCTTCTTTCCATAAGAATAGCCTCTTCTTCTGTTGGTGAGTTATTGGGTATACAATATTTGATAACTATGATGCAATGTGGTAACGTAATAATGATATATTTTGTTCACTTAATAAATATTTTTCTTTTCCTTTTCTTTCCATAATTATGTCCTTCTCTTGTTTTACACTATTTGGTCTTCTTCTTCTCTACTCCTTCAAGTGATGGTCTTCCTCACTTATTCTGGATGATTATAATTCTTGGTTCATTGGGCATACAATATTTGATAATTATAATACAATGTGATAACATAATAACGATACATTTTGTTCACTTAATAAATATTTTTCTTTTCCTTTTCTTTCCATAATTATGTCCTTCTCTTGTTTTTATTCACTTTGATCTTCTTCTTCTCTACTCCTTCAAGTGATGGTGTTCCTCACTTATTCTGGATGATTATAATTTTTCGTTTTTAGTGTATACAATATTTGATAATTATGATATAAAGTGATAATATAATAATGATACATTTTGTTCATATCTGATCTTATAGTTACTCTTGGGGTTACAATAATCATTTAATATATATTTTTCTTTTCCTTTTCTATCCATAATTATGTCCTTCCCTTGTTTTTATTCACTTTGATCTTCTTCTTCTCTACTCCTTCAAAGGTTAGTTGGGTGAACCATTATTCTGGATGATTATAATTTTCGTTTGTGGAGTATACCATATTTGGTAGTTATAATATAATGTGATAACATAATAATGATACATTAATAGTTCATATCTGATTTTATAGATACTCTTGGGGTCACAATAATCATTTAATATATATTTTTCCTCTCCTTTTCTTCCCATGATAATGTCCTTCTCTTGTTTTACACTCTTTGATCTTCTTCTTCTCTACTCCTTCAAGTGATGGTGTTCTTCACTTATTCTGGATGGTTATATTTTTTCAGTGAAGCTTGATTATATACTCCCTTGGTTCTATTGGTATTTGGGTCCATAATTTCGTATGTGTTGTTTTGATTATCCTTGACGATAGTGTAGGGTCCAGTGTATAGTAGTAGGAACTTCTTTGGAATTCCTTCAAGGGTACTGGGGAGCTCTCGATTTTTTAGTAACACTAGTTCTCCCATTTTGTATTGGATTATTTTGGGTTGTTGCTTCTTATATTTTTCTCGCATTTTCTCCGCTCGTTCGACGGTCTTGTTATAAAATTTTATTTGGTCAAAGGTGTAATCATCGCCTGGGGGAAATTCTATTAATTCTATAATTTCTCTAGGAGGTCTTCTCTCAAACATAGCGGTAAATGGGGTTGTATCTATTGCCTGATGGTACGCCAGGTTGATAAAATCCTCTGCAGCTGGTAAATACTCTTCCCACCTTCTTTGTTGTTGGTGACAGTATGTTCTCAGGATTCTTCCTACTTCTCGGAGAACTCGTTCAGCGGGGTTGCTGCTAGGGTGGTACACTGAGGTTTTGAAGGTTCTCACTCCCTTACTCAGCAGTGTTTCCCTCCATACTCTTCCCTTGAACTGGGTTCCATGGTCAGTGATTATCGACCCAGGCACGCCTACCTCTACCATGTATTTACTCATAATTATACTCAGCAAATTTTTTGTGGTGGCTCTGTTGATCGGATACAACTTCGTATATTTAGTGTAGTGGTCGAAGATAATGACTATGAATTTGTATTGTCGTCTTCCCCCACTCCTTGGTAATGGGCCGCAAATATCAACAAATACCTTTTATAGCTTCTTGGATGAGGTGATTGGTATCATTAAACCCTCCTTCCTCTCGTTGTTACACTTTACCATCTGACATAGGTGGCAATTCCTAATGTAACGGCGTACTCTCCTGTTGATATCCTTGAAGTACACATTCTCCTCTAATGCCTTTATGACTTTAATAGCCCCCATGTGACCATATCTAATGTGGTAATCCATGGTGATCTCCTTTTCCATAGTTTTGGGTATAAGTAATTTCCACTGGTTACTTTGGTTAGTGTTTCTTATAAATAGGACGTCTTGGTATACACAATAGTATGGGGTAACTCTCTCGTCTTTATTTATTAATCTCTGGCGAATGTTGTTCAATTTCTCCTCGCTTCTTTGTTGGAGTTTTATTTTATTTATTATCTCGGCTAGTTCTGTTCTGTCCTTTATAATGTGATATACTTTGGCTACCGTCTCTCTTTCTCCCTCGAAAGTTTGGTTTTGGATGTTGACTCTCGATAATACATCTGCTGCTACGTTGTATTTTCCAGGCACATACTCCCAGTTAATATTATATTCCTGTAACGCTAACGTCCACCTGGTAAGTCTCCCGTGGCTCAATTTGCAATTTTTCAAAAAGGATATCGATTTGTGATCTGTCCTTACGGTTAACGAGTAACCCAAAATGTAAGTTCGGAATTTGTTGCAGGCAAATACAATGCTGAGTAATTCCTTTTCGGTAGTATGATAGTTGCGCTCACTCTTGTTCAGGACTCTGCTGGCGAAGCTAACCACAAGGTGATTTCCTTGGTCATCTTCTTGATATAGGACGGATCCTAGACTCACGTCGCTGGCGTCGCAATTCATATAAAATGCTCTCTTAAAGTCGGGGTGGCGTAACATTATTGATTCTAAGAATTTTTCCTTTATTAGTTTGAAAGTGGCATCCTGTTCTGCTCCCCACTTCCACTTATCTCTAGAGGATAGTTGTTGCGAAAATTCGGCCGTTAATTTTGAGTAGTTGTTTTGGAACTTACGGTAATAGTTGCAGATACCTAAAAATGACTGTAACTGCTTTTTGTTCTTGGGCGTTGGGAATGATTGTATTGCTTCGATTTTTTCCTGTGATGGTGTAATGCCGTTTTCGGATAGGTTAAATCCTAAGAATTGTACTTCATCAGCGATGAATTTCGACTTCTCCAGTTTAAGTGTCACGTGATTCTCGGCCAGTTTTGATAACACCTTCTCAATACGGTCACAATGATCTTCCCATTTATCAGACGTAATTAATAGATCGTCAACGTATACCGTAGTGAATTGTAGGGCCTCTTGACCTAGAACTTGGTCCATACACTTCACAAAAATGGCCACTGAATTTACTAAACCGAAGGGTAGCCTCTTAAATTGGTAGTTTCGCCCTTCGAATATGAATGCCATGTATTTTCGGCTATTGGGGTGCAACTCCACTTGCCAATACCAGCAGACGGTATCCCAAATGCTAATAAAACGGGTACCGTGGAATTTCTTTAATAGCTCTTCGATCTCACCTGGTGAAGTTCGGTCGTTAATTATGATTTTATTGATTTCTCTGGCATCCAGACATATTCTTACTTGACAGTTTTTCTTCGGCACTGCCACTATAGGATTTGTATAAGGTGAACAGCTATATTAGATAATGTCTTCATCGATAAGTCTATTTATTTCCGCTCGGACCGCTTCTTTTTGCGAATAGGCAATGGGGTATGATTTCTTCTTAAAATCGGCTGCTTCCTTGAATTTAATCTCACATTGGAAATCCTTTACTTTTCCAGGAGCATTGGAAAATATGTGTCTATACTGCTCGTAAATTGCAATCAATCTTGCCACCTGGTTGTCGGTTATTCTTCTATTGCTTTTGGCTGTCTGGAACCTCCGGATTTCTTCTAATTTTTCCTCCCATAAGTCGTCATTTTCATAGTCACAATTTATTTCTTCTCTAGGTATTTCGTTCCTATAATTATTATCTTCGTGAATGTAACAAATGATTCGGTCGTGAGGGGCTTCTTCGCTTCCAATTAATTCCGCCGTCCATTGCACACAATTTGAGCTCAGAGATACTTTTGCTCTGCTCATATCTATTATAGCTGCGTACTTTCTTAATACGTCACAGCCTATCAACAAACTGAATGGTAACCCACTGGCTACTAAAAATATTATAGGAAGGGTATTCCCTTGACTGGTGACTTCTAGTTGGACTTGCTTTCTTATGGTCTTATTTTGTCGTCCGGTCGCTCCGATCAAAATAATATTATTTATCGGTAAGGTCGATATGGGTTCCTTACTCCTGTTCTGTATTTTATTAAGTTCTAGTTGATCGATGAGCGATACATTGGCTCCAGTGTCTATCATGATTTTAGTCAACACGCCATTCACTTCGGCGGAAATATACGCGATTTCGCTGTTGTTATTATTATTGTTTTCTGTAATTTCTTCTTCCATCAGATCTTCTCTGATGTCCTTCAGGTAGTGATTGCGTATGATAGTAAATGTCGCTTGATTGTTTGTCCGTCGTCGTAGTTCGTCGTACCCAATAGATCGGATCAGTGAGGGTTCGAAGTGAGTTTTCACTGCCGTTGTCCGTTTAAAGAGGTAGCGTTTTCTTCTCCGCTCCTGTCATTAGTGTTGGGGTTTCTATTTTCCCGTTCTTCTGGTCTAGTCGGATTGTTGTATTGACGTCCGCTATTATTATTTCTGTTTATATCTTCGCTACTGCGGCTCCTTCGTGTGTCGTACCCGGATTCGCTACTCCTTGCGTCCTGACTATACGGGTTATTATCTTCATTGAAGCTTCGGCGTCCCTGATAGAAGCGTCTCCCTCCGTTTCTGTCGTCAGCACGAACGTAGTTAGCTCTTCTAAAATTGCTCGGGTTGTGGTTATTCCCGTTGTTCGGTCGGTACTGGCGATTGTTATTATTCGGACGGTAGGGGTGGTTACCATTATTTGGCCGATGTTGATTTCCACTGTTATAATTAGGACGGTGGTTGTTATTAGGGGTATTTTGATTATAATTATTATTATAATTAGGCCTGTAATTCGGGTTATTTCTATCTGGCGGATGATTATTCCCGTTATTATTTGGCCTCAGGTTCTGGTCAGCATTATCTCGTTCGAATTATTATAATTACCTCGATAATTATTTCGGTATCCGGCCTGACCGTTTCTATCGAAGTATGGGTCGGGTCCCTGTCGACTCCTCCGATAGTACTTCTCCTGCTCATAATTTTCTAATAATGCGGACATAGTTTGGATCGTTCTTATTTGTCCGTTCAGTCTCGCTCTGGCCACGCCCTCTTCGAAGTGATACGCTAATTTCGTGACAAGGCATTCTTCAGGTATCTTTGGCTCAAGATTTCTGGCCATACATACCTTGCCTAAAAAGTATGCGGTGAGTGATGCCCCTTTACTGCGGTCATACTTCCCGTTGCAGATGTCGTCCCGCACTATGTTCTGTGCCGATTCGGACCAGTATTTCGTCTTAAACAGCGCCTTGAACTCTGCATAATTTTGTATATCATGTCGGGTAGCCGTCCACCAGTTATCGCGCACGTCCTTAAAGTACTCGTCTAACATGTTCCTTATAGTAGACCATCTAGTCTCGCGTGTACGGGCGATATTTTCTTCTACTCTCTCGATGAACTCCATGGGATTCCTTTTGTAATGTTGGAAATTGATCAGTTCACGATTCTCTATGTTCGTTATTCCGGTCACTTGGATTGGTTGACTCCGGAATAAATTAATTTCTTCCCTGAAATTGTTGAGTTCTCGCCGTTGAAGTTCAGCCATCTTCTCCTTGTCAGTGTTTACTTGCTCCCGAACATCATTCACGGTGGTGGTGATTTCTTCACATCTCGTTCCCAAGTCTTCTTGTTTCTTAGTCAAGATTTCGAATTTGTTCAAATGGGATTCTTCGATGTTATTTACTCGGGTTTGAAGTGTCTCTTTCGCTCTCTGTATCTCTTGTTGGTTCTCTTCACACCTCTCGCCGATTTCGGAGACTTCCCGTCTAACTTCGGTTATCTCCTCTCCTATTTTCGTATTCAATTTTTCGTGACTGTCTTCGAGTCTCTGGTTGATAATTTCAATCTTCTTATTACTATCTTCGATGCTGTCATCAATTTTCTTGCTTAATTCTTGGGTGTCTTCCTTCAATGAAGCTATGATTTTATTTGTCTCCTCCGTCTTCTTGTTTAACTCCCCCTTGAAATCCTCCTTCAACGATTCTATATTTTTGGTTAACAATTCATTATTTTTCTGGTTGTCATCCATCTTCTTGTGAATCGACTCCATATTTTTGGTCAGGGACTCGTTATTTTTAATTAATTTTTCGTTAAAATCTTCTTTTAATAATTCAATATTCTTATGGCTATCTTCCATCTTCTTGTTCATCGATTCCAAGGACTGGTTATTCTTATTTAGTTTCTCATTAAAATCTTCTTTTAATAACGCAATATTCTTCTGGCCATCTTCCTTCAACTCTTCCTTTAACAGTTCTATATTCTTCTGACCGTCTTCCTTCAATGATTCCATATGTTTTCTATTTTCTTCCATCATATTCTTCAGCATCTCCATGATATTACTGTCCCCCGTTATTGTGGGTCTCTCTTGTGGTTCCTCTGTTTGTATCGGTCGGCTGGGTTCTACAGGAGGTAATATTTCTTCTAGATCTTCGACCGGCGTCGCCTCCTTATCATCCATGTCTATCTCTTTATCTGCCTCCGCCGCACGTCTTTTAGAGGTTGCTCTCCGTTGCATTTTTAGTCCGGTGTATTGCAGCTGCCTCGAAAATTAGGTTAATAATTATTTTTTAACTTAGGTTGGATATTTTTTCGCCTAATTTTGCTCGAACGTTGTGCGCCAATTTGTAATATGACGAAACTTCCTCTCCTTAAAGTCCCGCGTTGGGTTCGTCAATTTTGTAACTAGACGATGCGTCCGTCTATAATTTATGGTTTAAATATTATTATTATTATTAAATTGTCTCAGGGTTCTTTTACGGTTAATTGGGTCTTGCTCTCGGCTAATCGTGATTGTTCTATATCAAATTTTATTATTATTTTATACCGTTTAGTGACTTATTCCCCTCAATTCAACCTATTGTTGAATCCAGGAGTGAATAACTCGGTACTTACTCTTTTTTCGTCGTATTAGTTGTCTGTTTATATAATTTAATTTTGTATATTATATTTACTGTTAAAATTCTTTCACTGGACGTTCCGTTGACTCTTTGTAGATCAGCTGTCTTGAGGAGATCAGTTGTTTCTTCCTATACACTAACATACACAAACACAGATATGGTACACATAACAACTCATATATATTATTATTGTATAATATTGTAAGTATGTTGATCTGAACGGTTGTAAACAAAACAAGGAATCATTCAATTTGAATAATTCGCATTCTCAGTAAGGTACCAACCGCCTCGTTTTTCTCCTCTAAGCTGTAATTTTACTGTTACAAATAAAGTCAACTCTTTCACTGGTAAAAAACAATAATGGCAATTTATTCAAATAACACACAGTGAAATTCAATACAATAAGGAGTTTTATCCTTCTTTTTAGTTAACAATAAATACTTTTAAAGCAAACATGAACTCTAAAACAAATGATGAGCTCTAGTTGGCATGACTGCCTCTGATTAGTAATACAATGTGGTTTGACAAATTTGTAGGTTATGTCGGATTGTTCGACTTGAAAATTTAATAATGATGATGATAACAAAAGTAGTAGGTTCTTTTAAACTGCAAAATACACCTTCTTGGAATAATAGCTACGGTTAGAGTCAACATAAAAATAAAAATTCAATGATTATTAACGAAAAAATATAAAATATGAACCATCGTTCATAGTTAGGCACTTGCTTCATACATAGTTTAGTGCAACAGTATTTGGTTAAAAGTAGTGAATTATTTATTAATAATTAATAGTGATTGTTATAATCCATTATCATGTACTACAATCATCTATGAAATTGGATACTCCCATTTCAGGTAAATGTAATTTGTTTATTATAGTTAACGCACACCGGCGAAACTATCAATTGAATTTAATAACAAAATATTTATACTTCCATCTACTGATGGTATTAGAGTACGTATACTCTTCATTGATATCACAATGTCTTTGCTTATACTAGCTATTTACAGTATACAAATAGTTAAACTGTCATTACTCAGAACGTTCAATTTCAACATTGTTCATTTGTATATATTGGTTCCCTTCTATTAAGGATCGGGAATTAAATTGTTTCTATATTTCAATTTTAATCGCTTTTAGCGTTCAATTATTTTGCTTATAGACTAATTATGACATAATATTCGTAATTAATAATACTTGCGTCTCTCGTCGGTTGAAGATTTACACTTTATTAATTATTAACACTTTTTTAATTAATTAAAATTGATTAATTAATTATTTGAACTTTATCACAACACTGCACACACTCCTATGCGCATAAACTCCGATTAGATTACACTTGTAAATATACTGCACTGATTCTTCTGATAGATAACTTATGTCTCAATTTGAGGTTAACATGGTTGATGCTGTTTTGCTGTCAAACGCACGTTTTTTGAGGTGTCGATTGGCGTGCATTCCGCTTCGCTGTTGTTGTAAGACTGTCTCCGGCTCATGGGCTGGAATGATGAATTTCGGATTTTTTATGTGTTCTGATTGGTCAGTTTTTGCCAATTCGTTTATTTACGGTAGACTTCGTCAAAATAGACGCTATCATAAGCGTCAGCCTTTGGGGTCAAGATTATGAAAAATTGGTTTACATGACTATGCGGAAGGGCTAAGCACAATGCAATTATTTTTAAAAGTCTAATATCTTTCTTATAATTGCACTGAGAATGTTGTGCTTACTCTCATTGTTCGTGTTTTTGAAAGACGATTAATTTGAGTCCCCTTATCATATATTTCTGATAAGGGTTATCAGATTTAGCACTTAGCATTTATGCTTGGTGTCCATTAAACCATTAATTATTAACAATTCATGGTTTTTATGTTATTTTTTATAGTAATGTCTCACTCTTAATCTACTGTACAAATTTCCCTTAAAATTATGTCCTATTATTAATACTATGTCCTTTTTCATAGCTTCACTCTTAAACTTATGGTCATACATTTTTGGTTTGCTCATTACACAGTAATAAGAGTATTTGATTAACTTTTAACAAGTTGTAATGAAACATTGATGGGTTAAGTCACTACTGACAGTGTTCTTTTTCCCTAACTTGTTTGTTTAATGCCTTAATTATCACATACGAATCAGGCTTGCTATGCCTATATGGCTTCACCTGGTAGTATTGTCATACATTTTGGTTTTTCTTATATCCTATTAATAACAACATTTACTTAAGTTCTAACATGGTATATTTATACATTGATGGGTTAAGTCACTATTGGCAGTGTTCTTTTTCCCTAACTTATTTGTCAAATGCCTTAATTATCATTTATGAATCAGGCTTGCTATGCCTATATGGCGTTACTTGGTAGTATGCTTAATATCATAGACATTTTAGATGTATTGTTCTCTGATTGATAACTGAAATAGTCACTAGGACCTTATAGTTATTGTGATGCAGTTCACTTTGCATTTTACTCTGTTATTAGCAAGGTTTGGCTGCAGTAAACTTTATTGCAGCTAGTTGTCATAATGGTTGAGTTATAATTACATTTATATAAACTATTTAAATGGTTATTTTGGTTACAACTGCTCATAGGAATAGTATTCTGTCCGACACCAAATCATTAATTGGGTTACTTGCTTTGTACAATATGTTTATTACATAATTTTGGTTGCATAGTGTCACTTTGCCATTACAAGCATTTGGTCATACTTGTATTACTTAAATATATCTTTTATATACTATTATACTATTAGCTATCGTGTACAAAACATTCCTTATATGCTCTATTTACTTCCTAGCTCATTACATTTTGGTCTAACATTGTTTTGGTTCATTTTTTATCAAGTTTTATTAAAAACTGGATGCCCAGATTAGGTTATGTCATAGGTTCAGTAAACATTGAAGTGTTGTTTATGGCTGTATATTTCTATCTTAAACTATTCGACTGGTTTTCATTTCATGTTTGTACATTGGTTATTGGTTATCAATAGTTCATATTTAGTTTACTACTGTATTATCTTATTTGTTGTTAATTAGTGGGTTTGTATGTACATCATTCCCACTGTACAATTGGTCATTCACTATTTTGGTTGCATATTCCTCTGTTTATTCTATAACTACACATCATTTAGCTATCATAAACTCATCTTGTCCTTATTCAGTTTGCTTGTGACTCTTTATTTACAATATTTAATACTTATTTACAATAATGTGTTTCACATAAACAATAAATGTGTTCATTAAATGAGTTGTTGTCAATGTTGACTTTGTCATACAGCTTAGGGATTCATATCATATAATTAACTAACATTTCTTCCTTCTTCTTAATACAAATATTCTTTCATGGTTTATGTTAGTTTGTTTTACTTCAATTTTCTTCCCTTATTCTTCTGGTGTTTGCTCTGGTGACCTTCCTTCTTCCTTCTTCTTTCTTCACTGATCTCCTCCTCACTATTGTTCATTTTATACATGATGTGGTTTTCACTTGTCTTCTTCACGCTGGTTCTTCCTTCTTCTTTCTTGAAGTTGTTCTTGTTGTGTTCTTCTTCCTGACTCTTCTTTCTTCTTTTGTTGTCTTGTCCTCCTCACTGATTTTTCTTTCTTCTTTGGTTGTGTGGTGTCCTTCTCACTGATCTATTGGGTATATTATGTCGGTCATCTCGTCTTTATTCTTCTTTTCTTCTTTCTTGGTGCATTTACTAGTGAATTCCTTTCAATGATGCTTCACTTATTCTAACTTATGGTACTTTTCTTTAGTATACTTGGTGGTATTCTAGACCTTTTAATGTATTTTTTCTAGTGGTGGCCTTCAAATTAATTTTCAGTACTTAGGTGGATGTGGTAACATATGTACTGTTACATATTGCCTCCTTATTAGAATTGATCATTTCTGATATCTTCATTTTATGATTGAAGAAATTATCAATTTTTTATTTCACTCTTAAGTCACATATAATGTTTTCATATCTTGTATTTACTCTTACACTTGTCTTCAGTTCACTATATTCTCTGCATCTCCTTCTTCTTCATACTCTTGGAATCTGGTTTAATTATATTCTTGGCTTGTCATGTTTTTTCCCTTAAATATTTAATTTCCCTAACATTTTTTCCCTAACTTGGTAGCTGGAATCGATTCGGGTGGGCTCTCTGGCTTACCTAACTCCGTCGTCCATAACTACATTCTTTCTGAGATCAGGGGTACCTCATCCCTGCCCAGTTAAATGATTGCTGGAATTTTTCTACAGTCAATTCATTAAATAATAATACTCATAAACAGTCTCTTTCGACTAATAATAATAAACACTCTTGGGGTTATTCATTTTCATGCCTTTTATATTTTATTATACACTCTCTTCTGGATTCCTTCTTCACTTCTGCAGATCTTCATTAGTTAATGTTGTTGACAAATTGCATTTGTAAATAATCTTCATTTTTTCCCCTCTCCTTATCGTGACAAAATTGTTCTTCACATTGATTGGTCCTTTCTTCTTTTTTCTTGGTCAATTCTCTTTTTCACTATCGTTTCTACATAATATTCTCATTAATGGTCTCCTTTTCTTCTCTAGCAAATGTCATAATTTTTTAACATTTTATTTTGAATAGTACACAATTTTTCTTAAAAGTGATAGTAAACATTGTTTAAAATACCTTAAGTGTGTTCACTAGTTGCTTGCTTTCGTTATGGTTTAGTCATCAGATATTAGCCTTCTTTTCCTCGTGTTACATATAACATTCATTTGACAAACATATTTCATTCAATATTTAATACAATATTTGATTAATAAAATTTCTTCTTTTATATACAATATTCACTTAATAAACATTTTTCTTTTCTTCTTTCCATAAGAATAGCCTCTTCTTCTGTTGGTGAGTTATTGGGTATACAATATTTGATAACTATGATGCAATGTGGTAACGTAATAATGATATATTTTGTTCACTTAATAAATATTTTTCTTTTCCTTTTCTTTCCATAATTATGTCCTTCTCTTGTTTTACACTATTTGGTCTTCTTCTTCTCTACTCCTTCAAGTGATGGTCTTCCTCACTTATTCTGGATGATTATAATTCTTGGTTCATTGGGCATACAATATTTGATAATTATAATACAATGTGATAACATAATAACGATACATTTTGTTCACTTAATAAATATTTTTCTTTTCCTTTTCTTTCCATAATTATGTCCTTCTCTTGTTTTTATTCACTTTGATCTTCTTCTTCTCTACTCCTTCAAGTGATGGTGTTCCTCACTTATTCTGGATGATTATAATTTTTCGTTTTTAGTGTATACAATATTTGATAATTATGATATAAAGTGATAATATAATAATGATACATTTTTTTCATATCTGATCTTATAGTTACTCTTGGGGTTACAATAATCATTTAATATATATTTTTCTTTTCCTTTTCTATCCATAATTATGTCCTTCCCTTGTTTTTATTCACTTTGATCTTCTTCTTCTCTACTCCTTCAAAGGTTAGTTGGGTGAACCATTATTCTGGATGATTATAATTTTCGTTTGTGGAGTATACCATATTTGGTAGTTATAATATAATGTGATAACATAATAATGATACATTAATAGTTCATATCTGATTTTATAGATACTCTTGGGGTCACAATAATCATTTAATATATATTTTTCCTCTCCTTTTCTTCCCATGATAATGTCCTTCTCTTGTTTTACACTCTTTGATCTTCTTCTTCTCTACTCCTTCAAGTGATGGTGTTCTTCACTTATTCTGGATGGTTATATTTTTTCAGTGAAGCTTGATTATATACTCCCTTGGTTCTATTGGTATTTGGGTCCATAATTTCGTATGTGTTGTTTTGATTATCCTTGACGATAGTGTAGGGTCCAGTGTATAGTAGTAGGAACTTCTTTGGAATTCCTTCAAGGGTACTGGGGAGCTCTCGATTTTTTAGTAACACTAGTTCTCCCAATTTGTATTGGATTATTTTGGGTTGTTGCTTCTTATATTTTTCTCGCATTTTCTCCGCTCGTTCGACGGTCTTGTTATAAAATTTTATTTGGTCAAAGGTGTAATCATCGCCTGGGGGAAATTCTATTAATTCTATAATTTCTCTAGGAGGTCTTCTCTCAAACATAGCGGTAAATGGGGTTGTATCTATTGCCTGATGGTACGCCAGGTTGATAAAATCCTCTGCAGCTGGTAAATACTCTTCCCACCTTCTTTGTTGTTGGTGACAGTATGTTCTCAGGATTCTTCCTACTTCTCGGAGAACTCGTTCAGCGGGGTTGCTGCTAGGGTGGTACACTGAGGTTTTGAAGGTTCTCACTCCCTTACTCAGCAGTGTTTCCCTCCATACTCTTCCCTTGAACTGGGTTCCATGGTCAGTGATTATCGACCCAGGCACGCCTACCTCTACCATGTATTTACTCATAATTATACTCAGCAAATTTTTTGTGGTGGCTCTGTTGATCGGATACAACTTCGTATATTTAGTGTAGTGGTCGAAGATAATGACGATGAATTTGTATTGTCGTCTTCCCCCACTCCTTGGTAATGGGCCGCAAATATCAACAAATACCTTTTATAGCTTCTTGGATGAGGTGATTGGTATCATTAAACCCTCCTTCCTCTCGTTGTTACACTTTACCATCTGACATAGGTGGCAATTCCTAATGTAACGGCGTACTCTCCTGTTGATATCCTTGAAGTACACATTCTCCTCTAATGCCTTTATGACTTTAATAGCCCCCATGTGACCATATCTAATGTGGTAATCCATGGTGATCTCCTTTTCCATAGTTTTGGGTATAAGTAATTTCCACTGGTTACTTTGGTTAGTGTTTCTTATAAATAGGACGTCTTGGTATACACAATAGTATGGGGTAACTCTCTCGTCTTTATTTATTAATCTCTGGCGAATGTTGTTCAATTTCTCCTCGCTTCTTTGTTGGAGTTTTATTTTATTTATTATCTCGGCTAGTTCTGTTCTGTCCTTTATAATGTGATATACTTTGGCTACCGTCTCTCTTTCTCCCTCGAAAGTTTGGTTTTGGATGTTGACTCTCGATAATACATCTGCTGCTACGTTGTATTTTCCAGGCACATACTCCCAGTTAATATTATATTCCTGTAACGCTAACGTCCACCTGGTAAGTCTCCCGTGGCTCAATTTGCAATTTTTCAAAAAGGATATCGATTTGTGATCTGTCCTTACGGTTAACGAGTAACCCAAAATGTAAGTTCGGAATTTGTTGCAGGCAAATACAATGCTGAGTAATTCCTTTTCGGTAGTATGATAGTTGCGCTCACTCTTGTTCAGGACTCTGCTGGCGAAGCTAACCACAAGGTGATTTCCTTGGTCATCTTCTTGATATAGGACGGATCCTAGACTCACGTCGCTGGCGTCGCAATTCATATAAAATGCTCTCTTAAAGTCGGGGTGGCGTAACATTATTGATTCTAAGAATTTTTCCTTTATTAGTTTGAAAGTGGCATCCTGTTCTGCTCCCCACTTCCACTTATCTCTAGAGGATAGTTGTTGCGAAAATTCGGCCGTTAATTTTGAGTAGTTGTTTTGGAACTTACGGTAATAGTTGCAGATACCTAAAAATGACTGTAACTGCTTTTTGTTCTTGGGCGTTGGGAATGATTGTATTGCTTCGATTTTTTCCTGTGATGGTGTAATGCCGTTTTCGGATAGGTTAAATCCTAAGAATTGTACTTCATCAGCGAGGAATTTCGACTTCTCCAGTTTAAGTGTCACGTGATTCTCGGCCAGTTTTGATAACACCTTCTCAATACGGTCACAATGATCTTCCCATTTATCAGACGTAATTAATAGATCGTCAACGTATACCGTAGTGAATTGTAGGGCCTCTTGACCTAGAACTTGGTCCATACACTTCACAAAAATGCCACTGAATTTACTAAACCGAAGGGTAGCCTCTTAAATTGGTAGTTTCGCCCTTCGAATATGAATGCCATGTATTTTCGGCTATTGGGGTGCAACTCCACTTGCCAATACCCGCAGACGGTATCCCAAATGCTAATAAAACGGGTACCGTGGAATTTCTTTAATAGCTCTTCGATCTCACCTGGTGAAGTTCGGTCGTTAATTATGATTTTATTGATTTCTCTGGCATCCAGACATATTCTTACTTGACCGTTTTTCTTCGGCACTGCCACTATAGGATTTGTATAAGGTGAACAGCTATATTCGATAATGTCTTCATCGATAAGTCTATTTATTTCCGCTCGGACCGCTTCTTTTTGCGAATAGGCAATGGGGTATGATTTCTTCTTAAAATCGGCTGCTTCCTTGAATTTAATCTCACATTGGAAATCCTTTACTTTTCCAGGAGCATTGGAAAATACGTGTCTATACTGCTCGTAAATTGCAATCAATCTTGCCACCTGGTTGTCGGTTATTCTTCTATTGCTTTTGGCTGTCTGGAACCTCCGGATTTCTTCTAATTTTTCCTCCCATAAGTCGTCATTTTCATAGTCACAATTTATTTCTTCTCTAGGTATTTCGTTCCTATAATTATTATCTTCGTGAATGTAACAAATGATTCGGTCGTGAGGGGCTTCTTCGCTTCCAATTAATTCCGCCGTCCATTGCACACAATTTGAGCTCAGAGATACTTTTGCTCTGCTCATATCTATTATAGCTGCGTACTTTCTTAATACGTCACAGCCTATCAACAAACTGAATGGTAACCCACTGGCTACTAAAAATATTATAGGAAGGGTATTCCCTTGACTGGTGACTTCTAGTTGGACTTGCTTTCTTATGGTCTTATTTTGTCGTCCGGTCGCTCCGATCAAAATAATATTATTTATCGGTAAGGTCGATATGGGTTCCTTACTCCTGTTCTGTATTTTATTAAGTTCTAGTTGATCGATGAGCGATACATTGGCTCCAGTGTCTATCATGATTTTAGTCAACACGCCATTCACTTCGGCGGAAATATACGCGATTTCGCTGTTGTTATTATTATTGTTTTCTGTAATTTCTTCTTCCATCAGATCTTCTCTGATGTCCTTCAGGTAGTGATTGCGTATGATAGTAAATGTCGCTTGATTGTTTGTCCGTCGTCGTAGTTCGTCGTACCCAATAGATCGGATCAGTGAGGGTTCAAAGTGAGTTTTCACTGCCGTTGTCCGTTTAAAGAGGTAGCGTTTTCTTCTCCGCTCCTGTCATTAGTGTTGGGGTTTCTATTTTCCCGTTCTTCTGGTCTAGTCGGATTGTTGTATTGACGTCCGCTATTATTATTTCTGTTTATATCTTCGCTACTGCGGCTCCTTCGTGTGTCGTACCCGGATTCGCTACTCCTTGCGTCCTGACTATACGGGTTATTATCTTCATTGAAGCTTCGGCGTCCCTGATAGAAGCGTCTCCCTCCGTTTCTGTCGTCAGCACGAACGTAGTTAGCTCTTCTAAAATTGCTCGGGTTGTGGTTATTCCCGTTGTTCGGTCGGTACTGGCGATTGTTATTATTCGGACGGTAGGGGTGGTTACCATTATTTGGCCGATGTTGATTTCCACTGTTATAATTAGGACGGTGGTTGTTATTAGGGGTATTTTGATTATAATTATTATTATAATTAGGCCTGTAATTCGGGTTATTTCTATCTGGCGGATGATTATTCCCGTTATTATTTGGCCTCAGGTTCTGGTCAGCATTATCTCGTTTGAATTATTATAATTACCTCGATAATTATTTCGGTATCCGGCCTGACCGTTTCTATCGAAGTATGGGTCGGGTCCCTGTCGACTCCTCCGATAGTACTTTTCCTGCTCATAATTTTCTAATAATGCGGACATAGTTTGGATCGTTCTTATTTGTCCGTTCAGTCTCGCTCTGGCCACGCCCTCTTCGAAGTGATACGCTAATTTCGTGACAAGGCATTCTTCAGGTATCTTTGGCTCAAGATTTCTGGCCATACATACCTTGCCTAAAAAGTATGCGGTGAGTGATGCCCCTTTACTGCGGTCATACTTCCCGTTGCAGATGTCGTCCCGCACTATGTTCTGTGCCGATTCGGACCAGTATTTCGTCTTAAACAGCGCCTTGAACTCTGCATAATTTTGTATATCATGTCGGGTAGCCGTCCACCAGTTATCGCGCACGTCCTTAAAGTACTCGTCTAACATGTTCCTTATAGTAGACCATCTAGTCTCGCGTGTACGGGCGATATTTTCTTCTACTCTCTCGATGAACTCCATGGGATTCCTTTTGTAATGTTGGAACTTGATCAGTTCACGATTCTCTATGTTCGTTATTCCGGTCACTTGGATTGGTTGACTCCGGAATAAATTAATTTCTTCCCTGAAATTGTTGAGTTCTCGCCGTTGAAGTTCAGCCATCTTCTCCTTGTCAGTGTTTACTTGCTCCCGAACATCATTCACGGTGGTGGTGATTTCTTCACATCTCGTTCCCAAGTCTTCTTGTTTCTTAGTCAAGATTTCGAATTTGTTCAAATGGGATTCTTCGATGTTATTTACTCGGGTTTGAAGTGTCTCTTTCGCTCTCTGTATCTCTTGTTGGTTCTCTTCACACCTCTCGCCGATTTCGGAGACTTTCCGTCTAACTTCGGTTATCTCCTCTCCTATTTTCGTATTCAATTTTTCGTGACTGTCTTCGAGTCTCTGGTTGATAATTTCAATCTTCTTATTACTATCGTCGATGCTGTCATCAATTTTCTTGCTTAATTCTTGGGTGTCTTTCTTCAATGAAGCTATGATTTTATTTGTCTCCTCCGTCTTCTTGTTTAACTCCCCCTTGAAATCCTCCTTCAACGATTCTATATTTTTGGTTAACAATTCATTATTTTTCTGGTTGTCATCCATCTTCTTGTGAATCGACTCCATATTTTTGGTCAGGGACTCGTTATTTTTAATTAATTTTTCGTTAAAATCTTCTTTTAATAATTCAATATTCTTATGGCTATCTTCCATCTTCTTGTTCATCGATTCCAAGGACTGGTTATTCTTATTTAGTTTCTCATTAAAATCTTCTTTTAATAACGCAATATTCTTCTGGCCATCTTCCTTCAACTCTTCCTTTAACAGTTCTATATTCTTCTGACCGTCTTCCTTCAATGATTCCATATGTTTTCTATTTTCTTCCATCATATTCTTCAGCATCTCCATGATATTACTGTCCCCCGTTATTGTGGGTCTCTCTTGTGGTTCCTCTGTTTGTATCGGTCGGCTGGGTTCTACAGGAGGTAATATTTCTTCTAGATCTTCGACCGGCGTCGCCTCCTTATCATCCATGTATATCTCTTTATCTGCCTCCGCCGCACGTCTTTTAGAGGTTGCTCTCCGTTGCATTTTTAGTCCGGTGTATTGCAGCTGCCTCGAAAATTAGGTTAATAATTATTTTGTAACTTATGTTGGATATTTTTTCGCCTAATTTTGCTCGAACGTTGTGCGCCAATTTGTAATATGACGAAACTTCCTCTCCTTAAAGTCCCGCGTTGGGTTCGTCAATTTTGTAACTAGACGATGCGTCCGTCTATAATTTATGGTTTAAATATTATTATTATTATTAAATTGTCTCAGGGTTCTTTTACGGTTAATTGGGTCTTGCTCTCGGCTAATCGTGATTGTTCTATATCAAATTTTATTATTATTTTATACCGTTTAGTGACTTATTCCCCTCAATTCAACCTATTGTTGAATCCAGGATTGAATAACTCGGTACTTACTCTTTTTTCGTCGTATTAGTTGTCTGTTTATGTAATTTAATTTTGTATATTATATTTACTGTTAAAATTCTTTCACTGGACGTTCCGTTGACTCTTTGTAGATCAGCTGTCTTGAGGAGATCAGTTGTTTCTTCCTATACACTAACATACACAAACACAGATATGGTACACATAACAACTCATATATATTATTATTGTATAATATTGTAAGTATGTTGATCTGAACGGTTGTAAACAAAACAAGGAATCATTCAATTTGAATACGTAGTTGGAGCCAGGTGTGTCAAGGAAGAGTAGTGCATGTGGGAGTATTGTGTGTCTACGTAGTTGGAGCCAGGTGTGTCAAGGAAGAGTAGTGCATGTGGGAGTATTGTGTGTCTACGTAGTTGGAACCAGGTGTCAAGGAAGAGTAGAGCATGTGGGAGTATTGTGTGTCTACGTAGTTGGAGCCAGGTGTGTGAAGGAAGAGTAGTGCATGTGGGAGTATTGTGTGTCTACGTAGTTGGAGCCAGGTGTGTGAAGGAAGAGTAGTGCATGTGGGAGTATTGTGTGTCTACGTAGTTGGAGCCAGGTGTGTGAAGGAAGAGTAGTGCATGTGGGAGTATTGTGTGTCTACGTAGTTGGAGCCAGGTGTGTGAAGGAAGAGTAGTGCATGTGGGAGTATTGTGTGTCTACGTAGTTGGAGCCAGGAGTGTGAAGGAAGAGTAGTGCATGTGGGAGTATTGTGTGTCTATGTAGTTGGAGCCAGGTTGTGACGATTTTAAAAAATATCGTAAATTGCACAAATAAAAATTTTTAATTTTTAACAAGTAAGAGTATTATCCACCCTTACCTATACCCAGATTCCTGCATCAACTTGAAATTGTCCTGTACCAACACGCAAAGAAAGGTATTAATTAAATAATAATAATAATAATTACGTTAATTAATTAAAATACGACTATATAAATAAGGAAATCTCTAATTCGTAACAAGTTAACATACAATTTTTACATTCTAATTAATGAATAATTAATAATAAATAAAAGAACGAACTATTTTCTCAGTGCGTAAATACGCGCCAGCTTACTGACCCCTCGCCCCTAAACTATGCACGCAGTCGCCAGTAGAACTTCGACATGTAAAGATGTGAGTTTTGTGTTGTCCACATACACGTAGGTTTATGCCGTTAAAATCATATCCAGTTTGAGGTGATTTTATTTTCAAGAATGTAGTGTGGAAAATAATAACATAAATAAATAATGTAGTGTGTGTAGAGTTAAAAAGAATATAAAGAAAGGAAAACTTAGCCAAAACATCTCTTTTAAAAATATAAAACTGTAAGTTGTATGATATGTAACTACCAGACTTTAGTACTGCAAAGTAAGAACTATAATTAAGGTGTAAAATGTGAACTACAAACTCCCGACGTAGAAAACTACAACAGTATGAACTTCAAGTAAAAATCCGATCGTCGAGACCAGATATAATCAACCCGATGTAGCTTCAAGAGGAACCACGTACTCCACCCTAGAAGACGACAGAAGATGACCCCCAAGGACCCAACAACAACCTCATATTAAATTCAGGTGATATCCAAACACAACATTTGTACATATTCGCTTCAATAAGAGAAGTAACAAAAGAACACTAAAGAACTTTTAATAATGTAAAGGATAACTTATCAGATTTGTAAATTTTGTAATGAAGTAGTAGTAACAGCATTATATCTAAATGTAAGGTAATTCTGTAGATTACAACCAATATTATTCTTCCAATAATTTGGTTAAAATTGTGATAAATTAATTTTTAACAAAGTTCAGACCCGGATCCGAGGTATTTGAAATAAACATCTAGATGAGTTTTTTTTTTTAGATAAAAGGAATAATACACTTAATATTTTTAAGCATTAAAAGCAAAATTTGAAAAACTTTAAAGCATTAAAAGCATTAAAAGAAACAAAGTAAAACATGAGATTTGAATAGTAATAAAGAGATGTTTTTGCTAACACCAAGTGAGTGAATAAATTTGCGCAATCCTTGTCTATATCCTATGTAAAAATTGTGTTGTAATTTGTTGGTAAGGAAGTTTTACTAACAACGGCAGCTAGTTTAATTAACTGGTAACGAATTGAACTAGTTCCCGACTTTTGTGTTGTCTTAACAAGGGAGACGTCACAAAATTGCGCCACTCTGCTCTAGTGTAAAAAACACTTTGTTATGCTAAATTATATAATAGGTTAGTAAGCATCGTGACGCCTACAAAATTGCGTCACTGTTCTTTGTAAAAAATAATAATAATTGCATATTGTTATAATTCGTTAACAATAACATTTACAAACATAAATTTATTCACTCAGAAATAAACAAAAATAAATGAGTAAAATTTTAATTAAGTTATAATAATATTAGTATCGCGACTTTGCCGTATTAAACAAGTCATCGCTGGTAAGTATTCCATTTTAAACCTGTCGGTAGGAACCAGTCTGTTCATGTTAAATACGTGTTGAGGAATGTAAACTCTCCCCTTTGTATGCACGCATCTCATTCAAAACCTCCCCTCGCTAACCAAACAAACCACCTTAGACACGCTCTTTCCTGTTTTGAATTGTCCTGAATTACCACCCTATGCAACTAGACGACTCCCCAAAACAGCTGACCCTTTGTGCTATTGCTAAAGCAATGATCTTTTCGTATATGAAATTTCTCTCTACTATACAATGGTATTAGCGTTTTGTTTTGACTAATTATATATGACAGTACAGAAAATTGAATTGTTGTGAGATAAGTTTATGTAGATTAATTAATATAAGATTCCATATGTAATAAGATATATATATATGTATTTGTTTAAATGAATTCACGTTAACTATTTTAAACATTTATAAAACGAATTAAAATAGATGACATAAGATTTGTCGTTCGTAATACGTCGTGTATTTAAAGTTGTTATTATCAAAAATGGCTCAATTTAACCCCGACTTGTTGTTGGAAGACGAATTAAGCTATGAAGCATTATTGCGTGGTCTTCCCTACTCTAATGTAACTGTCGCGGAACTTCACAAGACGTTACGTGAAAATAAACCGGACAAACCCTCATTATTAAATCGTTTAAGTGTTTTAGATTTTGAGAGCGAAAAAGAAACATGTTACCATAAGTATACAGAACTAACTTCGATCGCACAAACCCTGCGTGATGAAAAATCCCCCGCAGTAATTTTACGCACCACCCAAAGAATCGAACATCTGACCCGCCGTATCACCAATTTGTTGAATTGGCCTGGTGATAAAGTTACCCCTCATGATGTACAAAAATTCGCCGAGGAAGCATTACAACAATTACCCGAGATAATGCGCGAATTACGTCGAAGATCCGAATCGTTTAGATTAGAGGAAATTGAAGAAGCAATGACGAAACTAAATATTTCCCCTACCCAATCCCCGACTCAAGAACAGCCAAACGGTACTGCAAAACTTCAGCTTCTGCAGGAATCAAATATAGATCCATTTAAAGAACGGTTAACTGATAGTCAGGTAAATATCCAACCAGCAAACGTTACGTTACTCCCTAGTGAACTAGAAAATATAACCCGTACCTACGATTTACCTCCTCACTTGCGGACGAATCAATCTGCGGAAAAACCTAGAATGATGACTCAAGTAAATCTAACTACCGAGCTCTATGGAAAGATAACCCACTCTGTAGAAAGTATTTTGTCTGACATACCAATCACTGATGGGCTGAATATTACAAAGCTCCTTGATTTTATCAAGCACATTTTACAATTAAAGGACCTGCAACAACTAAGAGATAACCAAATTTTACAAGTAATTTTACGTAAGTGTAGACCTCCATTAAAAGATAGAGTGTTAGAATCCCTAAGGTATAATCATCCGGTAGAAGAACTTCATACCACCCTAATAAGACATTTCATTCCCACCGGTATCTACGAAGAATTGAAGCGAAACTTAGTACTTCGTGTACAAGGAACATACGAGAGATTAGCTCATTATATATCTGAGGTAAGAGAATCTGCTTTATTGCTACAAGTTAATTGGAGTGAACAACAGTTAGTAGACACTATCTTAGTAGGACTATCTCCCGAGGAGCGATCTCGCCTAGCACTCATGAAGCGACCAACCACTTTCACCGAACTACAACTATGTTGTATACATTCGTCCAACGTCTGGTATTCTGACCAGAATAGACGCGTTTCTATGTCCCAGACTCAACACAGAGATTCATTCCAAAATCGACCAATTGGAACTGATACCCGAAACTACCGCGATAAGCGATTCGTGAGGACATCAAAAACCCAAAGCTACCCCCATGGTTCATACTCTAGACCAAAACCCCGACAACTTACGAGCGAAGTAAATGAGGAAAGAAGATGTTATAACTGTGGAAAGGCCGGACACATTAGCAAGGTATGTAAACAAAAGCGCTACCAACAGAAAACCGACCAATCAAAAAACATGTGAAGCTGGAAGAACGAAAATCCTACGTCTTCCGAAGCACCAGAAGGAAAGGTAACAACAATAATAATCATCGAATAAAAAAAATAGAAATAAACGCATAGACCCTTACTTAACAAGATTTATCGAGAAGTGCAACTCTATTGGTGCATGTAGAACAAGTATATGCCAACTACCCTATGTACAGATAGACCTTGGAGCAACGAATGCCCTTGGTTTAATTGATTCCGGATCTACCCGTAGTATAATTAGTAAACAGTTAGCCACCGTATTAGCTAATCATAATCTGATTAAACGTAGCCAAATAGTGAACATGAAGTGTACCACCGCAAATAAACAAAACCTAAAGATATCGCGCAGTATTACGGTGAAATTAAAAATAAAGAATTTTACTTGGTATGTTCCCCTACTAGTAGCTGAAGAGTTAGGACAAAACTTAATATTAGGCGCGGATTTTATAAGAAAAACTGGCTTAATCCTTGATATATATGCAAAACAATATTTCTTCAGATTTGATCGTACTCGAAAATATCAGTTCGACTCCGAATTAAGTAACGACGCTATTTGTAAAACCGCAACTATTAATTCAGAGCATCAAGAATCGAGTCTGAGTCATTTAAAAGGAAATGAGAGACTAAGAATTCAAAAGTTAATAAAATAATTTTCTACTGTACTCACCCCCAAGTTAGGATTAACCCATTTAATCGAATATAAAATTAATCTTAGTGACAACAAGGTAATACGACTTCACCCATACAAATTATCACCGCCCAAGATGGAAATAATGAGAAACCACATTAACAAACTCCTTGATCAGCACGTCATTGAACCGTCAACTTCTCCATACTCATCACCTGCATTCCTAGTACCAAAAGGAACTGACAAACATAGACTAGTCGTGGATTATAGACAGCTAAATAAGAGTATAGAATTTGAATCGATACCACTGCCCGACATTCACAGCGCGTTTCACTATTTTACAAGAGCTAAAATCTTCACTATAATGGACCTTAACCAAGCATTCCACCAGATCCCACTAGCTGAGGAATCAAAACATTTAACTGCTTTTGCTGTGCCATTTAATCTATATCAATTCACGAGAGTACCATTCGGTATATCACAAGGAAGTTCAGTATGTAGCAGACTGTTAGAAAAAATTTTCCATGACGTTAAATTTAAATTTGTATATCATTATCTTGACGATATAGTAGTATATAGTGAGTCAATGGATCAACATATTGATCACTTGCGTGAAGTATTATCCAGGTTAAAGAAAGCTGGACTGACCGTAAACCCGAGTAAAGTTAATTTCGCAGTAAAACAATTCTCCTTCTTAGGTCACATAGTATCAGCCGAAGGTAAGGTTAGCATCGATCCCGAACGTACACGCTCAATCCGAGAATTCTTACCGCCGAGAGACGCCAAAGGTATAGCTCGATTTTTAGGTATGATTAATTATTTTCACAAGTACATACCCCACTTAGCGGATATAGCAGCCCCATTGAATGCTTTAAGAAAGAAAGGAACGAAATTCGAGTGGACGACTCAACACCAAGAAGCGTTTGAAACACTTAAAGAAAGCATAATATCCCCACCTGTATTGCAGTTAGCGGATTTCAATAAACGATTTGTCGTACAGACTGACAGTTCAAGTGTAGCATTAGGAGCCGTAATATACCAGGAAATAAATAATACTAGACTCCCGATCAGCTATGCATCCCGTACATTAACCGAGCAAGAAAGGAAGTTCTCAGCCTACGAACTTGAATGTTTAGCCGTAGTATTCGCCTTTGATAAATTCAAACCATTTTTGGAACACAAAGAATTTCTACTAGAAACCGATAATCAAGCTTTATCATGGTTATTGAATCACCCAAAACAGTTAGGTCGTATCGGAAGATGGGTGTTAAGATTAAATTGCTACAAGTTCAAAGTGCAACATATTCGTGGTACTCAAAATGTAGTAGCCGATACTCTATCCCGCATGTTCCAACTACCCAATACAAGATCTGGAGAAGACAATATTGAAACCACTACCGTTAATACGCTAATTACTAATTTTCCCCTTGCATATGGGAATTAGGAAAACTATACATCGTATTCGCAAGGAATATCACTGGGAAAACATGAACAGTGAAATAAAAAAGTTCGTGAAAGAATGCGAAATCTGTGCCCTGAGCAAGCCAGCAAGAATCAGTCAAGTCGGAAAATTAATCTCCGAAATACCTACCACTCCCTTCTCTAAAATATACATAGACTATTCTGGACCTTATTCCCGTTCTAAATCCGGAAATACTATGCTATTAATTTGTGTAGACTCCTTCACTAAATTCGTGTGGATGTACCCTATGCGACGTGCATTAGCATCTACGACAATTAAAATTCTACAAGAAAGACTATTTAAAGATTTTGGTACACCTCTAAACCTAATATCTGACAATGGACCCCAGTTTAAGTCGAAAGAATTTAACGACATGTGTTTTAAATTAGGGATAAATCATATTACCGTGACCGAGTACAGACCGCAAGGAAACCTAGCAGAAAGATACTTGCGTAACTTAAAATCAGCATTAATATCTCATCATGCAAAAGACCACACAACCTGGGATCAAAATATTTCATGGATACAATTTGCGTTCAACTCAGCGTATCATGAAGGACGTAAATCAACACCATTTGATTTACTGTACAAGTACAAACCCAACCATCCTTTAACCACAAAGTGGAAAATCCATGAGTTATTACCCCGCGACATAAATGGGAATAACATACGAAAAATATGGAACGAAGCTCGTGCAAATTTGAGAGCAAATTTACAAAAATCAAGGAAGTATCATGAGCAGAATAATAGGCAAATAAAGTATAAAGTAGGTGATTTAGTAATGTATAAAACTCATCCTATGAGTAAAGCCGTTGATAGGACCACTTCGAAACTATCATATCGATGGTGTGGCCCCTACCAAATTCATAAGTTCATCACCCCCGTTACTGTAGCTCTGTATGAACCCAATACAGAAAATTACGTTCGCAGAAGCCATCTGTCTCAAATAAAAAAATGTTTTTCGTGTCAAAATACAGAAGAAAGACTACGAGAAAGATAGAAAACCCAGAATATTATTTAAGTATTAAGAATAAAATATATTGTATATACTTATACCAAAATACGATAAGATTTTGCAACATCCTATACCATAAGTAAGTGTAAAAAAAAAAAACCCTCGTACGAATACTAGCGAGGCCTGATCAACCTTAGCTAATGTCCTGCGAGAATGATATAATACATAAGAAGTCAGATGACGATGATAATGAAGATGACGAGAGAGAGAAAGAAAGAAAAATAATCCCTAGCGCAGTACACTAAAAGTAATTCGATTGTTATTACAATACGTGATTATTATTAGTAAAATACTCATGAGTATAACTCCGTAAAACGAGTGATGAATTCAAGAAAAAACCGGTAGTAGATGTAAGAATTAAAATAAGGTAGATTTATGTTTTTTGTATTTTATATGTAGTAGATGTATTAGAATTTAAATATTTTGTGTAAGTTTAAGATAATTAATTGGTGAGTAGAAATAATCTGAGAGAGAGAAATTTCAGTATGAAATTCTGTGTCCAAATATAATTGTGTTTATTAGATTTTCTATTATTACCCCACCACCCCGTTTTCATAGTTAGGTGCAGGAGGATGTAACGATTTTAAAAAATATCGTAAATCGCACAAATAAAAATTTTTAATTTTTAACAAGTAAGAGTATTATCCACCCTTACCTATACCCAGATTCCTGCATCAACTTGAAATTGTCCTGTACCAACACGCAAAGAAAGGTATTAATTAAATAATAATAATAATTACGTTAATTAATTAAAATACGACTATATAAATAAGGAAATCTCTAATTCGTAACAAAGTTAACATACAATTTTTACATTCTAATTAATGAATAATTAATAATAAATAAAAGAACGAACTATTTTCTCAGTGCGTAAATACGCGCCAGCTTACTGACCCCTCGCCCCTAAACTATGCACGCAGTCGCCAGTAGAACTTCGACGTGTAAAGATGTGAGTTTTGTGTTGTCCACATACACGTAGGTGTATGCCGTTAAAATCATATCCAGTTTGAGGTGATTTTATTTTCAAGAATGTAGTGTGGAAAATAATAACATAAATAAATAATGTAGTGTGTGTAGAGTTAAAAAGAATATAAAGAAAGGAAAACTTAGCCAACACATCTCTTTTAAAAATATAAAACTGTAAGTTGTATGATATGTAACTACCAGACTTTAGTACTGCAAAGTAAGAACTATAATTAAGGTGTAAAATGTGAACTACAAACTCCCGACGTAGAAAACTACAACAGTATGAACTTCAAGTAAAAATCCGATCGTCGAGACCAGATATAATCAACCCGATGTAGCTTCAAGAGGAACCACGTACTCCACCCTAGAAGACGACAGAAGATGACCCCCAAGGACCCAACAACAACCTCATATTAAATTCAGGTGATATCCAAACACAACATTTGTACATATTCGCTTCAATAAGAGAAGTAACAAAAGAACACTAAAGAACTTTTAATAATGTAAAGAATAACTTATCAGATTTGTAAATTTTGTAATGAAGTAGTAGTAACAGCATTATATCTAAATGTAAGGTAATTCTGTAGATTACAACCAATATTATTCTTCCAATAATTTGGTTAAAATTGTGATAAATTAATTTTTAACAAAGTTCAGACCCGGATCCGAGGTATTTGAAATAAACATCTAGATGAGTTTTTTTTTGAGATAAAAGTAATAATACACATAATATTTTTAAGCATTAAAAGCAAAATTTGAAAAACTTTAAAGCATTAAAAGCATTAAAAGAAACAAAGTAAAACATGAGATTTGAATAGTAATAAAGAGATGTTTTTGCTAACACCAAGTGAGTGAATAAATTTGTGCAATCCTTGTCTATATCCTATGTAAAAATTGTGTTGTAATTTGTTGGTAAGGAAGTTTTACTAACAACGGCAGCTAGTTTAATTAACTGGTAACGAATTGAACTAGTTTCCGACTTTTGTGTTGTCTTAACAAGGGAGACGTCACAAAAAGGTGTGTGAAGGAAGAGTAGTGCATGTGGGAGTATTGTGTGTCTACGTAGTTGGAGCCAGGTGTGTGAAGGAAGTGTAGTGCATGTGGGAGTATTGTGTGTCTACGTAGTTGGAGCCAGGTGTGTCAAGGAAGAGTAGTGCATGTGGGAGTATTGTGTGTCTACGTAGTTGGAGCCAGGTGTGTGAAAGAAGAGACAGACAGGGGCTCCAATAATGAGTGTTTGTTTATTTATTTTTCAGGGCAGCCAAGATAGGGACGAATAACGCATGTCCGCCAATGCTGAAGGGTGGCGACAGGGAGGCGTCAATGTAGGCGGGAAGGGGGGGTTCCATAAAGATCACGATGTCAAACAAGCTTTAATACTTAGTTCAAATCACAGACGGAAAATTTCTACGATACAGGTGTACAACGCCTGGTACCCCGCTTGAAAATCCTTCAACAATGACGAAAAATATGTAGAAAAAGTAATTTAAGGTGTTTGCTTAAAATAGCTAACAGAATGTTTAGTAAATTTACTCTTTGTTTGTTTTAAAGCCTATTGGAACCTACTTTCTGTATATTCTTCGTATTTAATGTAGGCCTACTAGTTTCATTTTACACCGTAGATTGTTTAATGGTCGAGTCGGTGTGTGATAAATTCTAACAGAAGTAAGAGCCCGACCTAACTCTTCTGATAATAAATACATTCGTTATATCTTCCAGATCTCTTCTATTAAAATACCTGAAGCTGCCCTCACTTCCAATCTAAAGACGCATATGAGAATATCACAAGTTCTTTACGTTTATATCTGAGCACATGTACACGTTTTTGTGCAGACAAATACAAGTCAAAATAATTTTCTATGAAGACGGTTTCTACTGTCATCTGTATAAAACAAAATACATTTTCTCACAAAACAGACGCAAACATTTCAACAAGGTAACATGTCGTCTGTTTTTATATAAAAACTGGACACAGAAGAATATTTTCATTTCACGGAGGCAGGGTTCAAGGTTTCTCGCTGACGTTTCTATTTTGTCTGTAATGTCTCGTGCTAACTGAAAAGACGAGAAATTATATTTAGACACACTTTCAACGTTTTTGTTGCTGAAAAGATGGATTAAATATAGTCATTCTAATATAGTCGTTTGTTATTAATTTCTTAATAAAAACATACGAACTATGTTTGTCATTGCACTTTTTTAATTATTACACTGTTACAATATATTCTTGGCTTATAATTTAGTTTTTAGTTTTATAAATATGATTTTTTTTCTTTTTTTACGGTCTGCTCCTTCTCCTTGTTCCTTCCGTGTTTCCAGTTAGCACTTGCTTTGGCATTTTCTCCACGTGTCACAGTCAACTTATCCGCGTTGTCTTTATGAAGCGCACTATAACTTTCCTCTGCAATGAGCATCAATTTCAGCACTCAGCACTTCGAAGGCATCTCCACTTTACTGCTTCAAGAGGTATATTATATATATTGTAATAAGACGGAACTTCCTCTCCTTAAAGTCCCGCGTTGGGTTCGTCAGTTTTGTAACTAGACGATGCGTCCGTCTATAAATTATGGTTTAAATATTATTATTATTATTAAATTGTCTCAGGGTTCTTTTACGGTTCTTTTTTCGTCGTATTAGTTGTCTGTTTATATAATTTAATTTTGTATATTATATTTACTGTTAAAATTCTTTCACTGGACGTTCCGTTGACTCTTTGTAGATCAGCTGTCTTGAGGAGATCAGTTGTTTCTTCCTATACACTAACATACACAAACACAGATATGGTACACATAACAACTCATATATATTATTATTGTATAATATTGTAAGTATGTTGATCTGAACGGTTGTAAACAAAACAAGGAATCATTCAATTTGAATAATTCGCATTCTCAGTAAGGTACCAACCGCCTCGTTTTTCTCCTCTAAGCTGTAATTTTACTGTTACAAATAAAGTCAACTCTTTCACTGGTAAAAAACAATAATGGCAATTTATTCAAATAACACACAGTGAAATTCAATACAATAAGGAGTTTTATCCTTCTTTTTAGTTAACAATAAATACTTTTAAAGCAAACATGAACTCTAAAACAAATGATGAGCTCTAGTTGGCATGACTGCCTCTGATTAGTAATACAATGTGGTTTGACAAATTTGTAGGTTATGTCGGATTGTTCGACTTGAAAATTTAATAATGATGATGATAACAAAAGTAGTAGGTTCTTTTAAACTGCAAAATACACCTTCTTGGAATAATAGCTACGGTTAGAGTCAACATAAAAATAAAAATTCAATGATTATTAACGAAAAAAATATAAAATATGAACCATCGTTCATAGTTAGGCACTTGCTTCATACATAGTTTAGTGCAACAGTATTTGGTTAAAAGTAGTGAATTATTTATTAATAATTAATAGTGATTGTTATAATCCATTATCATGTACTACAATCATCTATGAAATTGGATACTCCCATTTCAGGTAAATGTAATTTGTTTATTATAGTTATCGCACACCGGCGAAACTATCAATTGAATTTAATAACAAAATATTTATACTTCCATCTACTGATGGTATTAGAGTACGTATACTCTTCATTGATATCACAATGTCTTTGCTTATCCTAGCTATTTACAGTATACAAATAGTTAAACTGTCATTACTCAGAACGTTCAATTTCAACATTGTTCATTTGTATATATTGGTTCCCTTCTATTAAGGATCGGGAATTAAATTGTTTCTATATTTCAATTTTAATCGCTTTTAGCGTTCAATTATTTTGCTTATAGACTAATTATGACATAATATTCGTAATTAATAATACTTGCGTCTCTCGTCGGTTGAAGATTTACACTTTATTAATTATTAACACTTTTTAATTAATTAAAATTGATTAATTAATTATTTGAACTTTATCACAAGACTGCACACACTCCTATGCGCATAAACTCCGATTAGATTACACTTGTAAATATACTGCACTGATTCTTCTGATAGATAACTTATGTCTCAATTTGAGGTTAACATGGTTGATGCTGTTTTGCTGTCAAACGCACGTTTTTCTGAGGTGTCGATTGGCGTGCATTCCGCTTCGCTGTTGTTGTAAGACTGTCTCCGGCTCATGGGCTGGAATGATGAATTTCGGATTTTTTATGTGTTCTGATTGGTCAGTTTTTGCCAATTCGTTTATTTACGGTAGACTTCGTCAAAATAGACGCTATCATAAGCGTCAGCCTTTGGGGTCAAGATTATGAAAAATTGGTTTACATGACTATGCGGAAGGGCTAAGCACAATGCAATTATTTTTAAAAGTCTAATATCTTTCTTATAATTGCACTGAGAATGTTGTGCTTACTCTCATTGTTCGTGTTTTTGAAAGACGATTAATTTAAGTCCCCTTATCATATATTTCTGATAAGGGTTATCAGATTTAGCACTTAGCATTTATGCTTGGTGTCCATTAAACCATTAATTATTAACAATTCATGGTTTTTATGTTATTTTTTATAGTAATGTCTCACTCTTAATCTACTGTACAAATTTCCCTTAAAATTATGTCCTATTATTAATACTATGTCCTTTTTCATAGCTTCACTCTTAAACTTATGGTCATACATTTTTGGTTTGCTCATTACACAGTAATAAGAGTATTTGATTAACTTTTAACAAGTTGTAATGAAACATTGATGGGTTAAGTCACTACTGACAGTGTTCTTTTTCCCTAACTTGTTTGTTTAATGCCTTAATTATCACATATGAATCAGGCTTGCTATGCCTATATGGCTTCACCTGGTAGTATTGTCATACATTTTGGTTTTTCTTATATCCTATTAATAACAACATTTACTTAAGTTCTAACATGGTATATTTATACATTGATGGGTTAAGTCACTATTGGCAGTGTTCTTTTTCCCTAACTTATTTGTCAAATGCCTTAATTATCATTTATGAATCAGGCTTGCTATGCCTATATGGCGTTACTTGGTAGTATACTTAATATCATAGACATTTTAGATGTATTGTTCTCTGATTGATAACTGAAATAGTCACTAGGACCTTATAGTTATTGTGATGCAGTTCACTTTGCATTTTACTCTGTTATTAGCAAGGTTTGGCTGCAGTAAACTTTATTGCAGCTAGTTGTCATAATGGTTGAGTTATAATTACATTTATATAAACTATTTAAATGGTTATTTTGGTTACAATTGCTCATAGGAATAGTATTCTGTCCGACACCAAATCATTAATTGGGTTACTTGCTTTGTACAATGTGTTTATTACATAATTTTGGTTGCATAGTGTCACTTTGCCATTACAAGCATTTGGTCATACTTGTATTACTTAAATATATCTTTTATATACTATTATACTATTAGCTATCGTGTACAAAACATTCCTTATATGCTCTATTTACTTCCTAGCTCATTACATTTTGGTCTAACATTGTTTTGGTTCATTTTTTATCAAGTTTTATTAAAAACTGGATGCCCAGATTAGGTTATGTCATAGGTTCAGTAAACATTGAAGTGTTGTTTATGGCTGTATATTTCTATCTTAAACTATTCGACTGGTTTTCATTTCATGTTTGTACATTGGTTATTGGTTATCAATAGTTCATATTTAGTTTACTACTGTATTATCTTATTTGTTGTTAATTAGTGGGTTTGTATGTACATCATTCCCACTGTACAATTGGTCATTCACTATTTTGGTTGCATATTCCTCTGTTTATTCTATAACTACACATCATTTAGCTATCATAAACTCATCTTGTCCTTATTCAGTTTGCTTGTGACTCTTTGTTTACAATATTTAATACTTATTTACAATAATGTGTTTCACATAAACAATAAATGTGTTCATTAAATGAGTTGTTGTCAATGTTGACTTTGTCATACAGCTTAGGGATTCATATCATATAATTAACTAACATTTCTTCCTTCTTCTTAATACAAATATTCTTTCATGGTTTATGTTAGTTTGTTTTACTTCAATTTTCTTCCCTTATTCTTCTGGTGTTTGCTCTGGTGACCTTCCTTCTTCCTTCTTCTTTCTTCACTGATCTCCTCCTCACTATTGTTCATTTTATACATGATGTGGTTTTCACTTGTCTTCTTCACGCTGGTTCTTCCTTCTTCTTTCTTGAAGTTGTTCTTGTTGTGTTCTTCTTCCTGACCCTTCTTTCTTCTTTTGTTGTCTTGTCCTCCTCACTGATTTTTCTTTCTTCTTTGGTTGTGTGGTGTCCTTCTCACTGATCTATTGGGTATATTATGTCGGTCATCTCGTCTTTATTCTTCTTTTCTTCTTTCTTGGTGCATTTACTAGTGAATTCCTTTCAATGATGCTTCACTTATTCTAACTTATGGTACTTTTCTTTAGTATACTTGGTGGTATTCTAGACCTTTTAATGTATTTTTTCTAGTGGTGGCCTTCAAATTAATTTTCAGTACTTAGGTGGATGTGGTAACATATGTACTGTTACATATTGCCTCCTTATTAGAATTGATCATTTCTGATATCTTCATTTTATGATTGAAGAAATTATCAATTTTTTATTTCACTCTTAAGTCACATATAATGTTTTCATATCTTGTATTTACTCTTACACTTGTCTTCAGTTCACTATATTCTCTGCATCTCCTTCTTCTTCATACTCTTGGAATCTGGTTTAATTATATTCTTGGCTTGTCATGTTTTTTCCCTTAAATATTTAATTTCCCTAACATTTTTTCCCTAACTTGGTAGCTGGAATCAATTCGGGTGGGCTCTCTGGCTTACCTAACTCCGTCGTCCATAACTACATTCTTTCTGAGATCAGGGGTACCTCATCCCTGCCCAGTTAAATGATTGCTGGAATTTTTCTACAGTCAATTCATTAAATAATAATACTCATAAACAGTCTCTTTCGACTAATAATAATAAACACTCTTGGGGTTATTCATTTTCATGCCTTTTATATTTTATTATACACTCTCTTCTGGATTCCTTCTTCACTTCTGCAGATCTTCATTAGTTAATGTTGTTGACAAATTGCATTTGTAAATAATCTTCATTTTTTCCCCTCTCCTTATCGTGACAAAATTGTTCTTCACATTGATTGGTCCTTTCTTCTTTTTTCTTGGTCAATTCTCTTTTTCACTATCGTTTCTACATAATATTCTCATTAATGGTCTCCTTTTCTTCTCTAGCAAATGTCATAATTTTTTAACATTTTATTTTGAATAGTACACAATTTTTCTTAAAAGTGATAGTAAACATTGTTTAAAATACCTTAAGTGTGTTCACTAGTTGCTTGCTTTCGTTATGGTTTAGTCATCAGATATTAGCCTTCTTTTCCTCGTGTTACATATAACATTCATTTGACAAACATATTTCATTCAATATTTAATACAATATTTGATTAATAAAATTTCTTCTTTTATATACAATATTCACTTAATAAACATTTTTCTTTTCTTCTTTCCATAAGAATAGCCTCTTCTTCTGTTGGTGAGTTATTGGGTATACAATATTTGATAACTATGATGCAATGTGGTAACGTAATAATGATATATTTTGTTCACTTAATAAATATTTTTCTTTTCCTTTTCTTTCCATAATTATGTCCTTCTCTTGTTTTACACTATTTGGTCTTCTTCTTCTCTACTCCTTCAAGTGATGGTCTTCCTCACTTATTCTGGATGATTATAATTCTTGGTTCATTGGGCATACAATATTTGATAATTATAATACAATGTGATAACATAATAACGATACATTTTGTTCACTTAATAAATATTTTTCTTTTCCTTTTCTTTCCATAATTATGTCCTTCTCTTGTTTTTATTCACTTTGATCTTCTTCTTCTCTACTCCTTCAAGTGATGGTGTTCCTCACTTATTCTGGATGATTATAATTTTTCGTTTTTAGTGTATACAATATTTGATAATTATGATATAAAGTGATAATATAATAATGATACATTTTTTTCATATCTGATCTTATAGTTACTCTTGGGGTTACAATAATCATTTAATATATATTTTTCTTTTCCTTTTCTATCCATAATTATGTCCTTCTCTTGTTTTTATTCACTTTGATCTTCTTCTTCTCTACTCCTTCAAAGGTTAGTTGGGTGAACCATTATTCTGGATGATTATAATTTTCGTTTGTGGAGTATACCATATTTGGTAGTTATAATATAATGTGATAACATAATAATGATACATTAATAGTTCATATCTGATTTTATAGATACTCTTGGGGTCACAATAATCATTTAATATATATTTTTCCTCTCCTTTTCTTCCCATGATAATGTCCTTCTCTTGTTTTACACTCTTTGATCTTCTTCTTCTCTACTCCTTCAAGTGATGGTGTTCTTCACTTATTCTGGATGGTTATATTTTTTCAGTGAAGCTTGATTATATACTCCCTTGGTTCTATTGGTATTTGGGTCCATAATTTCGTATGTGTTGTTTTGATTATCCTTGACGATAGTGTAGGGTCCAGTGTATAGTAGTAGGAACTTCTTTGGAATTCCTTCAAGGGTACTGGGGAGCTCTCGATTTTTTAGTAACACTAGTTCTCCCATTTTGTATTGGATTATTTTGGGTTGTTGCTTCTTATATTTTTCTCGCATTTTCTCCGCTCGTTCGACGGTCTTGTTATAAAATTTTATTTGGTCAAAGGTGTAATCATCGCCTGGGGGTAATTCTATTAATTCTATAATTTCTCTAGGAGGTCTTCTCTCAAACATAGCGGTAAATGGGGTTGTATCTATTGCCTGATGGTACGCCAGGTTGATAAAATCCTCTGCAGCTGGTAAATACTCTTCCCACCTTCTTTGTTGTTGGTGACAGTATGTTCTCAGGATTCTTCCTACTTCTCGGAGAACTCGTTCAGCGGGGTTGCTGCTAGGGTGGTACACTGAGGTTTTGAAGGTTCTCACTCCCTTACTCAGCAGTGTTTCCCTCCATACTCTTCCCTTGAACTGGGTTCCATGGTCAGTGATTATCGACCCAGGCACGCCTACCTCTACCATGTATTTACTCATAATTATACTCAGCAAATTTTTTGTGGTGGCTCTGTTGATCGGATACAACTTCGTATATTTAGTGTAGTGGTCGAAGATAATGACGATGAATTTGTATTGTCGTCTTCCCCCACTCCTTGGTAATGGGCCGCAAATATCAACAAATACCTTTTCTAGCTTCTTGGATGAGGTGATTGGTATCATTAAACCCTCCTTCCTCTCGTTGTTACACTTTACCATCTGACATAGGTGGCAATTCCTAATGTAACGGCGTACTCTCCTGTTGATATCCTTGAAGTACACATTCTCCTCTAATGCCTTTATGACTTTAATAGCCCCCATGTGACCATATCTAATGTGGTAATCCATGGTGATCTCCTTTTCCATAGTTTTGGGTATAAGTAATTTCCACTGGTTACTTTGGTTAGTGTTTCTTATAAATAGGACGTCTTGGTATACACAATAGTATGGGGTAACTCTCTCGTCTTTATTTATTAATCTCTGGCGAATGTTGTTCAATTTCTCCTCGCTTCTTTGTTGGAGTTTTATTTTATTTATTATCTCGGCTAGTTCTGTTCTGTCCTTTATAATGTGATATACTTTGGCTACCGTCTCTCTTTCTCCCTCGAAAGTTTGGTTTTGGATGTTGACTCTCGATAATACATCTGCTGCTACGTTGTATTTTCCAGGCACATACTCCCAGTTAATATTATATTCCTGTAACGCTAACGTCCACCTGGTAAGTCTCCCGTGGCTCAATTTGCAATTTTTCAAAAAGGATATCGATTTGTGATCTGTCCTTACGGTTAACGAGTAACCCAAAATGTAAGTTCGGAATTTGTTGCAGGCAAATACAATGCTGAGTAATTCTTTTTCGGTAGTATGATAGTTGCGCTCACTCTTGTTCAGGACTCTGCTGGCGAAGCTAACCACAAGGTGATTTCCTTGGTCATCTTCTTGATATAGGACGGATCCTAGACTCACGTCGCTGGCGTCGCAATTCATATAAAATGCTCTCTTAAAGTCGGGGTGGCGTAACATTATTGATTCTAAGAATTTTTCCTTTATTAGTTTGAAAGTGGCATCCTGTTCTGCTCCCCACTTCCACTTATCTCTAGAGGATAGTTGTTGCGAAAATTCGGCCGTTAATTTTGAGTAGTTGTTTTGGAACTTACGGTAATAGTTGCAGATACCTAAAAATGACTGTAACTGCTTTTTGTTCTTGGGCGTTGGGAATGATTGTATTGCTTCGATTTTTTCCTGTGATGGTGTAATGCCGTTTTCGGATAGGTTAAATCCTAAGAATTGTACTTCATCAGCGATGAATTTCGACTTCTCCAGTTTAAGTGTCACGTGATTCTCGGCCAGTTTTGATAACACCTTCTCAATACGGTCACAATGATCTTCCCATTTATCAGACGTAATTAATAGATCGTCAACGTATACCGTAGTGAATTGTAGGGCCTCTTGACCTAGAACTTGGTCCATACACTTCACAAAAATGCCACTGAATTTACTAAACCGAAGGGTAGCCTCTTAAATTGGTAGTTTCGCCCTTCGAATATGAATGCCATGTATTTTCGGCTATTGGGGTGCAACTCCACTTGCCAATACCCGCAGACGGTATCCCAAATGCTAATAAAACGGGTACCGTGGAATTTCTTTAATAGCTCTTCGATCTCACCTGGTGAAGTTCGGTCGTTAATTATGATTTTATTGATTTCTCTGGCATCCAGACATATTCTTACTTGACCGTTTTTCTTCGGCACTGCCACTATAGGATTTGTATAAGGTGAACAGCTATATTCGATAATGTCTTCATCGATAAGTCTATTTATTTCCGCTCGGACCGCTTCTTTTTGCGAATAGGCAATGGGGTATGATTTCTTCTTAAAATCGGCTGCTTCCTTGAATTTAATCTCACATTGGAAATCCTTTACTTTTCCAGGAGCATTGGAAAATACGTGTCTATACTGCTCGTAAATTGCAATCAATCTTGCCACCTGGTTGTCGGTTATTCTTCTATTGCTTTTGGCTGTCTGGAACCTCCGGATTTCTTCTAATTTTTCCTCCCATAAGTCGTCATTTTCATAGTCACAATTTATTTCTTCTCTAGGTATTTCGTTCCTATAATTATTATCTTCGTGAATGTAACAAATGATTCGGTCGTGAGGGGCTTCTTCGCTTCCAATTAATTCCGCCGTCCATTGCACACAATTTGAGCTCAGAGATACTTTTGCTCTGCTCATATCTATTATAGCTGCGTACTTTCTTAATACGTCACAGCCTATCAACAAACCGAATGGTAACCCACTGGCTACTAAAAATATTATAGGAAGGGTATTCCCTTGACTGGTGACTTCTAGTTGGACTTGCTTTCTTGTGGTCTTATTTTGTCGTCCGGTCGCTCCGATCAAAATAATATTATTTATCGGTAAGGTCGATATGGGTTCCTTACTCCTGTTCTGTATTTTATTAAGTTCTAGTTGATCGATGAGCGATACATTGGCTCCAGTGTCTATCATGATTTTAGTCAACACGCCATTCACTTCGGCGGAAATATACGCGATTTCGCTGTTGTTATTATTATTGTTTTCTGTAATTTCTTCTTCCATCAGATCTTCTCTGATGTCCTTCAGGTAGTGATTGCGTATGATAGTAAATGTCGCTTGATTGTTTGTCCGTCGTCGTAGTTCGTCGTACCCAATAGATCGGATCAGTGAGGGTTCGAAGTGAGTTTTCACTGCCGTTGTCCGTTTAAAGAGGTAGCGTTTTCTTCTCCGCTCCTGTCATTAGTGTTGGGGTTTCTATTTTCCCGTTCTTCTGGTCTAGTCGGATTGTTGTATTGACGTCCGCTATTATTATTTCTGTTTATATCTTCGCTACTGCGGCTCCTTCGTGTGTCGTACCCGGATTCGCTACTCCTTGCGTCCTGACTATACGGGTTATTATCTTCATTGAAGCTTCGGCGTCCCTGATAGAAGCGTCTCCCTCCGTTTCTGTCGTCAGCACGAACGTAGTTAGCTCTTCTAAAATTGCTCGGGTTGTGGTTATTCCCGTTGTTCGGTCGGTACTGGCGATTGTTATTATTCGGACGGTAGGGGTGGTTACCATTATTTGGCCGATGTTGATTTCCACTGTTATAATTAGGACGGTGGTTGTTATTAGGGGTATTTTGATTATAATTATTATTATAATTAGGCCTGTAATTCGAGTTATTTCTATCTGGCGGATGATTATTCCCGTTATTATTTGGCCTCAGGTTCTGGTCAGCATTATCTCGGTTTGAATTATTATAATTACCTCGATAATTATTTCGGTATCCGGCCTGACCGTTTCTATCGAAGTATGGGTCGGGTCCCTGTCGACTCCTCCGATAGTACTTCTCCTGCTCATAATTTTCTAATAATGCGGACATAGTTGGGATCGTTCTTATTTGTCCGTTCAGTCTCGCTCTGGCCACGCCCTCTTCGAAGTGATACGCTAATTTCGTGACAAGGCATTCTTCAGGTATCTTTGGCTCAAGATTTCTGGCCATACATACCTTGCCTAAAAAGTATGCGGTGAGTGATGCCCCTTTACTGCGGTCATACTTCCCGTTGCAGATGTCGTCCCGCACTATGTTCTGTGCCGATTCGGACCAGTATTTCGTCTTAAACAGCGCCTTGAACTCTGCATAATTTTGTATATCATGTCGGGTAGCCGTCCACCAGTTATCGCGCACGTCCTTAAAGTACTCGTCTAACATGTTCCTTATAGTAGACCATCTAGTCTCGCGTGTACGGGCGATATTTTCTTCTACTCTCTCGATGAACTCCATGGGATTCCTTTTGTAATGTTGGAAATTGATCAGTTCACGATTCTCTATGTTCGTTATTCCGGTCACTTGGATTGGTTGACTCCGGAATAAATTAATTTCTTCCCTGAAATTGTTGAGTTCTCGCCGTTGAAGTTCAGCCATCTTCTCCTTGTCAGTGTTTACTTGCTCCCGAACATCATTCACGGTGGTGGTGATTTCTTCACATCTCGTTCCCAAGTCTTCTTGTTTCTTAGTCAAGATTTCCAATTTGTTCAAATGGGATTCTTCGATGTTATTTACTCGGGTTTGAAGTGTCTCTTTCGCTCTCTGTATCTCTTGTTGGTTCTCTTCACACCTCTCGCCGATTTCGGAGACTTTCCGTCTAACTTCGGTTATCTCCTCTCCTATTTTCGTATTCAATTTTTCGTGACTGTCTTCGAGTCTCTGGTTGATAATTTCAATCTTCTTATTACTATCTTCGATGCTGTCATCAATTTTCTTGCTTAATTCTTGGGTGTCTTCCTTCAATGAAGCTATGCTTTTATTTGTCTCCTCCGTCTTCTTGTTTAACTCCCCCTTGAAATCCTCCTTCAACGATTCTATATTTTTGGTTAACAATTCATTATTTTTCTGGTTGTCATCCATCTTCTTGTGAATCGACTCCATATTTTTGGTCAGGGACTCGTTATTTTTAATTAATTTTTCGTTAAAATCTTTTTTTAATAATTCAATATTCTTATGGCTATCTTCCATCTTCTTGTTCATCGATTCCAAGGACTGGTTATTCTTATTTAGTTTCTCATTAAAATCTTCTTTTAATAACGCAATATTCTTCTGGCCATCTTCCTTCAACTCTTCCTTTAACAGTTCTATATTCTTCTGACCGTCTTCCTTCAATGATTCCATATGTTTTCTATTGTCTTCCATCATATTCTTCAGCATCTCCATGATATTACTGTCCCCCGTTATTGTGGGTCTCTCTTGTGGTTCCTCTGTTTGTATCGGTCGGCTGGGTTCTACAGGAGGTAATATTTCTTCTAGATCTTCGACAGGCGTCGCCTCCTTATCATCCATGTCTATCTCTTTATCTGCCTCCGCCGCACGTCTTTTAGAGGTTGCTCTCCGTTGCATTTTTAGTCCGGTGTATTGCAGCTGCCTCGAAAATTAGGTTAATAATTATTTTTTAACTTAGGTTGGATATTTTTTCGCCTAATTTTGCTCGAACGTTGTGCGCCAATTTGTAATATGATGAAACTTCCTCTCCTTAAAGTCCCGCGTTGGGTTCGTCAATTTTGTAACTAGACGATGCGTCCGTCTATAATTTATGGTTTAAATATTATTATTATTATTAAATTGTCTCAGGGTTCTTTTACGGTTAATTGGGTCTTGCTCTCGGCTAATCGTGATTGTTCTATATCAAATTTTATTATTATTTTATACCGTTTAGTGACTTATTCCCCTCAATTCAACCTATTGTTGAATCCAGGATTGAATAACTCGGTACTTACTCTTTTTTCGTCGTATTAGTTGTCTGTTTATATAATTTAATTTTGTATATTATATTTACTGTTAAAATTCTTTCACTGGACGTTCCGTTGACTCTTTGTAGATCAGCTGTCTTGAGGAGATCAGTTGTTTCTTCCTATACACTAACATACACAAACACAGATATGGTACACATAACAACTCATATATATTATTATTGTATAATATTGTAAGTATGTTGATCTGAACGGTTGTAAACAAAACAAGGAATCATTCAATTTGAATAATTCGCATTCTCAGTAAGGTACCAACCGCCTCGTTTTTCTCCTCTAAGCTGTAATTTTACTGTTACAAATAAAGTCAACTCTTTCACTGGTAAAAAACAATAATGGCAATTTATTCAAATAACACACAGTGAAATTCAATACAATAAGGAGTTTTATCCTTCTTTTCAGTTAACAATAAATACTTTTAAAGCAAACATGAACTCTAAAACAAATGATGAGCTCTAGTTGGCATGACTGCCTCTGATTAGTAATACAATGTGGTTTGACAAATTTGTAGGTTATGTCGGATTGTTCGACTTGAAAATTTAATAATGATGATGATAACAAAAATAGTAGGTTCTTTTAAACTGCAAAATACACCTTCTTGGAATAATAGCTACGGTTAGAGTCAACATAAAAATAAAAATTCAATGATTATTAACGAAAAAAATATAAAATATGAACCATCGTTCATAGTTAGGCACTTGCTTCATACATAGTTTAGTGCAACAGTATTTGGTTAAAAGTAGTGAATTATTTATTAATAATTAATAGTGATTGTTATAATCCATTATCATGTACTACAATCATCTATGAAATTGGATACTCCCATTTCAGGTAAATGTAATTTGTTTATTATAGTTATCGCACACCGGCGAAACTATCAATTGAATTTAATAACAAAATATTTATACTTCCATCTACTGATGGTATTAGAGTACGTATACTCTTCATTGATATCACAATGTCTTTGCTTATCCTAGCTATTTACAGTATACAAATAGTTAAACTGTCATTACTCAGAACGTTCAATTTCAACATTGTTCATTTGTATATATTGGTTCCCTTCTATTAAGGATCGGGAATTAAATTGTTTCTATATTTCAATTTTAATCGCTTTTAGCGTTCAATTATTTTGCTTATAGACTAATTATGACATAATATTCGTAATTAATAATACTTGCGTCTCTCGTCGGTTGAAGATTTACTCTTTATTAATTATTAACAATTTTTTAATTAATTAAAATTGATTAATTAATTATTTGAACTTTATCACAACACTGCACACACTCCTATGCGCATAAACTCCGATTAGATTACACTTGTAAATATACTGCACTGATTCTTCTGATAGATAACTTATGTCTCAATTTGAGGTTAACATGGTTGATGCTGTTTTGCTGTCAAACGCACGTTTTTCTGAGGTGTCGATTGGCGTGCATTCCGCTTCGCTGTTGTTGTAAGACTGTCTCCGGCTCATGGGCTGGAATGATGAATTTCGGATTTTTTATGTGTTCTGATTGGTCAGTTTTTGCCAATTCGTTTATTTACGGTAGACTTCGTCAAAATAGACGCTATCATAAGCGTCAGCCTTTGGGGTCAAGATTATGAAAAATTGGTTTACATGACTATGCGGAAGGGCTAAGCACAATGCAATTATTTTTAAAAGTCTAATATCTTTCTTATAATTGCACTGAGAATGTTGTGCTTACTCTCATTGTTCGTGTTTTTGAAAGACGATTAATTTAAGTCCCCTTATCATATATTTCTGATAAGGGTTATCAGATTTAGCACTTAGCATTTATGCTTGGTGTCCATTAAACCATTAATTATTAACAATTCATGGTTTTTATGTTATTTTTTATAGTAATGTCTCACTCTTAATCTACTGTACAAATTTCCCTTAAAATTATGTCCTATTATTAATACTGTCCTTTTTCATAGCTTCACTCTTAAACTTATGGTCATACATTTTTGGTTTGCTCATTACACAGTAATAAGAGTATTTGATTAACTTTTAACAAGTTGTAATGAAACATTGATGGGTTAAGTCACTACTGACAGTGTTCTTTTTCCCTAACTTGTTTGTTTAATGCCTTAATTATCACATATGAATCAGGCTTGCTATGCCTATATGGCTTCACCTGGTAGTATTGTCATACATTTTGGTTTTTCTTATATCCTATTAATAACAACATTTACTTAAGTTCTAACATGGTATATTTATACATTGATGGGTTAAGTCACTATTGGCAGTGTTCTTTTTCCCTAACTTATTTGTCAAATGCCTTAATTATCATTTATGAATCAGGCTTGCTATGCCTATATGGCGTTACTTGGTAGTATGCTTAATATCATAGACATTTTAGATGTATTGTTCTCTGATTGATAACTGAAATAGTCACTAGGACCTTATAGTTATTGTGATGCAGTTCACTTTGCATTTTACTCTGTTATTAGCAAGGTTTGGCTGCAGTAAACTTTATTGCAGCTAGTTGTCATAATGGTTGAGTTATAATTACATTTATATAAACTATTTAAATGGTTATTTTGGTTACAATTGCTCATAGGAATAGTATTCTGTCCGACACCAAATCATTAATTGGGTTACTTGCTTTGTACAATGTGTTTATTACATAATTTTGGTTGCATAGTGTCACTTTGCCATTACAAGCATTTGGTCATACTTGTATTACTTAAATATATCTTTTATATACTATTATACTATTAGCTATCGTGTACAAAACATTCCTTATATGCTCTATTTACTTCCTAGCTCATTACATTTTGGTCTAACATTGTTTTGGTTCATTTTTTATCAAGTTTTATTAAAAACTGGATGCCCAGATTAGGTTATGTCATAGGTTCAGTAAACATTGAAGTGTTGTTTATGGCTGTATATTTCTATCTTAAACTATTCGACTGGTTTTCATTTCATGTTTGTACATTGGTTATTGGTTATCAATAGTTCATATTTAGTTTACTACTGTATTATCTTATTTGTTGTTAATTAGTGGGTTTGTATGTACATCATTCCCACTGTACAATTGGTCATTCACTATTTTGGTTGCATATTCCTCTGTTTATTCTATAACTACACATCATTTAGCTATCATAAACTCATCTTGTCCTTATTCAGTTTGCTTGTGACTCTTTATTTACAATATTTAATACTTATTTACAATAATGTGTTTCACATAAACAATAAATGTGTTCATTAAATGAGTTGTTGTCAATGTTGACTTTGTCATACAGCTTAGGGATTCATATCATATAATTAACTAACATTTCTTCCTTCTTCTTAATACAAATATTCTTTCATGGTTTATGTTAGTTTGTTTTACTTCAATTTTCTTCCCTTATTCTTCTGGTGTTTGCTCTGGTGACCTTCCTTCTTCCTTCTTCTTTCTTCACTGATCTCCTCCTCACTATTGTTCATTTTATACATGATGTGGTTTTCACTTGTCTTCTTCACGCTGGTTCTTCCTTCTTCTTTCTTGAAGTTGTTCTTGTTGTGTTCTTCTTCCTGACTCTTCTTTCTTCTTTTGTTGTCTTGTCCTCCTCACTGATTTTTCTTTCTTCTTTGGTTGTGTGGTGTCCTTCTCACTGATCTATTGGGTATATTATGTCGGTCATCTCGTCTTTATTCTTCTTTTCTTCTTTCTTGGTGCATTTACTAGTGAATTCCTTTCAATGATGCTTCACTTATTCTAACTTATGGTACTTTTCTTTAGTATACTTGGTGGTATTCTAGACCTTTTAATGTATTTTTTCTAGTGGTGGCCTTCAAATTAATTTTCAGTACTTAGGTGGATGTGGTAACATATGTACTGTTACATATTGCCTCCTTATTAGAATTGATCATTTCTGATATCTTCATTTTATGATTGAAGAAATTATCAATTTTTTATTTCACTCTTAAGTCACATATAATGTTTTCATATCTTGTATTTACTCTTACACTTGTCTTCAGTTCACTATATTCTCTGCATCTCCTTCTTCTTCATACTCTTGGAATCTGGTTTAATTATATTCTTGGCTTGTCATGTTTTTTCCCTTAAATATTTAATTTCCCTAACATTTTTTCCCTAACTTGGTAGCTGGAATCAATTCGGGTGGGCTCTCTGGCTTACCTAACTCCGTCGTCCATAACTACATTCTTTCTGAGATCAGGGGTACCTCATCCCTGCCCAGTTAAATGATTGCTGGAATTTTTCTACAGTCAATTCATTAAATAATAATACTCATAAACAGTCTCTTTCGACTAATAATAATAAACACTCTTGGGGTTATTCATTTTCATGCCTTTTATATTTTATTATACACTCTCTTCTGGATTCCTTCTTCACTTCTGCAGATCTTCATTAGTTAATGTTGTTGACAAATTGCATTTGTAAATAATCTTCATTTTTTCCCCTCTCCTTATCGTGACAAAATTGTTCTTCACATTGATTGGTCCTTTCTTCTTTTTTCTTGGTCAATTCTCTTTTTCACTATCGTTTCTACATAATATTCTCATTAATGGTCTCCTTTTCTTCTCTAGCAAATGTCATAATTTTTTAACATTTTATTTTGAATAGTACACAATTTTTCTTAAAAGTGATAGTAAACATTGTTTAAAATACCTTAAGTGTGTTCACTAGTTGCTTGCTTTCGTTATGGTTTAGTCATCAGATATTAGCCTTCTTTTCCTCGTGTTACATATAACATTCATTTGACAAACATATTTCATTCAATATTTAATACAATATTTGATTAATAAAATTTCTTCTTTTATATACAATATTCACTTAATAAACATTTTTCTTTTCTTCTTTCCATAAGAATAGCCTCTTCTTCTGTTGGTGAGTTATTGGGTATACAATATTTGATAACTATGATGCAATGTGGTAACGTAATAATGATATATTTTGTTCACTTAATAAATATTTTTCTTTTCCTTTTCTTTCCATAATTATGTCCTTCTCTTGTTTTACACTATTTGGTCTTCTTCTTCTCTACTCCTTCAAGTGATGGTCTTCCTCACTTATTCTGGATGATTATAATTCTTGGTTCATTGGGCATACAATATTTGATAATTATAATACAATGTGATAACATAATAACGATACATTTTGTTCACTTAATAAATATTTTTCTTTTCCTTTTCTTTCCATAATTATGTCCTTCTCTTGTTTTTATTCACTTTGATCTTCTTCTTCTCTACTCCTTCAAGTGATGGTGTTCCTCACTTATTCTGGATGATTATAATTTTTCGTTTTTAGTGTATACAATATTTGATAATTATGATATAAAGTGATAATATAATAATGATACATTTTTTTCATATCTGATCTTATAGTTACTCTTGGGGTTACAATAATCATTTAATATATATTTTTCTTTTCCTTTTCTATCCATAATTATGTCCTTCTCTTGTTTTTATTCACTTTGATCTTCTTCTTCTCTACTCCTTCAAAGGTTAGTTGGGTGAACCATTATTCTGGATGATTATAATTTTCGTTTGTGGAGTATACCATATTTGGTAGTTATAATATAATGTGATAACATAATAATGATACATTAATAGTTCATATCTGATTTTATAGATACTCTTGGGGTCACAATAATCATTTAATATATATTTTTCCTCTCCTTTTCTTCCCATGATAATGTCCTTCTCTTGTTTTACACTCTTTGATCTTCTTCTTCTCTACTCCTTCAAGTGATGGTGTTCTTCACTTATTCTGGATGGTTATATTTTTTCAGTGAAGCTTGATTATATACTCCCTTGGTTCTATTGGTATTTGGGTCCATAATTTCGTATGTGTTGTTTTGATTATCCTTGACGATAGTGTAGGGTCCAGTGTATAGTAGTAGGAACTTCTTTGGAATTCCTTCAAGGGTACTGGGGAGCTCTCGATTTTTTAGTAACACTAGTTCTCCCATTTTGTATTGGATTATTTTGGGTTGTTGCTTCTTATATTTTTCTCGCATTTTCTCCGCTCGTTCGACGGTCTTGTTATAAAATTTTATTTGGTCAAAGGTGTAATCATCGCCTGGGGGAAATTCTATTAATTCTATAATTTCTCTAGGAGGTCTTCTCTCAAACATAGCGGTAAATGGGGTTGTATCTATTGCCTGATGGTACGCCAGGTTGATAAAATCCTCTGCAGCTGGTAAATACTCTTCCCACCTTCTTTGTTGTTGGTGACAGTATGTTCTCAGGATTCTTCCTACTTCTCGGAGAACTCGTTCAGCGGGGTTGCTGCTAGGGTGGTACACTGAGGTTTTGAAGGTTCTCACTCCCTTACTCAGCAGTGTTTCCCTCCATACTCTTCCCTTGAACTGGGTTCCATGGTCAGTGATTATCGACCCAGGCACGCCTACCTCTACCATGTATTTACTCATAATTATACTCAGCAAATTTTTTGTGGTGGCTCTGTTGATCGGATACAACTTCGTATATTTAGTGTAGTGGTCGAAGATAATGACGATGAATTTGTATTGTCGTCTTCCCCCACTCCTTGGTAATGGGCCGCAAATATCAACAAATACCTTTTCTAGCTTCTTGGATGAGGTGATTGGTATCATTAAACCCTCCTTCCTCTCGTTGTTACACTTTACCATCTGACATAGGTGGCAATTCCTAATGTAACGGCGTACTCTCCTGTTGATATCCTTGAAGTACACATTCTCCTCTAATGCCTTTATGACTTTAATAGCCCCCATGTGACCATATCTAATGTGGTAATCCATGGTGATCTCCTTTTCCATAGTTTTGGGTATAAGTAATTTCCACTGGTTACTTTGGTTAGTGTTTCTTATAAATAGGACGTCTTGGTATACACAATAGTATGGGGTAACTCTCTCGTCTTTATTTATTAATCTCTGGCGAATGTTGTTCAATTTCTCCTCGCTTCTTTGTTGGAGTTTTATTTTATTTATTATCTCGGCTAGTTCTGTTCTGTCCTTTATAATGTGATATACTTTGGCTACCGTCTCTCTTTCTCCCTCGAAAGTTTGGTTTTGGATGTTGACTCTCGATAATACATCTGCTGCTACGTTGTATTTTCCAGGCACATACTCCCAGTTAATATTATATTCCTGTAACGCTAACGTCCACCTGGTAAGTCTCCCGTGGCTCAATTTGCAATTTTTCAAAAAGGATATCGATTTGTGATCTGTCCTTACGGTTAACGAGTAACCCAAAATGTAAGTTCGGAATTTGTTGCAGGCAAATACAATGCTGAGTAATTCTTTTTCGGTAGTATGATAGTTGCGCTCACTCTTGTTCAGGACTCTGCTGGCGAAGCTAACCACAAGGTGATTTCCTTGGTCATCTTCTTGATATAGGACGGATCCTAGACTCACGTCGCTGGCGTCGCAATTCATATAAAATGCTCTCTTAAAGTCGGGGTGGCGTAACATTATTGATTCTAAGAATTTTTCCTTTATTAGTTTGAAAGTGGCATCCTGTTCTGCTCCCCACTTCCACTTATCTCTAGAGGATAGTTGTTGCGAAAATTCGGCCGTTAATTTTGAGTAGTTGTTTTGGAACTTACGGTAATAGTTGCAGATACCTAAAAATGACTGTAACTGCTTTTTGTTCTTGGGCGTTGGGAATGATTGTATTGCTTCGATTTTTTCCTGTGATGGTGTAATGCCGTTTTCGGATAGGTTAAATCCTAAGAATTGTACTTCATCAGCGATGAATTTCGACTTCTCCAGTTTAAGTGTCACGTGATTCTCGGCCAGTTTTGATAACACCTTCTCAATACGGTCACAATGATCTTCCCATTTATCAGACGTAATTAATAGATCGTCAACGTATACCGTAGTGAATTGTAGGGCCTCTTGACCTAGAACTTGGTCCATACACTTCACAAAAATGCCACTGAATTTACTAAACCGAAGGGTAGCCTCTTAAATTGGTAGTTTCGCCCTTCGAATATGAATGCCATGTATTTTCGGCTATTGGGGTGCAACTCCACTTGCCAATACCCGCAGACGGTATCCCAAATGCTAATAAAACGGGTACCGTGGAATTTCTTTAATAGCTCTTCGATCTCACCTGGTGAAGTTCGGTCGTTAATTATGATTTTATTGATTTCTCTGGCATCCAGACATATTCTTACTTGACCGTTTTTCTTCGGCACTGCCACTATAGGATTTGTATAAGGTGAACAGCTATATTCGATAATGTCTTCATCGATAAGTCTATTTATTTCCGCTCGGACCGCTTCTTTTTGCGAATAGGCAATGGGGTATGATTTCTTCTTAAAATCGGCTGCTTCCTTGAATTTAATCTCACATTGGAAATCCTTTACTTTTCCAGGAGCATTGGAAAATACGTGTCTATACTGCTCGTAAATTGCAATCAATCTTGCCACCTGGTTGTCGGTTATTCTTCTATTGCTTTTGGCTGTCTGGAACCTCCGGATTTCTTCTAATTTTTCCTCCCATAAGTCGTCATTTTCATAGTCACAATTTATTTCTTCTCTAGGTATTTCGTTCCTATAATTATTATCTTCGTGAATGTAACAAATGATTCGGTCGTGAGGGGCTTCTTCGCTTCCAATTAATTCCGCCGTCCATTGCACACAATTTGAGCTCAGAGATACTTTTGCTCTGCTCATATCTATTATAGCTGCGTACTTTCTTAATACGTCACAGCCTATCAACAAACCGAATGGTAACCCACTGGCTACTAAAAATATTATAGGAAGGGTATTCCCTTGACTGGTGACTTCTAGTTGGACTTGCTTTCTTGTGGTCTTATTTTGTCGTCCGGTCGCTCCGATCAAAATAATATTATTTATCGGTAAGGTCGATATGGGTTCCTTACTCCTGTTCTGTATTTTATTAAGTTCTAGTTGATCGATGAGCGATACATTGGCTCCAGTGTCTATCATGATTTTAGTCAACACGCCATTCACTTCGGCGGAAATATACGCGATTTCGCTGTTGTTATTATTATTGTTTTCTGTAATTTCTTCTTCCATCAGATCTTCTCTGATGTCCTTCAGGTAGTGATTGCGTATGATAGTAAATGTCGCTTGATTGTTTGTCCGTCGTCGTAGTTCGTCGTACCCAATAGATCGGATCAGTGAGGGTTCGAAGTGAGTTTTCACTGCCGTTGTCCGTTTAAAGAGGTAGCGTTTTCTTCTCCGCTCCTGTCATTAGTGTTGGGGTTTCTATTTTCCCGTTCTTCTGGTCTAGTCGGATTGTTGTATTGACGTCCGCTATTATTATTTCTGTTTATATCTTCGCTACTGCGGCTCCTTCGTGTGTCGTACCCGGATTCGCTACTCCTTGCGTCCTGACTATACGGGTTATTATCTTCATTGAAGCTTCGGCGTCCCTGATAGAAGCGTCTCCCTCCGTTTCTGTCGTCAGCACGAACGTAGTTAGCTCTTCTAAAATTGCTCGGGTTGTGGTTATTCCCGTTGTTCGGTCGGTACTGGCGATTGTTATTATTCGGACGGTAGGGGTGGTTACCATTATTTGGCCGATGTTGATTTCCACTGTTATAATTAGGACGGTGGTTGTTATTAGGGGTATTTTGATTATAATTATTATTATAATTAGGCCTGTAATTCGGGTTATTTCTATCTGGCGGATGATTATTCCCGTTATTATTTGGCCTCAGGTTCTGGTCAGCATTATCTCGGTTTGAATTATTATAATTACCTCGATAATTATTTCGGTATCCGGCCTGACCGTTTCTATCGAAGTATGGGTCGGGTCCCTGTCGACTCCTCCGATAGTACTTCTCCTGCTCATAATTTTCTAATAATGCGGACATAGTTGGGATCGTTCTTATTTGTCCGTTCAGTCTCGCTCTGGCCACGCCCTCTTCGAAGTGATACGCTAATTTCGTGACAAGGCATTCTTCAGGTATCTTTGGCTCAAGATTTCTGGCCATACATACCTTGCCTAAAAAGTATGCGGTGAGTGATGCCCCTTTACTGCGGTCATACTTCCCGTTGCAGATGTCGTCCCGCACTATGTTCTGTGCCGATTCGGACCAGTATTTCGTCTTAAACAGCGCCTTGAACTCTGCATAATTTTGTATATCATGTCGGGTAGCCGTCCACCAGTTATCGCGCACGTCCTTAAAGTACTCGTCTAACATGTTCCTTATAGTAGACCATCTAGTCTCGCGTGTACGGGCGATATTTTCTTCTACTCTCTCGATGAACTCCATGGGATTCCTTTTGTAATGTTGGAAATTGATCAGTTCACGATTCTCTATGTTCGTTATTCCGGTCACTTGGATTGGTTGACTCCGGAATAAATTAATTTCTTCCCTGAAATTGTTGAGTTCTCGCCGTTGAAGTTCAGCCATCTTCTCCTTGTCAGTGTTTACTTGCTCCCGAACATCATTCACGGTGGTGGTGATTTCTTCACATCTCGTTCCCAAGTCTTCTTGTTTCTTAGTCAAGATTTCCAATTTGTTCAAATGGGATTCTTCGATGTTATTTACTCGGGTTTGAAGTGTCTCTTTCGCTCTCTGTATCTCTTGTTGGTTCTCTTCACACCTCTCGCCGATTTCGGAGACTTTCCGTCTAACTTCGGTTATCTCCTCTCCTATTTTCGTATTCAATTTTTCGTGACTGTCTTCGAGTCTCTGGTTGATAATTTCAATCTTCTTATTACTATCTTCGATGCTGTCATCAATTTTCTTGCTTAATTCTTGGGTGTCTTCCTTCAATGAAGCTATGCTTTTATTTGTCTCCTCCGTCTTCTTGTTTAACTCCCCCTTGAAATCCTCCTTCAACGATTCTATATTTTTGGTTAACAATTCATTATTTTTCTGGTTGTCATCCATCTTCTTGTGAATCGACTCCATATTTTTGGTCAGGGACTCGTTATTTTTAATTAATTTTTCGTTAAAATCTTTTTTTAATAATTCAATATTCTTATGGCTATCTTCCATCTTCTTGTTCATCGATTCCAAGGACTGGTTATTCTTATTTAGTTTCTCATTAAAATCTTCTTTTAATAACGCAATATTCTTCTGGCCATCTTCCTTCAACTCTTCCTTTAACAGTTCTATATTCTTCTGACCGTCTTCCTTCAATGATTCCATATGTTTTCTATTGTCTTCCATCATATTCTTCAGCATCTCCATGATATTACTGTCCCCCGTTATTGTGGGTCTCTCTTGTGGTTCCTCTGTTTGTATCGGTCGGCTGGGTTCTACAGGAGGTAATATTTCTTCTAGATCTTCGACCGGCGTCGCCTCCTTATCATCCATGTATATCTCTTTATCTGCCTCCGCCGCACGTCTTTTAGAGGTTGCTCTCCGTTGCATTTTTAGTCCGGTGTATTGCAGCTGCCTCGAAAATTAGGTTAATAATTATTTTTTAACTTAGGTTGGATATTTTTTCGCCTAATTTTGCTCGAACGTTGTGCGCCAATTTGTAATATGATGAAACTTCCTCTCCTTAAAGTCCCGCGTTGGGTTCGTCAATTTTGTAACTAGACGATGCGTCCGTCTATAATTTATGGTTTAAATATTATTATTATTATTAAATTGTCTCAGGGTTCTTTTACGGTTAATTGGGTCTTGCTCTCGGCTAATCGTGATTGTTCTATATCAAATTTTATTATTATTTTATACCGTTTAGTGACTTATTCCCCTCAATTCAACCTATTGTTGAATCCAGGATTGAATAACTCGGTACTTACTCTTTTTTCGTCGTATTAGTTGTCTGTTTATATAATTTAATTTTGTATATTATATTTACTGTTAAAATTCTTTCACTGGACGTTCCGTTGACTCTTTGTAGATCAGCTGTCTTGAGGAGATCAGTTGTTTCTTCCTATACACTAACATACACAAACACAGATATGGTACACATAACAACTCATATATATTATTATTGTATAATATTGTAAGTATGTTGATCTGAACGGTTGTAAACAAAACAAGGAATCATTCAATTTGAATAATTCGCATTCTCAGTAAGGTACCAACCGCCTCGTTTTTCTCCTCTAAGCTGTAATTTTACTGTTACAAATAAAGTCAACTCTTTCACTGGTAAAAAACAATAATGGCAATTTATTCAAATAACACACAGTGAAATTCAATACAATAAGGAGTTTTATCCTTCTTTTCAGTTAACAATAAATACTTTTAAAGCAAACATGAACTCTAAAACAAATGATGAGCTCTAGTTGGCATGACTGCCTCTGATTAGTAATACAATGTGGTTTGACAAATTTGTAGGTTATGTCGGATTGTTCGACTTGAAAATTTAATAATGATGATGATAACAAAAATAGTAGGTTCTTTTAAACTGCAAAATACACCTTCTTGGAATAATAGCTACGGTTAGAGTCAACATAAAAATAAAAATTCAATGATTATTAACGAAAAAAATATAAAATATGAACCATCGTTCATAGTTAGGCACTTGCTTCATACATAGTTTAGTGCAACAGTATTTGGTTAAAAGTAGTGAATTATTTATTAATAATTAATAGTGATTGTTATAATCCATTATCATGTACTACAATCATCTATGAAATTGGATACTCCCATTTCAGGTAAATGTAATTTGTTTATTATAGTTATCGCACACCGGCGAAACTATCAATTGAATTTAATAACAAAATATTTATACTTCCATCTACTGATGGTATTAGAGTACGTATACTCTTCATTGATATCACAATGTCTTTGCTTATCCTAGCTATTTACAGTATACAAATAGTTAAACTGTCATTACTCAGAACGTTCAATTTCAACATTGTTCATTTGTATATATTGGTTCCCTTCTATTAAGGATCGGGAATTAAATTGTTTCTATATTTCAATTTTAATCGCTTTTAGCGTTCAATTATTTTGCTTATAGACTAATTATGACATAATATTCGTAATTAATAATACTTGCGTCTCTCGTCGGTTGAAGATTTACACTTTATTAATTATTAACACTTTTTAATTAATTAAAATTGATTAATTAATTATTTGAACTTTATCACAAGACTGCACACACTCCTATGCGCATAAACTCCGATTAGATTACACTTGTAAATATACTGCACTGATTCTTCTGATAGATAACTTATGTCTCAATTTGAGGTTAACATGGTTGATGCTGTTTTGCTGTCAAACGCACGTTTTTCTGAGGTGTCGATTGGCGTGCATTCCGCTTCGCTGTTGTTGTAAGACTGTCTCCGGCTCATGGGCTGGAATGATGAATTTCGGATTTTTTATGTGTTCTGATTGGTCAGTTTTTGCCAATTCGTTTATTTACGGTAGACTTCGTCAAAATAGACGCTATCATAAGCGTCAGCCTTTGGGGTCAAGATTATGAAAAATTGGTTTACATGACTATGCGGAAGGGCTAAGCACAATGCAATTATTTTTAAAAGTCTAATATCTTTCTTATAATTGCACTGAGAATGTTGTGCTTACTCTCATTGTTCGTGTTTTTGAAAGACGATTAATTTAAGTCCCCTTATCATATATTTCTGATAAGGGTTATCAGATTTAGCACTTAGCATTTATGCTTGGTGTCCATTAAACCATTAATTATTAACAATTCATGGTTTTTATGTTATTTTTTATAGTAATGTCTCACTCTTAATCTACTGTACAAATTTCCCTTAAAATTATGTCCTATTATTAATACTATGTCCTTTTTCATAGCTTCACTCTTAAACTTATGGTCATACATTTTTGGTTTGCTCATTACACAGTAATAAGAGTATTTGATTAACTTTTAACAAGTTGTAATGAAACATTGATGGGTTAAGTCACTACTGACAGTGTTCTTTTTCCCTAACTTGTTTGTTTAATGCCTTAATTATCACATATGAATCAGGCTTGCTATGCCTATATGGCTTCACCTGGTAGTATTGTCATACATTTTGGTTTTTCTTATATCCTATTAATAACAACATTTACTTAAGTTCTAACATGGTATATTTATACATTGATGGGTTAAGTCACTATTGGCAGTGTTCTTTTTCCCTAACTTATTTGTCAAATGCCTTAATTATCATTTATGAATCAGGCTTGCTATGCCTATATGGCGTTACTTGGTAGTATGCTTAATATCATAGACATTTTAGATGTATTGTTCTCTGATTGATAACTGAAATAGTCACTAGGACCTTATAGTTATTGTGATGCAGTTCACTTTGCATTTTACTCTGTTATTAGCAAGGTTTGGCTGCAGTAAACTTTATTGCAGCTAGTTGTCATAATGGTTGAGTTATAATTACATTTATATAAACTATTTAAATGGTTATTTTGGTTACAATTGCTCATAGGAATAGTATTCTGTCCGACACCAAATCATTAATTGGGTTACTTGCTTCGTACAATGTGTTTATTACATAATTTTGGTTGCATAGTGTCACTTTGCCATTACAAGCATTTGGTCATACTTGTATTACTTAAATATATCTTTTATATACTATTATACTATTAGCTATCGTGTACAAAACATTCCTTATATGCTCTATTTACTTCCTAGCTCATTACATTTTGGTCTAACATTGTTTTGGTTCATTTTTTATCAAGTTTTATTAAAAACTGGATGCCCAGATTAGGTTATGTCATAGGTTCAGTAAACATTGAAGTGTTGTTTATGGCTGTATATTTCTATCTTAAACTATTCGACTGGCTTTCATTTCATGTTTGTACATTGGTTATTGGTTATCAATAGTTCATATTTAGTTTACTACTGTATTATCTTATTTGTTGTTAATTAGTGGGTTTGTATGTACATCATTCCCACTGTACAATTGGTCATTCACTATTTTGGTTGCATATTCCTCTGTTTATTCTATAACTACACATCATTTAGCTATCATAAACTCATCTTGTCCTTATTCAGTTTGCTTGTGACTCTTTATTTACAATATTTAATACTTATTTACAATAATGTGTTTCACATAAACAATAAATGTGTTCATTAAATGAGTTGTTGTCAATGTTGACTTTGTCATACAGCTTAGGGATTCATATCATATAATTAACTAACATTTCTTCCTTCTTCTTAATACAAATATTCTTTCATGGTTTATGTTAGTTTGTTTTACTTCAATTTTCTTCCCTTATTCTTCTGGTGTTTGCTCTGGTGACCTTCCTTCTTCCTTCTTCTTTCTTCACTGATCTCCTCCTCACTATTGTTCATTTTATACATGGTGTGGTTTTCACTTGTCTTCTTCACGCTGGTTCTTCCTTCTTCTTTCTTGAAGTTGTTCTTGTTGTGTTCTTCTTCCTGACTCTTCTTTCTTCTTTTGTTGTCTTGTCCTCCTCACTGATTTTTCTTTCTTCTTTGGTTGTGTGGTGTCCTTCTCACTGATCTATTGGGTATATTATGTCGGTCATCTCGTCTTTATTCTTCTTTTCTTCTTTCTTGGTGCATTTACTAGTGAATTCCTTTCAATGATGCTTCACTTATTCTAACTTATGGTACTTTTCTTTAGTATACTTGGTGGTATTCTAGACCTTTTAATGTATTTTTTCTAGTGGTGGCCTTCAAATTAATTTTCAGTACTTAGGTGGATGTGGTAACATATGTACTGTTACAATATTATTGTGCCGTATGTTTTTCTCACTATTTTTATTTCAAATAGTCTCAACCAATTTATTGATACAGCCGTGAGTGGCCGTGCTTCAGCTCTATTCAATTCAGTCACGACTAGTCTGATCAAGGTTCCGTAGATTTCCATTTCGGTTTCACGTGACAGAAGCTTGGACTTGAGAAGACTAACATTTGTATAATATGCTCTATTGCCAGCCATGATTCTTCTGTTTATTTTTGGTGAGATTTTGTTCTCCCTCATTGAGTTCTGTTAACAATACCATTAAAACTAAATACCACTACACCACTAAAAGTGTAATTATCGAGCTCTAAGTTATGGGAGCTCTCCCCTTCTGCCTGTGCTACTGTCATTTTCATATGGTGCTTTTTCTTTTTACTAACAATAAGTCCCAAAGGACGGGCTTCTTCATCGAGGTCCTTAAACATTTCTCTAAGAGCTGCGAGACGTCTAACCACCATCAGACACTCGGCACCCACATTCTAATGGTCTATAAGTAAACTGCTAAGCGAGCCACTGACATTTATATTTACTCCGAAGAGGTTCAGGTGAAATCTATAACTTTCCGGCCGACGAATTGAGAGAGTTGCGTAATTAACGAGCGCCCTGGAATTAAGAACAAGCTAGGTCATGACGTACCACGCTGACCGCATGCTGTTGGCTAGTAAAGATAAGTGTAGAAAAACAACATCAATTTATCTATAACGTTATCTAATTGTCTTTTATCACCACGTACATAACGCACACTGACAAGGACCTTATTTTTGAAATGTTACAAGAAACGTCACAATAAGCTAAATACAAAAGTTTTTCTTCTTCAAATAAGCACTTAAATCTTATGATGGGATCAATAGAACTCCCCAAATAATGTACGTCAACGTGTATGGAAGAGTCACATGTATTTTATACGGAGAAGCCGTATAAAGTAATGGACATCAGTATTGTATTTCTTGGATAGAACTTCAAAGTCCACAGGTACTATATAGAAGTAATATACGTTCACAGGTACTTTGATAACTATATTATATTACTTTATTATACATCAAAAATAGGTAATTTTGTTCCTACGATCGCACGTATAGTCGTCTTTAAACAGGGTAATAAAATAATGTAGTACCAGAGAAATCGTTATACAAATTTAACACCAGTTTGAATAAACAAAGACACTCTATACAGTATGTTTTCTAGTACACCATAATGTAATAAACAATAAACAATACCTAATTAACACTGTCGCAATAAATAATACAATTCATTAGTTATAGATATCAGCACACACAATAATATACAAATATCACTTCAATTACCGCTATCGATATATCGATTCGCAAGTCCCAACCAATAGTATTGCAGTCTGCAACAGATACACATTGAGCTTGGTAGTTGCCTTATATAATATTGTCTTTAATTTTCATTCATTCATTCCTCTAGCGCTACAGCCCATGATGTAGTGGAGCCTTGGCTTCCACTTTTTCAAACACCTCGGTCCTCCAGAATCCGCCTCCAATCCCCGATACCCATCTTCCTGAGATTATCTTCTACGTCCTGTATCCACCTTCTTCTAAGTCTTCATTTCCTTCTTTGCCCATTCATTGTCCCTGTAAGAATTGCTTTGGGCATTCTGTTGCCCTCAGTGCTCATCACATGTCCCATCCAGCGGATTCTCATTGACTTGATGAACCTCACTACGTCCTTGACATCTATCAATTCCTCCAATTCCCTATTGTTCCGTATGCGCCATTCTTCACCTTTCTTTACTCTTCCACAGATTTATCTTAGAATTCTTCTTTCAAAGACTCTTAAATCGTGTATGTCTCTATTACGTAGTGTCCAGGTCTCCGAAGCATACGTCACAACTGGTCTTAATAAGATCTTGTATAAGTTAATTTTCGTTCCTTTGCTGACTAAACTGGATCTGAAAATATTTCTGGTGTGGATAAAAAAACATTATGCGATTTGCAATAATTTCTTTAACACTTACTTTAAACTAAACAAGAATAATTTGAATAAAACACCGCAGACTCAGTAATCATAATACTGTTTGGACATAATTTATCGTTACTATAGCGCAACCAATACGAGATATGGTTCTGTACATCGTGGTTACAGTAATTAGAATGTACAGCGCCTTAACCCTGCTGTCCCATATAGCATACTGGATTAGCCGCCTGATATACGCAGAGGCTCGAATTAACGTTTTGCAGTGTATTAGCGTACAATAACCTGCGGCTTAGCGTGCATAAGGTTAGGAAGAACATCATCAAGAACATCAGGAAGAAATTTACATACCTCTACAAATTATAAAGCATTGGTTTTTTTGGTATCGGCCATCTAAGGACTACATGACAATTTCAATTCTTTATTCCTTGTTCTTTTCTTTTTCTCCGATATTCTTTCAACTTTTCACTGGGTCTCTTCTTCCTGCCTTCAGTCCACTTTCCACCTACGTTTTACTCTCTCCTACCCTGGACTCCTTCCATTTTTATCACTTTTGCCCGAAAAACGTCTCCTTCAATTGCTTCTTCTGCGTTTATATAATTTTTTTCTAAATAATTTTGGACTTCTTTAATCCAATTTGATGTTGACTTCTTTCCCCACAGATATTTGAAGATCTGCTTTGTTATACTATTGTCGTCCATGTTAACCATAAATGTACAAAAAATAATAGTCTTCTTTTTCTCATTGTTTCTGTTATATTTTATATACTTTGATATATTTCATCATTACTTCTTAATTTTTAACCTTCTGAAGTTTGTTTGTGGGCCTATTATTTTCCTAATATTTGTCTTTGGCATTGCGTTTTTATTTATTTGAAGATTTTAACTAATGGCACCAAACTATAATCGACGGTATCACAAAAAAAGTTGGAGATCGACATCGCAAAGCTAATAAAAGAGCTCTACACGAGCACTTCAATGAGAGTAAAAATCAATGGCGAATTATCAGATAATATACCTATAACAAAAGGAATCAGGCAGGGGGGATTTTCTAAGTCACATACTCTTCAGTGTAGTTATGGAGAAAATTATTAAGGCGGTAAAACATATGAGATGATACAGGATGGGTATAAGTGTGTTTATTATTACATGTTATGCAGACGACGTTATACTAATAGCGGGAAATGAAAATGACTTACAAAGACTTGTGTATAGTTTTAACAAAGCATGCCAGGAACATGACATGAAGAAAGTGGAAGAGAAAACAAAATCAATTACAACTTCACACCTAGCTTTAGTGTTTGGCTGTTGTTCGCCCCAGTACTGAGGTAGGCTAATTACTTCATATGCTATACATCTCAACTTTTCTATCTATTTCTCTCTTTCCCTCTAGTTTCAGTCAGTTCTGACAAGAAAACGAAACTTTACGTTAGATTATAATACCATACCTTAAATGTTGTTGTATTTGACTTGTTTCACTTTTATTTGATATTTATTTAGTTTAATTTATTATAATTTTAGTCACTTCACTTTGATATTTCTGGGTGTGACGCGCGTCCCCACGTCCCACTGCAGTCTCTTGTTCCTGTTATATTCGTAGTATAATTAAAATTTTTCCCCTTCAGCTCTTTTACGGTATTCTGCTTATCGTCCTTTTTTGCCATGAAGGTGTCCATGTCTAGTTGTGTTCGTGTTCTTTCCCATGTCAGTTCCAAGTAGCTTGTGGGAAGTGGCGTAAATCTCAGTTACTTTTTCTGTATTACTGTACCTATGGTACCGAGGATTCCTTTACGTCTCCATACTTGAACATATAAAGATTTCCCCACTTTCGGGCGGTCCCGGCCTTACCAGCCCAGACCGTGGTTTTGGATGACAACTAGCTGTGTGTAGGAGTATTGTAAACTGACCATGGATGGTTGCCTTTGAAATTGGTGCAATTTATAAATTAACAAAGGGTTTAATAAGGGGAATCAACATAACTATCGAACAGCGGCTACCACCGAATGGGATGATAGAACCGTATTAACGGCGTATGAATCATTATAGTAGAATAACTGGTGTCCTGGGATACCAGTAATGCCGAATGTTATTATAACGCCGAAGCAAGAACGGTGTAAGCAGCGTTTGCACCCTAATAAACTTCAGTTCTTGTGGAAGCAAATGGGCGCTACAGTCCAACATCAGTAAGCAATAGAGTGTGTGGAAAGGAGCTGGCCGTTACAAGCCAGGGGCATAAATAATAGAGTATTTATGCAACAAGGTAAATGCCTTACACGGTTTACCCGTGAGGTGATTTACCTAATTGTAACTGGGTAAAGGGGGGATATTAGATAAGGATGGAAAAGGGGGTTACTAACATCGATATTTTATTAACTTTTTATGATTTTTGTTTTGACAGCTTTCTCTTTCCTTCTTATACTTTCTTTTCGGTGTTTACCTTGCTCCCATCGATTACTTTTAATAACACTGTTACGACGGTCTAACTGATCGTCGTATGGTACGGTGGAAAACAAAATACAAGGCACCAGTAAAGTCATTAAAACCAGCTTTATTTATCACAATTAACAGTTTTTAAACAACAAGTTATTCAACAAGATTATACTTGTATAATAATTCAAATGAAATTTGCCAACACGCAATAATAATATCAACTAATAGAGTCCCGCACAATAATCACTTTTCACTAATAACCACTTGAAACGCACTAAGTAATCGCCAGAAATAAACTGAAAACTAAGCGGCAGGTGTGGGCTATTTATAGTCTGCAGGGTTTCATTATATGCGTCCTTAACAACCACTCGAAAATTCTAGAGGATACTTTAGCGCGGCCTTGGCAGAAACAAACACCAGCAGAGTTAGTCGGGAAGCTTGTAGAACGACACCATCGCACGCACGAGAACGTTCCGCATTACGTAACAATACATTATATTTTTCAAAACTACTACTATCAAAAACTACACTATACATACAATAATTCACATAACGCCTGTTTAACATAATTGTCAATTTTTCGTTTAGTTTCGTTTAGTTAATATTCAAAGTGGATTGACGTTAGCTTCCATTACACTAATTGTGCTGTTCCTCAATCCCACTTGGGATGAAAGGTTGCGTTAGCAAGCTACAGCTTTTGTTAGCGAGAAATTGTAAATTACCCCAGAGACTTGAGTAGTTTTAGATTATTTATTTGTGTGCGGGATTCCAAACAAATTTAGCCCGCTTGCTAAGCGGATTAAATTTGTAAAACTACTGCTTTATTTTCAATGTTTTTTTGTTTACTGATTCCTTACATTAAAGCATATAGATATAAGCAAGAGGAAAATGGTTTATTATTGTATGTCGAATTCATTCATTTTAATCTCAGCAATTGCTTTCCCGTATATTCGTGTCTCTTCTTCCTGTTCGCCAGCGGATATTTAATAAAAGTTACTGCAAACGACACACTCTTGTTATTTAAACGCAGCAGCATAAATTGTATTGTAACGGAAATCGTATGCGTAGAACAGCTGAGATCTTCCTCCACTCGTCCCCCCTCATCAAAGCTACTTGCTAGATGGTGCCTTAGTCAACGCCGCGTTCAAGTTTGTTCCAGCTTCTTCAAGAAGCCACTTTAAATATGCATTAGCGTCAGCATTAAGTGGTGTGCACATTGAGGATGGAAGATGTCTACTAGGCGTGCGCTACCTACAAAAAGCTATACCAGCCGCCTTGTCAGTTCAGTCGTGTTGAGCGATTTCTTTAACGCGGATCGAGTCTTTGTAGCAAAGTGTTCTTGTGTTATAATTGTGCTGAACTTTATTAGTTGACATTTTTATTGCATGTGAATAATTTTTAGTTTATTTGTTGTAAGAGACTATCTTGTTGGTTATAATTTATTAATTATAATAATTAAAGCTGGTTATTAGTGATTTCATTGGTGTCTTGTATTTTCTTTTCCACTGTGCCATACGACGATCAGGGAGACCGTCGCAACAGTATTTATTTTACTATTAGCAATGAGTATACCACGGGTGAGCCATGCAATAGTACGACCAGTAGAAGGCTCGTAGGTTCTGAGGCATTATTATCGGCTACATGATGAATAGAAATGTCCCTATTTTTACCGGAATACGACACATGAAGACCAATTAAGGTCACAGTAGTCAACCTACCGGATACAGTCACTACGCGTCAGTGTTAAAATTCGATTATTAAAGAGTGTAAAAAAGCCGTGAATATAAACAGAAGAATATTTTAAAAATTTATTACTAGTCGGTGTACAAGTTCAAAAAAGGGGGAATTTTTTTATTTTGCAACTACTTTTAGATAACTGTAATTAATTAAACCACAAACGCAGTCAGTTATGTAAACCAAAGTGATAAAGTTTATTCTTAATTGAGTGAATTATATAAACCAAAATACTTTTAGAATGTCAGTTATTAAATAAACATTCTGTTGAAGAATAATTAGCTTTTCAAAAAAAAAACAGCTATACAGCTATACTCTCCGTCCCCTCGGCTTATAGTTCCATAGTTGTTTGGGGATGCGGCAGCCATCCAATCGTCAAAGATGCTCCCACCAATTCAGCCGACACTGGGCGATCCTATCAAGTACACTCATAGTATTCAGTTCCTGCCGTATATCTGCGTTTCTTCTATGATAATGGAGAGTATACCCTGCAACGTGTCGGAGAAATTTCATTTCAGCCGCTTGGATGCGACTGGCCTGGCAATTCTTCCAAACTAATTGATATAACATTACGTTAACTACTTCTCATTAAATATTATATCCATTTTGTTCCTTTGAGTTATTAGTGTCAATTCTTATTCTATATTCCTATTTATTTCTCCCCTTCCCTCTGTTTTTCAATCACGCCTTGACAGAGAAATGTTTAAGAAACAAAATTGTAGCATTAAAGTACTTCGTAGGCTTACACAGCCGGAGTCAATGTTATTAAAATCCATTTCCGGGGTCTTTGGCCGTAGTCCATTGTTTCTTTCCAAATCAGACGTTTCGGTAGTATCACCAACTGCAATCATCAGTGTAAAAAAATCGAGCTGCACTAACGTAGGATGGTACACGTTTCAGACCACAGTACTGAGGTTATGGCTGATGGCAGTTGATGGTCTGCCGAAACGTCTGTTTTAGAAAGAAACAATGGAATACGGCAAAACAGTCTGGGAATGGATTTAATAACATGTAAGTAACCTTATTGCTACGTTCGCTGAGATTAAAGACAGTTACGTAACGCTTTTAATATTTCAAGATAGTACTTCTACATGTTTCTCGAATAGCCCAGCGCATACAGCTGGCACGCTGGAAAGTTTCAATTTCACCTGGCGACATTACTAGTGTGGATAAAGTGATTGTTATGGATTATTGGAACATGGTTATTCTGCTAATTACAGCAAGACTGTAATAAGATGGCATTTATTATTTGACGATTTAACTTGAATTATTGTGTAAGAGTGCTTTGTACCTGAAAAATAAAACATTGAAGCTGTCAAATTTTATGAAATCAAATTTTTTGAAACTGTGGCTGTCCCTACATTCTTGTATGCTAGTGAAACATGGGCTCTTGGTAAAAGGGACGTACAGAGGATCCAGACAGCTGAAATGAAATTTTTAGGAGGGAAGCAAGGTTGGTCTCTGTTAGATCGGAGAAGGAACGCGGATATTAGACGCGATTTAAACATTGTATCATTGCACCAAAAGATTGAAGACTACAGAAGGAGATGGCGCATATCATACAAGACTACTTGTATCGCATACCTGATATACGTCTACATTTGGCTGCCTTGGGTTATCACCTTACTGGGAAGAGAAATGTCGGTAGACCGAGGAGGAATGGGTTCCGGAATAGGTCCAAGGCCTAATCCTTGGAGTGGCGATGATGATGATGATGATGATGAGTGCTTTGTTATTCTGAATTGTTGTTTGGATCCAATTAATGTTGGTAATTAGTGACTTCATTGGTGTCAGCTATTCTGTTTCCAGTCAACAACACGACGATTCGTGTGATTGTCGTAATATTATAATCCCAAACCTTTAATAATTATCATATTGAACAGACATCTTTTATTTCAATTGTAATTAATCTTTATTTAACCTTACATTTTTACATTATTTAAGCTATTTTAGTTATAACATATATGAAATAAATTTCGTAAGAGCCGCGGTCTAAGACTGCTGAGAAAACTGCTATATAACGGTTTCACGATCCAGCACCCAGCGCACAGTTCCTATTGTAGTTTGTTGTTCATGTTATGATGTTTCATATTTGTTACGTTTACATTATTTCCAACAAGCTATTTTACAGTCGTCGAATATATTTACTTTTGTCCTGATCGTATTCATGTCCAGGTACACGGTTACTTAGCACAAACTTGAGTAATTTCAAGTGAGTAAAAATTAGTATGCAGGAACACAGCAGTATTTTATATAAATTACACAATTATATTTTTCGAAATAACCTAAATTAAAAAATAAATTTAATTAATTTTTTGCCTCTTTTAACCTAAAATATTTCGATAAATCTATAAAGTCTAATGGAAAAAATGTGTCTTCTAAATAATATCAGAATCTAAACATGATTTAGGAAAAACAATTTCATTAACATGAAAATGAAATCTACTCGTTAGTCTTTGAAATAAGTTTGGATTTAAATATTTGTAACCTACATAAATATGAAAAATAGGACAAAATTAAATACTAAAAATAAATTGTAATAATTAGAATTTGATAATAGTAATTTGTAATTATCAAACTATAAGTAATATAATCCTTTTACATTATTAAAGAAATACATTTAGAAAGTTCCAGAATATATATACTGTACATCGGTTTTAACCTGTTACAGTAGAACCTCCACTAACCGAAACAATTTAAACCAAAATATCGTTTAACCGAAACGACCGACCAACAAAAAATTATATATTTCCGCTTTTTACTACAATGAAAAATTGTTTTTTTTTGGCGGTTCAGTAGACCAGTGGGTATGGCACCTGGCTACTAATCTAGAAGTCCCGGGTTCAATTCCCGGGCCCGCACCATAAAATCAAGGTGCGCTTTTCACCCCTCAGGTCGACTCAACCTGTTGAAAATGAGTACCTGGGATAACACCTGGGGATAATAATGGGCGGCTGAAGCGTAGTGCTGGCCACATTGCCTTTCCTTATATGCCGTACGGCTCGCATATGGCAGCCTACCTTGCCAGACTCCTAAGCTGCTTCGGTGGTACACATGGGAGTCATTATTATATTAAAAATTTTTGTTTTCCTGATACAACACGGATTAACGATTGAAGAAAAATTGGAGGCAATTAAAACAATTAAAAATGACGAGATTTTGCAAACTGTGGCACCTGATTTTTGTGTTGGTGTTTCTACTGTTTCTGATTGGGTCAAGACGAAAAACAAGTTTGACAGAGTAAAACAAGAAAACAATGAAGACGTATCAAAACGAGAAAGTAAATGAGGATCTTTTTTATGGTTTACGCAACAAAGGGACGATAAAGATGATGACATAGCAGAGAGCAGCAACCATGATACCGATGACGAGATCTTCGTTGCCTTAGAGGTAAGAGATTTTATTTTGGGTTAGTGTATTAAATTAAGCTATATGAAATACGCGTTTTTCTCACGGAGTCTCATTCATATTTTCAGATATCGTTACGGTTTTTCAAACGATCAGAAGAATTAAAGACCTTTGACGTTTTGCTAATGAAGTGATGGCGAAATATTGCTGCAAGAAAGCTATGTGAAAAGAAAAAGCAAAGGAAAATATTCCCAAAAAATTCATAAAACTAGTGTTAAAACTGACTTTATGTAGTTTTATTTTTATTAAAATCTTTTGTTAATATTTTATTTTACCTCCAGTTATTTTACCTCATACTTTGAAAAGGATATCTTAATTATTATCCGAAATTTTGGTTATCCGAAACTGCCTTCCTCCCTTTGTTTTGGTTAACACAGGTTCTACTGTAGTACTATAGTATTAATATTATTTATTATTGTTAAATAACTACGTGTAAGTATGGACGATTATGTGTGTAAGAGAAAGAGAGAGAGAGAGAGAGAGAGAGAGAGAGAGAGAGAGAGAGAGAGAGAGAGAGAGAGAGAGAGAGAGTTAGAGAGGATAAGAGAGAGTAAAACAGACTCGGAGAGAATAAACTGTCATATTCCATAATCCCGAAAAATTAGCATATCACGGCTGATTGACACTCTGATTTCCTTTGTTTATATACGTTAAAATAAGCCGAAAATAATTGCAATATTAGGTCACTGGTGACTATAGATAAACCCATATATGACAGCAGCTTCAATATACTAATAAACAGAGAGAATTATATAAACGCATACGTGTGTGATTAATTATGTCATGCGGGATAACCGTAGGTATTCAAGATGCGGACTACAAACACAAACTAATAAGTGTACTTCAAGTTTATATCACTTTATAAAAATTTTTAATTTTGAAATTATTCGTGTTAATTCCAAATGATTAGTTGGAGGCTCACAGCTTAATATTTTAAAAATTATTTTTTACAAGTAATTCAAACATAAGTTTGTAGGCATGCACAAATATAAGTAATAAACATAAGTAAGTAGGCCTGTACATTAAAGACATTTGATTGTAAAAATGTTTTATATTACTGTATCAGATCACACTATTACATATGTAGCCAATAGAGAACAGAATTTATCATACATACATATCCGGCACTATAGTCCAGGATGAACCTTGGCCTCCCTAACGATCTGCCTGCAGATAATCCGATCATTTGCTTTGGTCTTCCACGAACCTACTACTTCCTAGTCTTCTTCTACGATGTCTTGCCATCGTTTTCTTGGCCTGCTTTGTATTCTGCAGCCATCTATATTCCCAATCATTATCCTTTTGGTTGTCCATTCTTTCTGTATTTTCTATATAGCTGATCCTTATGTCCTGTATAAATCGGAAGATATCTCCTGTTTTAGAATAGAATCTATTTCTTGATTAGATCTGATCCTTTATTCTTTATTACAACATACTGGTCCGAAGATTCTTCTAATAATTTCTCTTTCTAAATTCCTCGTAGCCTTCTCATCAACTACTCTTAATGGCCAGGTTTCAGAACTGTATGTCACTACAGGCCTGATGAATGCTCTGTACATTTTTAGTTTAGTCTCTTAGGTGAGAAGACTAAATTTTAATGATTTTACTATATCAAAGTAAGCTCTATTGATAGGAATTAACAAGTATATAAATTATATAGAAGTAGCGCAGAAAACTTCTTTGAGAAGACTTTTTTAAGCTGAACCAAGTAAAAGAATGGTTTCAAGTAAACATATCCTATAGGAAGTAATATAATAGCAGACACTTATAGAATAGAAATTATATTTCAAATACAACTGACATCGGCCGTGAAAGATCTATAACAATATTAGAACTTATATTTCTTTAATAGCTGTAAGCCTGAGACGGTGCTCGTCATACGTAAAAGCAAGTGTTGTCCGTTTCTAGTTTATTTACGTGTAAATGTGTGTTGTTTCAACTGAAAATAAAATAAAAATTAAAATTAAATCATAAGATTTAGTTTAAGATAAGGAGATTCTTAATTTAGTCTCCCGAAAAGTGAATTAGTATTTTAAATTTACAGAACTTAAACAGACTGTAAGGTAGTATACACAATGAAGGAGGTATTCAAGAAGGTTGTGAACAAAAGGCGTCTGTTCCTCAGTTAATCTGTCCCTTGTTTAGCCAACGTTTGTATTAGTCTTGCAAAACGTCACTTTGTTCAAAGCAATATGAGTCGCGTGCTCTTTCCTGAAGTAATTCAGCAAAAATTAAAATACAAAATGGAATTATAGGCCAAGGGGACGAAGAGGTGTGGGACGTCCGAGGAAGCGCTGGAGTGGAGTAAATCTTTGCCTATTTGAGACGGGTAAAAAACAGCTTAGTTCGATCCTTGAAGATGACGATGATGATGATGAAAATTAAACTACAATTACCGAAAGGATTACTAATTACTAATTTTGTTAGAATTACTATCTGACCTTTAATAACTAATTCTATACAAATAGTAAATTTTATGTATTCCAAGGGACAGTGCAAGTTCCAGAGTGGGTTCTATTTCTCGCCCTTTCTTAATCTTCCTCCACAGAAGTTTAGTTCTCAACCGTTTCACTCTATTTCTTCACAACACGTTCGTTTGTCTTCTTTTTACTTGGATTGTTTGCTATATAAATTTTGTCCAAAATTTTTCTTTTATTAATCATTGTTAATGGCCACGCCTGTGCAGTCCGCTTTGCCCCTATCGTTTAATTTACTGTACGTACAAGATAACCACCGCACTCGCTCTATCTCTTAATTTCAGATTTTGAGTCACCTGCAAAACAACTATCTAAATTGCGCATCTCTTCAGAAGGAAAAGGGTTAAAAAACAAAAATAAAACGTTATGGTCTATGAATAAAAATATTCATTAAGGTCTCGTCATGGAAATACAAAAGAGAAAAACGGCTATTTAAAAGTGGTTTACTGTTTTGACTTATTCCAGACAGAGGCACTGTGGACAAACGCTGTATGTGCACCGACACTTAACAAATCACTTAACAAACGTTCTTAACTGTATATAAAATGTAGTTAGTTTACATCTGTAGTTTATATTATAAACAACAGCTTTGGTTTTCAGTTTACCATTCATTTTCCTTGTCACAGTTTTAAATACTTTGACTATTTTAGAATAGAAATTCACAGTGGCTCCACTCATTCTGAGCAAAAAAAATATCCGTATCTATTTACAAACAATCGACAATCGACAATTGTTATTTATTATTAAGTAAACACATTCATACACAAAATACTATAGAAAGAAACGTACAATACACGAAATATAGAAAACAGTAATAAAAGCCAAATAAATAAATAAAGTAAAATAAATGCAAGTACAAATAAGTAAATAAACTCCATAATTGAGAAAAAACTGAAAAAATAACAAAGACTTGTATTGGGAATTGAATGCAATAACCTACAAAATAATTTTTAAAATAAAAGATCCAATTCTTACGTTCTAAGGCAAAAAATATTTTAAACATTGAAAAAATACAGATTTAGTGACAGAAACAGTTTTTTTTTTAAACACGGTTGATTATTGTTTACGAGAAGTAGACAATATTCAGAATATAAGGACTAACGTTTTAAGTCATGCAGTAGTTTTGACAAGTTCATTTATTTCCAGTAACACCCAAATTACTGTGTCGGTAGCAACAATGCTAGAGGGCGGCGGTGTTTAATTAGTTTAGCACAAAGAGTACCAATCTCATTTTCCCACAAATTATCCCTCTGTAGATGTAATGCAGTAATGCCTTACACATTTTTGGTAACTCAATAACAGACAATAGACTGGAGGGCAAGTACGTAAGTGGATTAAGTTACAACTAGACTAAGTTCATTATTGTTCATCTGTAACCTGTTATGTCTATATTGTAGAATACAAGCTTAGTATGTATGGAAATATATCTATAGAATACTGATTAGTAAAACTTCGACAAAATGTGAGCTAATACATAAGGAAGTACAAAAATGAAAATGTGTTAGTTGAAAATATAATGTATCTCTTCAGTGATATTTAGTTTATTAACTCAACGACGAACACAAAATGTTACAACAATTACCCATAACAAACTGTTGAGGAAATTTTAAAGTGTCTACTAGTAAAGAGTAAATTTGTTTAGGCAGTGTTTGAAACGTACTAGAAAAATGTCCTTTTTGAATTATTTATACAATAACCTTTCGTTTCTTCTTTTGTTTAATATTAATGTAAAAGTTACAATGCAGAAAGTATGGCACCAAAATGAAGTAGAATTTACGACTTTGTGGTAACAAGAAGTAGCATAACTTTTCTGCGCACGTGTGTGTGTGCGCCCGCGCGCAATGTTCTACATTTATGCTCTACTTGCCTGCCGACTTACGGTGAGAAAAACACTATAAATCACAAGTTCAACCGACATGATTGAAGATAGTTTTTCCGTTCTACAATTTACGGTTATATTGAGTTCATTCAATTTACCTGCCAAAGTTTCTAGAGCCCCATTCTGTCTCAAGAATTCGAAATATATATGACTTTGTATGTACTCTTGTAGATTTCCACAGCCAATGTCTCGTAATTCTTATTCTTTCTGACTACTGACACGCTTATTTTCTTATATTCTTACAGCCAAGTGTGATATTACTTTTTGTTTGTTTACTATTCAATATTTCAGCATGGTTTTATGTCCACCCCACTTGTTTCCAGTTGATAGTAGTGCAGGGGACGTTTATACTGGTTTTGAAGTTACCGGTCTGTATCTGTGTAAAAGGTGTTGGTTTGTTCTCTACATTGTTTGTTAACTTTAAACAGACTCATCGGTGTTTGCCTTTTTACAACATTTCTAGAACATTTTGCTCTATTAAATATATATTTTTTATAGTTTTCTTGTTAAAAGAGAATTTAAATTATTTGTAATTCTTATTTCAACAATTCTGCTTTTCTGCTTTCCAATGTGTAGGTCTAAATGATTGCGCTTTTGTCCAGCTGTACAAACATTCTATAAAACTGTAGGACTCAGATAAGTTGGTAGACCCAAGAAGAGATGACTGGAGGATCTTTGAAGGAATAAGCAGCACCTTACCTATGTCTCGTGATGTGAAAATGATGATGATGAAAACTATGACAACGACGACGACAATGACGACGACGACGACGACGACGACGACGACGATGATGATGATGATGATGATGATGATGATGATGATGATGATGATGATGATGATGATGATGATGATGATGATGATGATGATGATGATGATGATGATGATGATGATGATGATGATGATGATGATGATGATGAAAATATTAATTAGATTTATGGGAGAGAAATAAATTGTTCAAATTTACTGATTATATAATAACTTTTATGAGGTGAAACTACAACCATGCAAAGACTAACAAAAAATTATGAGACAGGATGGAACAAAAACAAATTTTAGAAAACGAAAGAGACAAGAACATTTAATAAGTAGGAATATGTAAGAACAGGGGTATCAAATAGCACAATAGTACAAGTAATTAGATACAAGTACTTAGGTATCATTTTGGGTAATTTCAGACTAGTGGCGACTAGATTGGGAGTACAACGGCAGGATACCACGTACTTAGGATGAAACAATTTTTAACACACTACGAAATACGTAATTAGGTTATAATTTGGATTTGAATTTAAGGAAATGTCTACCTTTAAGCGTGAAACTTTCTGAGTCTGAGTGAAAGTTTCTTAACTGTGGCTGAGAACGGACTGATGCCCACGAGTTTTGGCCATTCGTAATTAAAATAAATTTCGGATCAAAGATTTTGTAAAACGTTAAATTTATATATTGCCTTATGCAAAATATCACATACTGACACCTAATTACATGAAATTATATAACTGAATATAGTTTAAGCTGTAAGTAAATATCAAAAAATAGAATTCTATAAGTATTTTAATCAATATTTCACATTATCTTTATCTAGTACAATAATTTATACATAATCTGTTTCATTGTATTTTGTACGCAAGAAGTACACTGCATTAAACAGAAGACAAAAATTGTATTTTACACAAGAAAATTATTTTAAGAATATATAAAAGATCTCTTGCAAAGATAAAAAAACATATATTCCATATGATAACTTGGTTATTCAATTTTTTTTAAATATGTTATAATGCTCCAATACCGGTGTGAGACGTCAAAGTTGTAAGAGAATTGCAAACTACACCGTCGTGTTCGGAGAAGTGAAAGGAACATTATACTTCATCCAATCACAGTTATAAAAATCTAATAATTTAAAACAAATACAATAACTCTATCTCTTTAATGCCAGTAATAATTATCTTAAACACTTGTCTCTGTAATTATCTATGAATTCAGTGATACGTTGGACGCTGAGAGTAGATGATACGCTCCACCAACAGACGTATACTATTTCCGTTCTTAGTTTAATCCTGATGTAAACAAACCCACATGGCAAATCTGAAACGCTATTGGTCAGGGCCGTTGACACTGTTCACACAGTTGTATTACGCGCATGTGCAGAATGTCTGTATAGTCATGTAAGAGTTATCTTGCCACATAAATCGGGACAGGTCGTTTTAAGACTTCCTGCTTATCAGTGTATTCTGAATCGTATTGAATTAATATGGAGCTAGTTGAAAGGATATGTTGCCTGTCACAACAGATTAGCTGCATGATCTAAAACAATTTGTTGAGAATGTGGTAAATGAAACAACGGCGGACAAGTGGAGTCATTGCATGCAGCATATAATCAAGACAGATGATAAGCTATGGCAACTGGTCCACATTACCGACGTCGTTGTGAACAATGAACAACTTATAAATAATAACGCTGACTCAAGTGATGATACAAGTTCAGGCACTGAAATGAAAGGCATTGAATTACTCTTTGACAGCACCTGATAATATTCAGTACACAGGTAATTATCCGAGTGGAGAAACCATTAACTTCCAAGGGTAATAATCTCGGGAGTTGGCATCCATATTGATTAACTTCCATTCCGTCCACAGTTGCAACAGCCCACGTGGACAGCATTAAAAGGAAATGCACTATAACCATTCAGCTCAGCTGATAGTACGCTTTGATAGTACGTAGATCACTACGCTTTGTTAGCTACACTCCTGTCGTGTTGTATATTTTAAGTATTATCAGTTAGTTTTCTTTCTGTAATCGCTGCTAGGGGTTACTGAAATAGTTGTTCCGTTTCAAAGTTTCCACTGAAAGAGAAATCACCTTGAGGCTCCCTTTCGCTAGTGAAAGTGAGTTTCGGCTAAACTCGTCACTCTTAGAAATTGTAAATAAGTTTCAATTAGTAAACAACCGAACAGTATATAAACGGAATGAAATATCCGAACGATTATCAATTCCCAGAGGGTTGCAGTACGACATATTGTCAGTGACAGGGTCGTCGAATAGTTGACTTGTTGTAAATTAGGTAAAGCAGAGAATTAATTTACAATTGTACGTCAAGAAGTTGTTAAAGTGTTTAAATTGATTAAAGAGTCATTATTATAAAGTAATAAAGAACAGAGTCTCAGAAGAGTTAATGCAAAAGAAAATTAAATGTACTACTTATTGTGAAATAGAATATTAATAGAAATAACTAGTAGCTTTACATTGTATCAGTATCAAGTAATCTTCTCATGGTAGAATAAATTATTCTTTTGGTATCTTTTAAATTTCTTAATTCTTAATCAGGCATGTACTCATACTAAAGTTTGCTTAGCCACTCGAGCAAACAGTAAACTGTCATTATCATCGTACAGTTGGTAACAGTCGTCTGCTTGCTGACTTCAGAAGTAATTGACGCCGAAGCTAAGGGGGATCGAGAAAGCAATAGGCATCATAATTTACTACGTTGTACGCACAAGGAAACTTATAGCAACAACGTAAAATGATAAGAACTTTAATTACACTATAAGACGAAAGCAGGTTCTGGCAAACCACGTCGTGTGCCTATTTCATACGGAATAAACTCTCTCGTAATCGTCTCTCTCTTGATTACAGCACATGTTCTGTTTAGCAAACAGAATAATCCTTTAAGGAATTACAAATAGTTGTATTCAATTTAGAAAACACTTAGTTCAGCGCTAAGCATTGGACAAACACGAACCACTTCGTCATTTAATGCAGTTTTCATGTGTACCTGTAACTGTGTTTACTCTTTTACTTCCTACTATCTTGAGTGCACTTAGTGTACACTTGTTTTCTAAATAATTACTATTAATTCATTTGTATCTTTTGTTGATTTAGAAAAGGCCTTTGATAACATTAAGTGGAACAAGCTGTTCAGTATTCTACACAAAACAGGAGTGCCCTACATAGAACTTAGACTGATCCAGAATCTTTATAAGCACAAGACAGGCATAGTTCGATTTGGAAACCATGAAGAGGAAGCAAGCATTGAGAAAGGGGTAAGACAGGGATGTTCTCTGTCTCTATGTTTGTTTAACTTGTACGTTCAAGAAGCGATCGATAGAGTAAGGGAAGACACCCATTTCGGAGTAAACATACACGGGGAAATGTGGACATGCTTGGGTTCGCAGATAACATAGCAGTGACTGCAGAGAGCAACGAAGATCTACAAAAGATTCGTGGCACAATGGATCAAGTAATGAAGAATGAATTCAATAATAATGGCTCCCATGTATACCACCGAAGTAGCTTAGGAGAAGGCAGGGTAGGCTGCCTTATGTGAGCCGTACGACAGAGAAGGAAGGCAGTGTGGCCAGCACTAAACTTCAGCCGCCCATTATTATCCCCAGGATGTTATCCCCAGGTACTCATTTTCAACAGGCTTAGTCGACCTGGGGGCTGAAAAACGCACCTTGATTTTATGATGCGGGCTCGGGAATCGAACCCGAGACATCTAGGTTAGTAGCCCGGTGATATGTATCATAATGAATTCAATATGATAATAAATAAACAAAAGACCAAAATCCTACTCTGTAGCCGGAAGGAAGAAGATCCAGTCAGAATAACTCTTGGAAATAATGTTCTTCAAGCAGTTAAAGAATATAACTATCTAGGAAGTAAAATCAATAGTGATGGACGTAGCAGTAAGGGAAATTATAAGCAGAATTAACCAGGCTAAAATTCCTTTGAACAAACAGAAAAACCTCTTCACTTCAATCAATTCAAAATCAGCCTAAAGATAAGGAAGAATCTACTACAACACGTGTGGAGTGTTGCCCTATACGGGAGTAAATCTTGGACAATTAGAGAAAGTGACAAGAAAAGACTCAAAGCATTTGAGACCTGTTGCTACAGAAAAATATTCAATATAAGCTGGAGGGAGAAGATAACGAATGATGCAGTCTTTAGAAGAGCTCAGAAGAAGAAGAAGAGCTTTCTACAAAACTTAAAAGGAAGAGCTAAGTTTATAGGGCATATACTACGACACAATGGGTTGGTTAAGAGAATAATAGAAGGAACAATTGAAGGGAAGAATCACAGAGGACGACCCCGTTTAGACTACATGAAACAGCTTATGGTCGACATGAACTGCACATCATATTGTGAGTTGAAAAGAAAACCAGAGAAGCGTGAAGAATGGTGAGCTGCTGCCAACCAGCCCATGGGCCGCTAACCTATAAGAGGACCACTAATTCAAAGTGACGATGTTACTCTGAAATTTAAAATAGTTCCATTTAATTCTTCTTAATTATTTGTATTAATTCAATAGCTGTTAACACCTATCGGATTATATATTTTAAATATTACTGATCGTTACCCTTTTCTCTAATTGTGTCTTTCTCATCAGAACGTCTGCTCTGTTTTGCTACATTTGTTTCCAAAAATGTAATAGCTTAAAAATTGTTTTGTTGGCCTTTCTCACACTCATAAACAAGTGTAGAAAGGGCCATCATCTTGTAGAATTTTAAGCCTGTTTCTTTGCTTGCTGACTTAAAAATTAGCCTGATGATCCCGCACATAATGTTAAACTTATGTAAACTTATTCACAACATCATTACTTGTATTATTAGGTACACTGTAGCCCAGGTGTTCAAAATTTCTGACTTGTTCCACGGCAGTACCATCTATAATAACTTTTGCCCGTACGGGATCACTTCCTTAAAAAGCCATTACCTTGGTCTTAAGTGTAGACATTTGTAATATTTGTAGTATTTGCAGATCCGATTTAACAAATGTATACCCACATATTACTTTTTTTAATTATTAATTCAACCAACTTTTGGAATGTTTTAAATGTGCAAAAATTACATGAAAGATATTGGCGATTAGTCATGTTTAATTGAAGGGTTTAGAATAAAATATTATGTTATACGAGCTGTTACCAGCGACGTCGCACGCAACTATTTGACTTTTAATTTTTATTTTAATGTAATTTTTATAGTCTATGTCTATATGGCGTTCTGTCAGCTCGTATAACAATTTTGTACTCAGTCGGCATTCTTTACAAAGCTGTTTTGAACACTTGTGCTAAATTATTACGTTAGTGCAACAGCCTTTGGAGATTTAAAACAATATTTATAAAGTACAACGTTAATTCAAAAACGTTAGCTTATTTATTTTAAGTGTTACTGTGTTATGAGAATTGTATATACACATTAAACGTTACGTTTTTCTCAACCATGGCTTTTATTTATTTCAGCAGTAAACTAAAAACCAAAAACCGTTGTCACCTAACCTCACAAATAAAAACAACACGTATTTCCCCTTTGCATTAAGAAATAGGAAAATTTACAATTAGTACACTTCTCCTTTTCCACATCGTATATCGATACAATCACATACTAAAAACATAAAAAATGTTGTGTAGGAACAGATAAAGGTACAGTTCCGATGCCGCTAATAGCAGTTGTTTATTTACTTGTTACTAGGCTAATTAATTCTAGTCTCCATGGAGTTGTTGATATCTATATACGCGTCAAAAAACGGGCATAATTAAAAGGGTCTAAATTATTCAAACAAGGCAGAATATCAAATTCCAAGTTAAACAGTGTTTTTTCCTTGAGTCAAAGATTACCTATGCAAAATTTGGTGGCAATCGGTGTAACGGTGTGGATTTGTATTCAATACAAACAAATCCTCAGACTTTGAGTGTTATATATATAGATTGATTAAATATAAACATTTGAAACTAATTGGTCATACCTAAATTTAGTTTAGCCTTTCTACTCACATAATCTTCATTTATTAGTAGACATTTGTAAACGAAAATCCATAACAATGAGTAACTGAAAGATAAATTGCAATTTGTTTACACTTTACTCTATAGCTGCCCCGTTAAAATTGCCGTATTAAACGTCTGTGAATAATAAACTTTAAAGCGCTGATAACCTACTCAGCGTATTTTGTTAAGCCGTATACTGCTTGAAAACATAAAAACACAGCTGTTTCCTCTCACTTGTTTTATCTTTCACAACATACATCCGCTTGCTTCGTGACCCAGATACATAAATTGACATCGTTGAACATGTAGTAAAAGGCTGAAATACACTTGTAACAGCTTCCGTTACTCTTTCAAACTAATTATTATTTAAACAGTTAGCAATATGACTTATAAGTGTAACAACAGAATTCAACTAGCTAAAGCTTGTGTAATCAAATCATCGAGAACAGGATAAGTACTTTAGTAAAGATAACATTAGAATGAATTTAACTCAACTCTGTCTGTATGTCTGTCTGTCTGTCTATCTCTCTCTCTCTCTCTCGTCCCACCTTGCCCTTAATGATATATATGCCTTTTATTGACATTTTTTCTTATAATATCACTTGTCACCACATTTTTTCTATTAGTTACAAATGCAACGTAGTGTAATACAGAATTGACGGAGATGCACAGCCTTGTCGAGATGTTTGTGACCATAGCTTGCGGAATAAGTGTTATAAAATAAAGGAGGTCTTAGGACAGCGTTTTAATTAAAATTTACTCCTTGGATTCTTAAATCAGCGGGTTCTTTCGTTTTATCGTAACAACCAGAAAAATAATGAGACGATTTTATAACCAAATAAAACAAGATAACGATAGTTTATACGGTATAACATGAGAAACACGCCACAAACTGTGAGCTTCTGCCGTAATGAAAACTATTTTTAATTGTAAAAGAATTTGTTGGTCGAAGCAAGTGCTAAGATGATGAGAAATTTAACAACACAGGCAAAGGAACAGCACCTCGCATTCAGAATTGGAAGGAATAAATCGGATAGGAAAAAACAGACAGAATTGCATAAAATTTACAGATGTGTTGGAAACGGATAAATTATATATAATAAAATATTGAGACCGTGGTAACATATACTTGTACTATTAAAATCCTATTAGATATGTGCCCTTGTACACCTGTCTATTAGACATAAGTGTACTGCACACACAGATAATTTACAAACGCATCTACTCTTAAGTCTATAAGTATAGTCACAAGAAACGAAAATAATTTTTTTGTCTAGACAATTTCTACTGTACTATTAAAACATTAAAACATATTCTTGCCACAAAACAGACAAAAGCACTTCAATAAGGTAGCTCGTCTGTTTATATGAAAACTCGACACAAAAGAATATTTTATTTCACGAAGGTAGAACTCAAGGTTTCACGCTGTCATGTTTATTGTTACGCACAAACTCAAGGACACGTCTTAAAGAAAATTTTATATATAAGAACTTTTCATAAGAGAAATTTTGATATTAACTTTTAGTGCTTGTACTACTGGCAACGTAAACATAAATACAGAAGTGTAAATTGAACGTATTAATAAGGAGCATTAAAAAATGTCATTATATATTTCTTTTAGGCGTTCAGCTTTAAGAATCTGATTTTTCTGTTTCACATTTTCTTCAGCTATACCTTTCGTGAGTAGGGGGAAAATGCCGGTTCTAACGCAGCCCGCAGGGCATATCTGGACCACAGCATCCGCGACTTGGACCACAGCATCCGCGACTTTTTCGTTGATATGTGTCAAGATCCGCGAACCGCTGGACCCGCAGCATCCAAATGGACCACAGCATCCGTGAATTTCCGCGAATAAATTTTTTTTATTTTTTTATTTGATTTTTTATTTTTTTAATTAAATTGATTTGCATATCAATGGGGTGGGATGAGGTTCAATGGACCACCTGCATCCGTGAATATAATTTTTTATTTTTTTAATAAAGCTGATTTGCATATCAGTGGGTGGTGGTGGGTGGGAGGTTCCAACTTGATGCATTATAGTGTATATTAAAATATATGATCAGAGTTACCAACCTTTGCATGAGTTCAAATTTGTCGTGTGTTATAATGTATATTAAATCTATATGATCAGGTTTACCAACCTTTGAATTATTATTATTATTATTATTATTATTATTATAGTGTATAGATATTTTATATGAGCAGGTTTGCCAACATTTTCTGTGGCGGGGGGAGGGAAATTCAAACGTGTGATACATTATTAGCAACACGTTATAATGTGTATATATATATATATACACCTATATGTATGTGCGGTTAGTCGATTGTGACGACGACGAAATCAACTTTCAATGGCGAAAAATTCAAACATTGATACATTAAGCGGTCTCCCTAAATCATATGTTATGTTCAAACCGTTTCTCCTCTCTCACATTTGAATGTAAGTAAAACTATCTCTCTCTCTCTCACACTCACTCTCTCTTGTTGTCAAACGTTATGTTCAAACCGTTTCTCCTCTCCCTCTCTCTCACTCCCTCTCTCTCTCTCTCTCACTATGTACATGAGTAGAGTAGTCGGTGTGTGATGGTTAAATAATTTTAGCTTTCTCTCTCTCTCACTCTCTCTCTCTCTCTCTCTCTCTCTCTCTCTCTCTCTCTCTCGTTGTCAAACGTTATGTTCAAACCGTTTCTCCTCTCTCTCGTTAGTGGTCATTACCGCGCATGTATATGATTTTAGAAAGTTTATATATATTCGACAAATATTAACTGTGTACGTACTTACAACGCACTCTCTCTCTCTCTCTCTCTCTCTCTCTCTCTCTCTCTCTCTCTCTCTCACTCGTCGTCAAAACGTTGACTTCATTTTTCATTGTATTAAATAATTAACAAACATGTTGTTACAGATGAAAACGGTAGTTGAAATTCACACAAATCTTCTGAGGTAACGGTTCCCACAAGTAATACAGTTCACACAAAAAAAATAAATAAAATTAATTGTACACATGTTCAGAGGTGTATAGTGAAATAAAATAAAATAAAGCCATAATTTGTTTAAATGATTAAATATATTAACAATATTTTAAAATTCACAATATAAAATTAATTTTTTTTTGAAAAGTTTATAAATTCACAATTCATAAATAAATAAATACATTATAAAATTGATATTTTTTCGAAAAGTTTATATATAATTGTGTCGTACTTGTAGGAGAAGCAACCTGCAACATAACAATACAATCAACATAAAAATCATGTTAAATATCACACACACACACACACATGTATAGTTGGCAGAATGCAAGAATGAACGCTTTACGCGAGTAACTTCTTAAATTATGTGTCATTCTCTCTCTCATAAGTTAATGTCCATTCAAATATTATTCATCAAAACTTTGTAAATTAGAATCTGCACTACATTCAAACAGACGCACACACAGTGATAAAAATTAGTAATGTAGGTTGTTACCTTAACGAGATACATGCAGAATTAGTGCTGTTACAAAATATATATATTAGGAAAGCCCACAGACTACTTTCATACAGAAATAGTTATCGCCTGAAAAAAAAAGAAACCACACATTACAAACTAATATGTATAAACACAAATATCGCTACAATAATAATAATACACAAACTTACGTTTACTGCCGTCCGAACTGAAGTGTGGTGAGGCAATAACTAAGGATATCACAGTGAGAATTTTGTTGTTGTTTTTGTTTTTAACAGGTGGTGTAACGTGGAATTTTAGCAGGTGGGGGAGCAGAGTCGTCGTCGCCGTCGGCAATTAATTTGGCACGTATCCGATAATGACCGTACGCAAGTGTATCACGGCCATTGTCTAGTATATAGCGCTTATCATCATACGGTGACAACGCTTGCTTATTTACGCGCATCGTGTACAGCGTATGATGATCGCTACGTAAACACAGCGCACTGACAGAAAACTGACAATGATCAGTGAGACACCTGCGATACATATCGTGACGCAGACTCCTCTTAATAGCAACTCGAGGTACACCTTTACACACACGTTTTTGACACTCATTGCTAGAATCTTCGTGGGCCACAAGGAACGAATAACATTTCGCTCTGAGACCTACGAATTCTCTAATAGTACGACCACACGTTTCATCCTTCAACAGCCCGACAACCTTTTTGTTCTTAAGGCTATAACAAGGATGAGACGTGGGGTAATCCGAGATGTCAAAAACGTGCAAGTCCTTCTTCATGTCTGCATACAAGTCGGATGTTTGAATAGTATACATCAGACTGTCTGTATCTGTCATTAACAATCTAACGTTGCGGCCGTACTTGGCGACAGCATAACGATAATGAAAGTCGTACATTATTGTTTTGCTAACGTCAAGCACCGTGAAGCCGACATACACGGGACGGGAAAGAACGATGGATTTTTTACGGAGTGAGAGCCCCATCAGATCGTTCGTATAACGAATCATACGTTTTAGCCTAGGTGTGGAAACTAGTTTTTGAAGCCGTCGTTCATCTGAGACTAGTTCAAAGTCTATATGTTTCCGTACGTTCTCCAGCGACTTGCCGTATACGGCGTTGTTCATCAGTTTGAAAAGGTCTTTTTCAAAGCTGTTGACGGCTGCTTGCCTCTTGCGGGTGTTGAAATCGATAAACGGTTTCAACCAAGCGCTTTGCTTAAAACACAACACCCTATGAGTCGCTTTCAGCTCTAAACCAAGACTTAAATACAATTTCAAATTTCGATAATGGAGAACGTAATTTTGTTTGTCCTTCAAAGTCGTTAACAACTTTTCTACGGATGACCCTGATTCGTTATACGATGATCTGTATATACTCTCGTGTAAACGTTTGGAAAAGGGAGAAAGGATATCGTGTGTTACGCGCTGGCGCACAGGTGCAAGCGGGTAGTCGGAATGCAGGTCGTGTAGGGTATTAGGATAGTGTAGGTCGACTTCGAGGATGTACCCGATGTCGGAATCATCACTCACATTACGTACGTCCAAGGACTCGATTTCGTTACGATCGAGCCATCGGAAGTCTGCGTAAGGGAGTGGTTGCGACATGGCTGCACCGTATAGATTGTTACAGTCCGTATACAGAATAAAGGAGGTCGGTTTCGAAACATCGTACTGATCTGGAATCAAAGGGTGTTTAGCGACAGCATGACGGTTGGATATCATCGCGCAGCCTCCGCGAACCCCAGACTCTACAAACAGATATTGATTTATCTCTGTCAACAGCTCTAATTCGACCCCTGTCATTTTTAGCATCGCGTTCCAAGCGAGTCCGGGAAGCGAGTAAAAATGACATGGGTCCAAGCAGTAATCGCGTAAGGCCATGTCTCGAAAACTTTCAAAGACATCGGCCAGCAGCATTACGTCTGTCAACAAATACAAATCATGGTAATCTCCAAACGTACGCAGATTGAATGCACTCCACACGTTTTGCGCGTGCTCGTAATCTGCGTCCGAAATAGATGATTCCATCAACCGGTTATCAAAGTGTTCACGAGCGGGTAGACTTGTTTCGTTGAACCGATCAATACTGTCAACGTACTCGTAAGGGTATACCCCCTTGCGTACGAGCAGATTGGTCTGTTCATCGAAACCCCGTCTAAGCATTTCCTCTCTAAGCAACGGAAATTGGCTCCCGGACGTGGACAGATTGGTAACGAGTGTATCCAGAGAGCGATTAAGAAATTGAAAGGAGTCTACGAACCGCAAGGGACCCAGGGAGAACGACACGTAACGCTCGCTGGATGTCGCGATGCAGGATACGCGTTGGTCCTTATATTTCCCCAAACCCAGCATTAAATGGTGACAGTCGTAGCCACGAAGGTTATGAAAGAAGACGGGGATATGACGAGGCATCCTGTAACTCAGATTACAGCTATTATGGGCTGCTCCCAAGAATTTCCCCGTAAGATGACAATGATTGCGTACCTTGTCATCGTCTGTCAAAGGGCGCTCACACAAATGACAAACGGTGGCGTTAGTGAACGCAACATTGTCATCATCGGACATAATTAATTGTACGTTATGTCGTACTACCTTCATCATATCCTCGGCGTCTTTCATCAACCACGAGAAGAAAGTGTCTACAACGTTTTCACCCCGATAAACTTTAGCCTCTCTCCAGAGGCTGTGCGTGTGATCGATGATAGCATAGGAGAAACCTGATGGAATATGCATCGCTTCGTATGATGTGGACGATACAGGAGGAGAAGTTATTTTCTGACGGGCACCGCTGCTATCGACTGAGTAGAATTCACCTAACTCTTGCACTGTCGTCGGGACGTTGTTACCAGGTGAACACGATTGAAGCGGAGTGATGAGGGACTCGAAGTCGGCGTAGACGGTGAAGGGTACTTTAAGACAGTATGCGTAATTTTTAAAGGACATAAACTTCTCCTCCTCCGTGGGCATTTTGGTTTTATGCTCGCCGTAAGGTGTGCAGTAGGGGAGATGATCGGACACACCATGTTCTGTAGTGCAACGATGCAGGCAGTAGTTACAGTAAAATGATTTATGAGCGTGTTTTGTAAGGGATGATAACAATCTACTCATGTTACTGATAAGACAGTAATGTTTTCGGCTATCTGTATCGGACAGAAGCAAAAGATTAATGTGATGCGACCTGTCCTTATTCGAGGTAATTCTCAGAGGGTAAACCTCATTTTTTGATTCATTTTTGATATTGTCGTCTATATCATAGCCGAAAACGTTTATAGAAATGTTAGGATTCTGTGCTTCAAATTTGGAAATGGACTTTAATGAAACAGGGTACTCGATACCGGTCATATTTAAGGTGTTTTTGAAGGGGGCGTATTTTGAAGCACGTTCTTTATCTCTTACTTGAGGGTGTATGTGGGCTAGAACAGACCACAGAAAACATATTTCATCTTGGGGGTTCTTGATGTTGACTACTGCCTTGGTGAGTGAGAGTTTTCGCGGGGTTGGAAGGTAGGAGGACGCTGCTAGAGGCTGGTACCGTCCAACAACCAGTTCCAGCTTCAGTACAGTGTCCACCGACCATCCGCTCCCGTCACGGGTAAAATTAGATATGCTATTGAAGATTTTATCATAGGATTCATCGAGTAGACAATTCAACTCGTCGCTGTCGTCCGTGAGCAACGTACGACAACGTCCGTGGAAGACGGCGTCTTTCGTTACCTCTTTCTCTTCACCACTGTCACCATATACCATGGTTTTGGTAAAACGTATCCTGCACGCAATATGCCACTTTATATTGCGTAAACGTGCCTGCTCTGCCTGAATATCCTCATGCAATAAAGGACGTGCCTCAGTCATTACGAATACTATGTCATGATCCGACGCGTTGACGTTCACTGGAAGGTAGTCGAAGGTTGTGATGCACCCTCGGACACTACTGTTCCTCTCGATATAAAACCGAGTCACAACTGAAACAATAGAAACATGAGTACTATTAAGCAATAGGAATGATAAATAACGTGTACACAAATTCATGTTTGTAGTAAATAAATAACACTCGTCAGGGTAATATGTCAGTTTATTACAAACCGTGAAGATGTCGGCTACTCCTGATTTTAGTATTGAAAGTGAAAGAATAAAATCGTTCAAGTATTGGGAAGTGACGTTTATCAGCCCTGACGAGTTAGCGTTTGCAGGATTCTACTTCTACCCTAGAAATTTCGATGTTTGTGGGCATAGTATGTCATTCGTAGACGATAGAGTTAAATGCTTTTGTTGTGGAATTGAATTAGTTGATTGGAAAGAAGGTGACAAACCTATGAAGGAACATGAAAAATTTTCATCTACATGCCAATTTCTAAACGATGTTAAGAGAGAGACTTTTCATACACACCAATAGACATAGTATGACTCAAACGTTAATTCGCATCAGCAAGTTTGCACGATACATAATTACAAAAAATAATTTCTTAACTGTGACAATTGGTATTGAACTTTTACCTTGTTCAGTCTGCTCCTGTCCACGTTCCTGCTTAAGGTTGGCCATGATCTTCAAGAGAGAGAGAGAATGAATGAATACTGAAAAACAAAAGGTACTGTTATAACGCTGGTATTATGTTAGTGTATCCTAAACGTTTTATATCAATTTGTAGCGCAGCAACATGAACGAGTCGTAAGTAAGACGCTGTTGCAAAAGTTCATCGGTTATATATATATATATAGTACGAGTGTCGATGCGTGTGCAACTGTACTAAAAAAGCTGTTATGCGCATGCGCAAATAATTCAAATGCACTTACGTAGATGACTGAAAAAGAGATCATTTACATAATAAATGTACGCTTAGACCAACTGTTTGTTAGATCGAGAAAAATTAAGTTTATTTTCGCACACACACACACGCACACGACGTAACCATTGGGTTGAATCATGTACACGTTAGGTCCAATTACGTTTGTTACATGTTGTGACGCACTGACCTAATATTTATAGTAGTAACATATAACAGCGTCTTACATACCACTCGAATCTATATATAACGTTCTGTTTCAGATGATAATACTAGTTTGAATATAAACAGACTGTGTATGAAAATGTATTTGTTGACAGACGTAATGCTGCTGGCCGATGTCTTTGAAAGTTTTCGAGACATGGCCTTACGCGATTACTGCTTGGACCCATGTCATTTTTACTCGCTTCCCGGACTCGCTTGGAACGCGATGCTAAAAATGACAGGGGTCGAATTAGAGCTGTTGACAGAGATAAATCAACATCTGTTTGTAGAGTCTGGGGTTCGCGGAGGCTGCGCGATGATATCCAACCGTCATGCTGTCGCTAAACACCCTTTGATTCCAGATCAGTACGATGTTTCGAAACCGACCTCCTTTATTCTGTATACGGACTGTAACAATCTATACGGTGCAGCCATGTCGCAACCACTCCCTTACGCAGACTTCCGATGGCTCGATCGTAACGAAATCGAGTCCTTGGACGTACGTAATGTGAGTGATGATTCCGACATCGGGTACATCCTCGAAGTCGACCTACACTATCCTAATACCCTACACGACCTGCATTCCGACTACCCGCTTGCACCTGTGCGCCAGCGCGTAACACACGATATCCTTTCTCCCTTTTCCAAACGTTTACACGAGAGTATATACAGATCATCGTATAACGAATCAGGGTCATCCGTAGAAAAGTTGTTAACGACTTTGAAGGACAAACAAAATTACGTTCTCCATTATCGAAATTTGAAATTGTATTTAAGTCTTGGTTTAGAGCTGAAAGCGACTCATAGGGTGTTGTGTTTTAAGCAAAGCGCTTGGTTGAAACCGTTTATCGATTTCAACACCCGCAAGAGGCAAGCAGCCGTCAACAGCTTTGAAAAAGACCTTTTCAAACTGATGAACAACGCCGTATACGGCAAGTCGCTGGAGAACGTACGGAAACATATAGACTTTGAACTAGTCTCAGATGAACGACGGCTTCAAAAACTAGTTTCCACACCTAGGCTAAAACGTATGATTCGTTATACGAACGATCTGATGGGGCTCTCACTCCGTAAAAAATCCATCGTTCTTTCCCGTCCCGTGTATGTCGGCTTCACGGTGCTTGACGTTAGCAAAACAATAATGTACGACTTTCATTATCGTTATGCTGTCGCCAAGTACGGCCGCAACGTTAGATTGTTAATGACAGATACAGACAGTCTGATGTATACTATTCAAACATCCGACTTGTATGCAGACATGAAGAAGGACTTGCACGTTTTTGACATCTCGGATTACCCCACGTCTCATCCTTGTTATAGCCTTAAGAACAAAAAGGTTGTCGGGCTGTTGAAGGATGAAACGTGTGGTCGTACTATTAGAGAATTCGTAGGTCTCAGAGCGAAATGTTATTCGTTCCTTGTGGCCCACGAAGATTCTAGCAATGAGTGTCAAAAACGTGTGTGTAAAGGTGTACCTCGAGTTGCTATTAAGAGGAGTCTGCGTCACGATATGTATCGCAGGTGTCTCACTGATCATTGTCAGTTTTCTGTCAGTGCGCTGTGTTTACGTAGCGATCATCATACGCTGTACACGATGCGCGTAAATAAGCAAGCGTTGTCACCGTATGATGATAAGCGCTATATACTAGACAATGGCCGTGATACACTTGCGTACGGTCATTATCGGATACGTGCCAAATTAATTGCCGACGGCGACGACGACTCTGCTCCCCCACCTGCTAAAATTCCACGTTACACCACCTGTTAAAAACAAAAACAACAACAAAATTCTCACTGTGATATCCTTAGTTATTGCCTCACCACACTTCAGTTCGGACGGCAGTAAACGTAAGTTTGTGTATTATTATTATTGTAGCGATATTTGTGTTTATACATATTAGTTTGTAATGTGTGGTTTCTTTTTTTTTCAGGCGATAACTATTTCTGTATGAAAGTAGTCTGTGGGCTTTCCTAATATATATATTTTGTAACAGCACTAATTCTGCATGTATCTCGTTAAGGTAACAACCTACATTACTAATTTTTATCACTGTGTGTGCGTCTGTTTGAATGTAGTGCAGATTCTAATTTACAAAGTTTTGATGAATAATATTTGAATGGACATTAACTTATGAGAGAGAGAATGACACATAATTTAAGAAGTTACTCGCGTAAAGCGTTCATTCTTGCATTCTGCCAACTATACATGTGTGTGTGTGTGTGTGATATTTAACATGATTTTTATGTTGATTGTATTGTTATGTTGCAGGTTGCTTCTCCTACAAGTACGACACAATTATATATAAACTTTTCGAAAAAATATCAATTTTATAATGTATTTATTTATTTATGAATTGTGAATTTATAAACTTTTCAAAAAAAAATTAATTTTATATTGTGAATTTTAAAATATTGTTAATATATTTAATCATTTAAACAAATTATGGCTTTATTTTATTTTATTTCACTATACACCTCTGAACATGTGTACAATTAATTTTATTTATTTTTTTTGTGTGAACTGTATTACTTGTGGGAACCGTTACCTCAGAAGATTTGTGTGAATTTCAACTACCGTTTTCATCTGTAACAACATGTTTGTTAATTATTTAATACAATGAAAAATGAAGTCAACGTTTTGACGACGAGTGAGAGAGAGAGAGAGAGAGAGAGAGAGAGAGAGAGAGAGAGAGAGAGAGTGCGTTGTAAGTACGTACACAGTTAATATTTGTCGAATATATATAAACTTTCTAAAATCATATACATGCGCGGTAATGACCACTAACGAGAGAGAGGAGAAACGGTTTGAACATAACGTTTGACAACGAGAGAGAGAGAGAGAGAGAGAGAGAGAGAGATCTCAATTTTATAATGTATTTATTTATTTATGAATTGTGAATTTATAAACTTTTCAAAAAAAAATCAATTTTATATTGTGAATTTTAAAATATTGTTATTATATTTAATCATTTAAACAAATTATGGCTTTATTTTATTTTATTTCACTATACACCTCTGAACATGTGTACAATTAATTTTATTATTTTTTTTTTTTTTTGTGAACTGTATTACTTGTGGGAACCGTTACATCAGAAGATTTGTATGCATTTCAACCACCGTTTTCAGCTGTAACAACATGTATGTATAATTTTAATTTATTTCGCTATACACCACTGAACCTATGTGTGTAATTATTTTGTAAACTGCAACCATGAAACAGAAGTATTGTACCAAATGTAGTACCACATGAAGAAGAGCGTATTGAAGATTGCTAGAGTTTGTTAAGCCGTTAACGTATGGATTTGTCATCTGTAACAGCACACGCACAGGTAATTACATTATAAAGTAGGAATTTCTTCTGACGTCTGCGCGCGAGAAAGAGAGTGAGAGTGTTGAATAAGGGAATTCTTGTCAACGTTTGCAGCGAGAGAGAGACATACACAATGTGTGTGTGTGAGCAGTGCGTACATTGTCCGACAGCGATTTATTGGATATCTGCTCGTCATTTGTAACGATGTACATACAATGGACGCAGAGAGTGGACACATGTAAGTAGTTCATTGACAACAACACACATACATAGTTAATATTTGCCAAATATATATATTTCTAAAATCATATACAGACCTCCCTAACAAGGATCAATCACACTGACTGGATTATAAAGCTATTAATTAATTATTTAATACATTGAAAAATGAAGACGGCGTTTTGACAACGAGTGAGAGAGAGAGAGAGAGACAGAGAGAGAGAGAGAGAGAGAGAGAGAAAATTATTTACTCATCACACCGACTACTCTACTCAATGTACACAGTAAAAGAGAGAGAGAGAGAGAGAGAGGAGAAACGGTATGAAACCTTCCACAGTTGAAACCTGCTCTACAAAACGCTTCACATGAAGCGTTATGTTAAGAGAGAGAGAGAGAATACGCATGTAAGTAGTTGACAACACACACGCACACATAGTTAATATTTGTTAATTATTTAATACAATGAAAAATGAAGTCAACGTTTTGACGACGAGAGAGAGAGAGAGAGAGAGAGAGAGAGAGAGAGAGAGGGCGTTGTAAGTACGTACACAGTTAATATTTGTCGAATATATATAAACTTTCTAAAATCATATACATGCGCGGTAATGACCACTAACGAGAGAGAGAAGAAACGGTTTGAACATAACGTTTGGCAACGAGAGAGAGAGAGAGAGAGAGAGAGAGAGAGAGAGAGAGAGAGAGAGAGAGAGAGAGAGCTAAAATTATTTAACCATCACACACCGACTACTCTACTCATGTACATAGTGAGAGAGACAGAGAGAGGGAGAGGAGAAACGGTTTGAACATAACGTTTGACAACAAGAGAGAGTGAGAGAGAGAGAGAGAGAGAGAGAGATAGTTTTACTTACATTCAAATGTGAGAGAGGAGAAACGGTTTGAACATAACATATGATTTAGGGAGACCGCTTAATGTATCAATGTTTGAATTTTTCGCCATTGAAAGTTGATTTCGTCGTCGTCACAATCGACTAACCGCACACACATAAAGGTATATATATACATTATAACGTGTTGCTAATAATGTATCACTCGTTTGAATTTCCCTCCCCCCGCCACAGAAAATGTTGGCAAACCTGCTCATATAAAATATCTATACACTATAATAATAATAATAATAATAATAATAATACAAAGGTTGGTAAACCTGATCATATAGATTTAATATACATTATAACACACGGCAAATTTGAACTCATGCAAAGGTTGGTAACTCTGATCATATATTTTAATATACATTATAATGCATCAAGTTGGAACCTCCCACCCACCACCACCCACTGATATGCAAATCAGCTTTATTAAAAAAATAAAAAATTATATTCACGGATGCAGGTGGTCCATTGAACCTCATCCCACCTCCTTGATATGCAAATCAATTTAATTAAAAAAATAAAAAATCAAATTAAAAAAATTAAAAAATTTATTCGCGGAAATTCACGGATGCTGTGGTCCATTGGGATGCTGCGGGTCCAGCGGTTCGCGGATCTTGACACAGATCAACGAAAAAGTCGCGGATGCTGTGGTCCAAGTCGCGGATGCTGTGGTCCAGATATGCCCTGCGGGCTGCGTTAGAACCGGCATTTTCCCCCTACTTTCGTGTAAATGTTCGGACGTCCTCTTCAGTGGTTAAATTAGGTTAGGTTTGGTAGTTAGCAATTCCACCGACAACGGTAATCCGGTAGCAACTAAAGTCATTTGTCTAATCATATGTCATCATTTAATTAGCAGTTGTATATTCTTTTGCCAATAAAAATAATTTTAACTTATTTTAACTACTCTTCTAACTTAACATAAAAACACGACAATATGTTTCCTGGATTTCAATTAACAAAATACTTAAAAAGTATATATTTTTTACATGGTATAGGCTATAAAAGGTTGTTTATTAAATGAGTACGGAAATATATATTTTTTTATATGCAAATCAATTGCTTACACGTGTGTGTGTGTGAAACATTATCTTACGTAAATTGGTGAGAACGAATTTTAAAGTTTTCAGAGAGCATCAAAATTTTAACTGGTTTTTGAATTCAAATGAAATGTGAATTTGGCTAAATGGAAAGAAAAATGTAAACGCAGATAAAACTGACATTTGTGGGAGACGTTATGAAATTAAGCTTTTACACTGAAAGTAAAGAACAGGCTTAGAACACAAGAGCTTATAAGGATTATTATTCTAGACATCTGTGTAAGGTTTCATCACAGAAATAGGTGAGAGAGGAAGGTTTTACTTTTTTATACAAAAATTAGTATAAATTATTAAATAATAATATATTTTGTTGAATATATACTAAGGCCGAACGTCGTCTTCTTATATCAGGTTTTAAGTCACTCATAAGTAGTTCATTTGGACATGTCTCTTTCAGTATTTTGGCTAAATCGTCAACAATCCTTAAGAATATGTCGTTATTTTCTTTTTTATGATAAAATCTGCTAACTGATCTGAAATTAATAGCTTCAACTGCTCACATATTATAATACTTTTTGCGAATTTTATATTGGAATTTGTATTATGCGGTACCAACTATGTTGTACCTGATTTTTTATCAATTATGTAGTGAACTGTGTATTGCTACCTACAAAGTAGTTTTAACTAGATCCTTTAACACACTCCCTACAGATTTTTCTTCTTCTCATTGTCTGAACGCGTATTTTTTATCGTTCAGACCTTAACTTTTATCTCTATACACCCTATCGTCATCATCAGCCATGGCTCTACAACACTTGGTGGGTCTTGGCCTGCTCCAAGAGGCGATTCCATTCTTCCCTATTGCGTGCCCTGGCTTTCCAGTTTCTTATGTTCAGCTTTCTGAGGTCCTCCTCTAGCTAGTCTCTGAATCTACTTCGGGGTCTTCCTCTTTTTCTACTATCCATTGGTTTCTGGTAGAAAACATGTTTCGTAGGCTGTCCTTCCTCCATTTTCCCTATGTGTCCAACTCACTTTAGCCTGTACATTTTGATTATCCTGACAATGTCCGGTTCTTTGTAAAGATGGTATAGTTCATAATTAAAGCGCCTGCGCCACATTCCGTTTTCTTGTACTTCTCTAAATATTGTTCTTAGAATCCGTCTTTCAAAGCGACCGACCTAGAAGTCTCTCCTAATTTTTTGTCATCGTCCAGGTTTCTGAAGCATATGTCAGCACTGGCCTGATAAGTGTTTTGTAAATGTTAGATTTCGTGCTTCTTGCGATGAAACTACATGCCATATGCGTTTTTAATGCATAATATGTTTTATTTTTGACGTATTTTCTTCTCTATACATCCTGTATAAGTGTATTATCTCTACGAAAATGTGATGCAATGTAAAGAGAATCAAGGTCAACGCTGTCCCTAATAATCATGTGCAGGGTAGCAAGAGCTAACGTGAACAGTAAGATTTTCTGTATATATATTTCATAACACAAGAATTTGTTAAAGTTATAATTCATAATACACTCACAAGTAATTCATATAACGCCTATTATACACACTCAAAAGAAGATGTTAGTTTCCCAAGTGGCTTGACGTCACTGTATATTACATTAATTGTGTTGTTCGTCAATCTCTCTTGAGGCAAAGCGTTACGTTACCAAGCTACGTACAGCGTTCGTTAGCGAGAACGTGTATTTGAGGTAAATCACAAATCACTTCAGAGACTTGAGTGCTCTCAGATTATTTATTCGTCTACGGGATAAAAGACAATCTCAGCTACTAGCTAAGCGGATTATTTTGTAAAACTTCAGCTTTCATTACGTATGCTTTGACTGGTAAACACACTGCATATTCCAACACAACCATGCACGAGAAAGAAAGAAAATTTATAGGAAAACATGCACGATTGCATCATGCCATATTGGTTCCATTAAACTTCAATTAGTGAAAGCACAAATACGGCCGCTGTGATGGTGTTAACCTTTTTTGAGTTCTACTAACAAAAAAATTTAAAGTTGCCATTAATTTAAATATTAATTAAACATTCCAAAAAATACCAGCAATATTTAGAGGTTACAATTTATTTCAGTTTTATGTCGAAAGAAAAATGTATCCCCTCCTTTTGCTTGCTTGTGATTTTTACCCACACTTTAGTATATAAATTCAATATACAGATACATCAACGTAGCTGGAAACCCACAGAGGGGAAATTTCCCCTCCGCTGACAAACTTCCCACTACTACATACGCGTGTACTAGTTGGTACAGTCACCACTGCAAGCAGAGTTCGGAACGCTTTGTTTGTGTCAGTGTTTGTTTAAATTTCAATCATTTAAGAGCTGATTTAAATATAAAAATTGCACACTCGTGCGCTCATAGCCCCCTGGTGGTAGCAAATATGCCTTATATTTTTAAGTCTTAAGAAAAATATCCACTGTCACTTTAAAAATAGAACCAAACAACGAAATGCAAATACTACTGGTAATTATGTGCTACTGTAATTTATAAATTTTGTAATGCAAATTATTTTCTATTTAGTGTTTTTGGATCTAAAGAACAACATTTATAATCGTTAACGTACTACAAATTAAACACAGAACACTAACAAAGCATACCGAAAATTATTGTAAATTATTGTAAAATTATTGTAGGCCTATAAATATGCCGACATTATCAAATTTCACCATTCATCACCTCACCCCACTTGCTCCTATTTATGCAGTAAAATAGGTCATTGGAACTACGTACTATAGAAGTAGGCCTACACAAGACAACAAAAATGAAAAATGGAATTATGTTTATACAAATTACCTTTCATGATTCCAAGGTCATCTTCAGGGCTCTTTTTCGTTTCATGTCAGTAGACGATCAGTAATATGCAGTCCTATGGTAACAAATAATTGCTAACTGTTCAAATAGAAAATAATAAAATTTTTACTGTGCAAGTCATATAGTAATATGACTTTTTTTATGGTAATGTACTTTTTTGTATCAAAAAAATTTTCAACTAAGTTAACAGCTATGACAGCAGGTAAACCACACTTCACATTAAGTCTTCAATTCCTGATAGAGTTTCTTCACTGTCCGTGTCCATTTGACTACATCCGCTGGCGCCATCCTCATCTGTGTCACTGGTTTCCCCTCCAAGTTGAATGATGAAATTTTCAACAGCGTTTTCTATTTGTGGTTGAGATGTAGGCAGTGAAAAGCTGAGATAGGCAGTACAAGAGATTTCCCTATTTTTAGCACGACACAACAGATGAAGACTAAGTAAGGTCGCTAACATTCTACTGAAGTTCGGAGTTTGTAGCAGCCATCGGTGGTTACCTAGGTATATTAGAAACTTTAAGGAGACACGGAAAGCAACAAAATTTTTTTGTCAAATTTTCGTTTTTAGCTCCAATTAAAAGCGGGGGGGGGTTTGAATGCACAGATGTGCGACACTTGTTATTTTTAACAAAAATTCTCATAAAAATATGCTTTTGAAAAATATATTACACCTTTGATAGATGCCGTCAATTAAAACTTCCATATTCAAACACGTATAACTTCTGAATCACTCCATCAAATTTCATGATTCTTTTTTCAAAACTTACTACATTTCATGCGCAAAAGTCGGCAGAACTCAGCTGTTCAGCTGCATTTAGCTGGCAATTGAAATAAAGTGTCTCCATGGAAACACTCAAAACTCAACTTTCTCATGTTTTCCGTTTTTTCTCGATTACCGAAAGTATGGTTTTTCAATACATAAGGAACATCATCAACCACTCAACCAATCGTTGTGAAATTTCCACACAATAATAGCAGTATGTCAGTATATATACTGAGTTTTTTCTGTCATGATAAATGCAAATTTACATATTCAAAAAATAGTTTCATAAAAATTTATCAACTTTCAAAAGTTAAATAGAAAACTTTTTTTTCCGCTGACATATTTTTTAACAAAAGAAACTCAGCTCTTGTGAAGATATCTACAGAAACTGCTGTAAAAATTTCAGACAGTTTGGTTTAGTAGTTTTTTATGTTTTTTAGTGTTCCTTATGTTAACTTGGCGGAAGATAGGGATTCCGTGTCCATTTAAACAAAATTTCAGTGTCAGATTTTTAAAGCTTAATAATTCTCTGTAAAATACCACAAATGGGAACAGAATTATATTTTTCTTTGCTTAAAACTTTAGAAGAAAACCTTTAAAAACTTCAATTCTTGAAAGCACAGACACGGGCGCCGTGTAACCAAAAGTGATAGTGTTAACCTTTTTTGAGTTCTACCAACCAAAAGCAATTTAAAGTTGCTATTAACTTAAATATTAATTAAACATTCTACAAAACATAAGCAATATTTAAACGTTAGAATTTACTATAGTTTTATGCCGATAGAAAAATTTATTCTACCAGTCCAATGAATCGATATTAAATTTTGTTTGCTAAGTCTAAGTAAAATTTATATATTTTAGTTTGCCAAAGTGACCGGTTGTTTCCTCACATTCTCTCTCTCTCTCCCCCCCTCTCCCCCTCTCTTTCCCCCTCTCTTCCCGTCTCAATCTCTCTCTCTCTCTCTCTCTCACGCACTCTCTTTCTTCCTGTTTTCTTTTCATCTCTGTCACTCTTTCTCTCAATTGACAGTCAGTTTTTGACAGACCTTAATGATTAGCATATTAGACTTTTCTTTCACTTTTAGTTGCTCTTTTATTATTTAATAATTTTAAGTACAATATAAAATACATAAATTTCTAGTTCGTCACAGTCTGTGATAACGGTTTCACGTCCAAACGTCCAATTCATAGTTTCAAATGCAGTCTCTTGTACCAGTCATTATTTTTTTGTACTTTTCATATTTCTATCCTTTCAATCCAGTTCGTATAGGGGCCTTCATTTTTCTTCACTTTTACCTTGGAGGTGCCCATGACTACTTGCATCTCACTTCTCTCCCATCTGCTCTACATGGCCTTAACAGTCAGCTGATGATGATGATGATGATGACACTTTCTCTATATTTTTATTATGAAGTTTTACATAAAATTCGCAAAAGTTTTTTGTTAACAATACCCAGTATATATAGTGTCCTTGAGTAAAATAATTTTAATAATATGAATAAAAAATTACTTGAATCTTATTAAAATAAGTTTACATTTTAAATATGTTTAAGCTACAGGTAAACATGAAAACGACAAACAACATATACCGAATAATTTTAAATCCACAAAATATGTAACGTTTTACTTTATTAAAGAAAATTATAATTAAAATTAACTTTTTTAAAGATGTTGGACGCCAAAATATCTACATTGGACGATAAAAATGTTTAAATATCTACATAGACTACATATTTCAGCGATGGACAGCTAAAGTTGACTCGGGAATATCACTTCAGCTATATATTCATATGAATTCATTACCTTATGCAGATGACAAGATAATGATACAGAAAACAGGAGACCAGTTACAGTGGACTATATTTACGTTCAGTAGCATCATACAAGACTAAGAGCTACAGATCTCTGCTACAAAATCTAAAATGATGGCGTTTAGAGGGAAGTACAAGACAGTCGTGAATAATCAGATTTTGGATCAGGTTAGTCATTTTAATTACCTGGGTTGTGATAGCTCATATGAAACCGATATATTGATTGGAATAGTACGCTAACGAAATGTAGACGCATCTGTGGAACGATTGTAGTACCTGAAAAATGAAACACGAAAGAATACACGAATGAAATTTTACAAATCCGTAACTCTCTCCACATTTCTGTATGCTAGTGAAACATGGACTCTTGGTAAAAGGGACGTACAGAGGATTCAGGCAGCTGAAATTAAATTTCTAAGAGGGACGCAAGACGCAAGGTTGTTCTCTCCTAGAACGGAAAAGAAACGAGTATATTAGACGCGAATTAAACATTGTATCTTTGCACCAGAAGATTAAAGACCACAGAATAAGATGGTGTAAACATTTGAACCGCTTGCCTGGTATCCGTTTACCCGTGGCTGACAGGGTGTATCAAACTACTGGGAAGAGAGATGTCGGTAGACTGAGGAGGAGATCTAAGACCTAGGAGAACAGGTCTAAGGCTTAGTACTTGGAGTGGTGATGATGATGATGTTAAAAATATGTTTACTTTACAACGGTTTAACTTATTAGTATGTTAGTGTTAATAAAATATGATTCATTGTACACCTATGTGCCAGTATGTGTATAATTTGAGAGTGTATACGGTTAAGCCAGCGCATACTTTTGTATGTGCGTGACAGAGAGAGGGAAAAACAGAGGCGGACATATGCTACATAATCCCAACACTCTGGCATGTCACGGTTGATTGACAGTCCGCCTGCGTTTGTTTATACGTCACAATAAGCCAACAGTTATTGGTTGCAATATTAGGTTAACGGTGACTGCAGATAATCCCGCATGTGACAGCTGCTTTAAATGACCAATAAATAAGTGACTTTTATAAGCGCTTGTTTGTTTTATTCTTTCTGTTACACGAGATAAGCGTGGCATTCTAAATATGGATTTTGGATAAAAATCAATGAATAAATAAATTAATGAGTATGATACATGTACGTCAATTTTTATATTGTTACGAGATCACAGAACAATCTCCATGATTCTCGACTGTGTCAGAAGCCGCGCGAACTGTGTCGAGGCCGCAATGAATTACGCTCGAATGTTTTCCTTAATTGTTAATGCGCAGTATGGAATAATCTAGTATTTCGTGGGGGGGGTATAAATATCAGTACTCAATGACGTTAAGTTTCAGTTATAGTTGCGATATAATACAGTGTTGTTATATCACAACTAAGAGACTGTGTTGTTAATTACGAACTATTTAACTGTGAAAATTAAATCTGGTGATTAGTGACTTTATTGGTGTCTTGTATTTTGTTTTCCACTGTACTTACGACGATCAGTAGACCGTCGTAACAATATTAAAAATGTATCATAGGAATAATACTGTTACGACGGTCTACTGATCCTCGTATGGTACAGTGGAAAACAAAATACAAGACATCAATTAAGTCACTAAAAACCAGCTTTAATTGCAATTTAAAGTGTAAGAAGCTTTACTATACCATCTCAATCAATAGAGTTAGCTGTGCTCCCTCACGGTTCCTGTTCCATATGACTAAAGCTGTTTTGTATACCATCCCATTCTTACCTTGAAATATTCCAAACACATTTCCCCATATCTTTCTCGTTTTTATTTTCCTGAAATCATTCTTTCCAGACTTTTCACTACGAAGTCATCATGCCTTACGAAATTTCCTATAAATATATTTTTCTAGATTCTATTTCTTGTCTAACTTCTTTCTTTCCCTCACTATCCTTCAAATATCTCCCTTTCTTCTCAATTGGCTTCTGTTCATTCTTTGTCACATCATTTTCTGTTACTTTTCTTCTGTTTCCTCAGTACCCAGTTCTCACTTTCGTATAACAACGTGCTTTATAGCAAAGATTTTACAAAAACCTTCCTTATCCTTATCTCAATCTGTTTACTTGTTTACAAAGTCTTCTATTCACAAACGATTGTTTTTTATTACAGTTTAAAATTTCTCGTTACTTTTAACACATTATTTAAATCGGAGCTTTGATTTCATACATATTGCAGCAGAGTTGTAAATATTGTTATGATGGTCTCTCTGATCGTCGTATGGTACAGTCGAAATAAAATACAAGACACCAATGAAGTCACTATAAACCAACTTTAATTATCACGATTAACAGTTTGTAACCAACAAGATATTCAACAAGATTATACTCGTACAATAATTTAACTTAAATTAGTCCACGCACAATAATAATGACAACTAATAGAGTCCCGCACAATAATCACTTTTCACTAATAGCCACTTGAAACGCACTGAGTAATCGCCCGATGTAAACTAAAACTAAGCGGCAGGTGTGGGCTATTTATAGCCTGCAGGGTTCCATAATATGCGTCCTTAACAAGCACTTGAAAATTCCAGATGATACTTCAGCGCGACCTTGGCAGAAACACACACCGTAAGGTGTAGTCGAGAAGCATGTGCGAAAACATTATTGAACGCACGAGTACCCTCCACATTACGTAACAATACATATTTATATTTTTTGTATTATTTATATGCAGATATTTTAAATCATGAAAGGTAAAGTGACTACAAATTGGCATTCAATTATAAAAATAGTTTAAAGCATTGTTGTGGTTAACACCATTTTTCCATATGCATCATATAACAGGTGCAAATTAACAAACATTCAACTTGTATAGAAGTAGCAGAAAACTTGAAAGGATTTTTAGGCAGCAGATATTCAAAAGAATAGTTTCCAGTTACATTAAACTGTAGGAAATATTAAAATAACAATTGCCTCTTCAGAAACTGTAAGACAGAAAAATGGATGTTATTATCTGTATCGCAAGTTTTCAGGTAATTATATAGGTATTTTTAATGTCATATTCCTTGCCTACTATGATTGTATTTTGGTAGTTATTATGCCTGCTTACTGCGATTGTCAGTATCGTTCAGGAATTTAAATATATACTGGTTTAGACTAAACTCTATGTCCCTAAAAGGAATACGACATCGAAAGAGAGCGTAGACACGCGCACGCGTAGGCACGCGCAATGGCGTAAACTAACCAACGACTACTGAGAAATACCGATTCACATTACGTTATCAAAACTCACTCAACGCTCACTTTCCTCTCTTTTAAAAACTATGTTTCTTTTACCTATTACTAAAGCAATAACAATCTGTACTTTTTCATGTTTGTACAGATTACAAATCACTCTCTATAATTGATTCTTAGTTGGCAAACAATAATAAATAGAGTTAATAATTGTTAATAATAAACAACTAACATTACTGCACGCTTTTTCAAATCTACAAAAGCAAAAAATGTTGAATTATCATTCCTCACTTCCTTTTATATTATCTGTCTCAATGTTAGGGCGTACCAAGTGACTGATACAGTTGCTTATTTGAAACAAAACTGGTTATTGCTTTAAAACCGTTAATAATAATAAGAAAAGACTGACTTACCAAATTATGCGCTTGTTGGTAACGAGCTGGGTTATTTCTATGACTGCCCCAAATTCCTATGTCGGTAATAACAATACTAGAGTGAGACGGACGGTGTCCAATTCGTTTAACTCAAACTCTACTACGCTCACGTTTCCCACAAATTGTCCTGCTGTAGCAGTAACGCAGTAATGCCTTTCAAATTTTCGGTAACCTAATAACAAAGGATATACGGGGGGCGGCAAATAACATAACTAGATTAAGGTACCACTGGACCATATAGTTGATTTCTGTACCTTGTTAGGCCCTATATTGCAGAATATACTACGTATGTAAAAGTCGCCTTTGGAATACAGGTTACTGAAACTGTCGACAAAAAGTAAGCTATTAAATATAGAAATTACAAAATAAAAAAACGGTAAAAAAAATGTTGTACTGCAGAAATTTAGGCAATTTCTATACCGATGACTAGCAGTGAAAATAAAGACAATTATGTGCAACAGAACTGCTAAAATATTACCATAATCGGATAATTAGTAATTTGCAACAATTCAATTTATTTCCTTTACTTTGAAAGGAATTTGTAAATTTGTAAATCTGTAAATTGTAATTACTGTAATTTACAAAAGACAATGGTAGGATCAGCTGCACAGGATGACAGACGATCGGTTGCCGAAAGCGGCATTGAACTCTAAAGCCATTAGTAAAAGAGACGTGGGGCGTCCTAGGATGAGATGGGTGCCGGAATAGGTTTATATAACCTAATCCTTGAAGAGGAGGAGCAGCAGGAGGAGGAGGAGAAGGAGGAGGAGGAGGAGGAGAAGGAGAAGGAGAAGGAGAAGGAGAAGAGGAAGAAGAGGAAGAGGAAGAGGAAGAGGAAGAGGAAGAGGAAGAGGAAGAGGAAGAGGAAGAGGAAGAGGAAGAGGAAGAGGAAGAGGAAGAGGAAGAGGAAGAGGAAGAGGAAGAGGAAGAGGAAGAGGAAGAGGAAGAGGAAGAGGAAGAGGAAGAGGAAGAGGAAGAGGAAGAAGAAGAAGAAGAAGAAGAAGAAGAAGAAGAAGAAGAAGAAGAAGAAGAAGAAGAAGAAGAAGAAGAAGAAGAAGAAGAAGAAGAAGAAGAAGAAGAAGAAGAAGAAGAAGAAGAAGAAGAAGAAGAAGAAGAAGAAGAAGAAGAAGAAGAAGAAGGATAATTTGTCGTAGCGTTTATGTGGCGTAACTAATGTTTTTGCATCCACATTGTTGCTTTAAGTGTGTCGTGCTGGAATAATCGGATTTATATAATAAACCGTAATATGTCAAATAAGTCAAATAACTGTAATGAAGAGTAATACAAAAATTAGTACAGAAGTTCAGGAAACATGGTGTCAATTAAGGTGACACAAGTCATTTTTAATAAGTACACTATGTAATCAGTGCAAATGACGTCAACATCTGCACCCTCTGAAAGCAAAATATTTATGATGGTGATAAGATTAGTATAACGAAGAGGGTGGTCTATTTAATATAACTTGTAATCTAAAGGCAGTAGGGAAACTACCAAGTGAAACATTTAAAATAAGTATGTATTTCAAATGCTATAGAAAAATCTACTTGAAGCAAAAAGTCACGATTTTATAAAAATATTTTCTTAGTAAACAACATAAATACAATGCGAATCCTTCTTCTTCTTCTTCCTCTGGCTCTACTTCCCTCTATGAGATTTGGCCTCCTCAACAATCCTATACCTTTCCCTTCTGTTCTCGGTAAGAATTTTCCATCCTCTAATCTCCATGGTTCGCAGGTCCTCCTAAACACACTCCATCCACCTCTTTCTCGGTCTTCCACTGGGCCTGGACTCCAAGAGTTTCCATTCTGTGAAAACTCTCTTATCTCTGGTCTTCTCAATTCTATAAGTATGATCTACCCATCTAATTCTCTGTGACTTAATAATCTTTAATGTGTTTTCGCTGTTTATTAATGTATCAAGTTCAATATGCACGCGGATTCACCAAGTGTTGCACTACTGGCCTAAAAATTCTACTCACTATTTTCCTCTCAGACCGTTTAAGATCTTTTCCATCCTTCTTCCGCATCGTCCATGTTTCAATGTTGTACGCCACTACTGGGCTAATAAGGCTTTTATAAATTTTCGGTTTAAAATTGTGTCCAGTTCTCGCTGTTAAAATTGTCCTAATTTAACAGTGATCCCAGGTAGATAAAAATATATTGCTTTTAGTGTTTAAGCCCTCGAACGAGGAGGAGGAACGTGAACAAAAAGTATTGTGGAATGTTTTAACAAGTATGGTATAGATGTAGCAATTAAAATTGTATGGCAGTGTTTGATAAAATTTAAAATAGTAATACAGAAGGAATTCGGATTTTACAAAAAGTGGGGTATATAAACTTAAATGTAAGGACTGTAGTAAATTGTCGTAGGCGAAACGGTCCATAAGTTCAAGTGTAGACTGGCGGATCATAAAAGAGGGGAAGGAAATAGGACATCTAGTTTACTTGTATATGCTAGGAATTTTGTTGAAGAAAACCATATATTTGTTAATCCGTTAGAGGAATATGACATTTTATAGGTGTAGAAAGAAAGTTTAGAGAAGTACTTGTACTATTAAAGGAAAGAAAAAAGTATTTAAATAGTTTAATTAACTTAAAGGTGAAATTTGATAGTGAAGATATATTTTATCACATATTAAGGAAAAGAGAAATGCAGAACATAAAGGTTGGTAGCAATTTGATACTTAGTGGTTGGAAAATTACCACGTCATAATGAAAAGAAAAGTTAACAGGCAGCAATGGAAAAGTACTGGGACAAGGGGTGGTGACTCAGCTGATTGTTCGCTGGCTAAGTAGTAACCAGGGGGTTTACCTGATATGTTTGTTTCCTGTCAAGTTGACGCTTCTGGGTTGTAGATAAGATATATAAAGGGGGAAGGTTTCTAGGTAGGTTGTTGTGTTCCATCTGAAGGTGAGCCGAGAACGTTGAGGAAAGTATAATTGCGTGTTAGTAGTTGCAATACAAGTTTAGTAAAAAATACATTGCGATTACCACTATATTAATAATAGACTAAACAGCAGGCAAATCTCAATTTGTAGCTTAATTCTTAATACGCACATATTATTGTTCACATAACATTGATAAATTCACACTAGTTCTAGTATTAGTGTGACATCGATATTATAAACGTTTTTACCTTATAGTTTATTAAAATAATCTTTTTTGATTTATTTTTAGCTATATTTTGTCAAACTTTATCTGTACCACGTTAACAAAAATTGTTATACAACTTACTTAATTTTTAGGAGCAAGTTACGCAATTTAACAGGTGTCCCCGTGAAAGTATATAGCTATCACTGTGCTTCATAAAGCGCTAGAATTGAATGCAAACACAAACATAACACAAGGATTATGAAGCACTTTATGAAGCACAGTGTAAGCCTGAGTGTGGCATTTCTTCTGTTTGTTAGTAATTAATTTTACAGTGTGATCTTATGCCCGACAGAACTGGTTATTATTCAATACTGCTGGATGTCTCTTGGTGTCTTCAGTACCCGGTATGTTACTCATTTACGTTGAATGTCGATTATCTACAAAGAGTCTGTTTGAAGCAACGTCAGAGATCTTTATGTATTTTCGACACCTCTCAGATTTTTTTTGTATTAAATACATTTCTTTGTAATTTTTGTCTCATTAAGTGAGAAGCTGAATTACTTACAATTTTTGTTTCAATAACTCTGCTCTTATTCAATTTCTATTCGTGTAGAAGATTGTCTTTTGCCCAGCTGTATGTCTTTGGCCAGCTGTATGTCATTTGCATACGCCGACAAAAATTCAATAGTTTAAAATTTATCAAATAAAATATTAAACATGAAAATATTTAAAATAAAAAAGTTTCTATGTTCATAGCTTGTAGAATAGCTGTGATAACTACAAAATAGCTATATATGTTTATAGCTGCAAAGCATAGCTGTGATGCTTTATTTGTAATGAAGTAAATAGAAAATTTACATGTCTTTTTGGATGTGTCTTCATGGAGTCTAACATAATGGACGATAAAGATAAAGAGACGGAATAGACAAGGAGTAATAACACGTTTGAAAGTAATGAAAGTTGTTATCAAACAGTGGATAGGATGAATTGGAGAGTACTTTAAGGTTCAAACCTTGGATGTTGTGGGTCTACGTCTGATATTTTTGTGTGTGTTTTTTTACACAAACAGGCCAGCCGTGGACCACGCGAATATCATTTCCTTTACTTTCTCCTGCCAGAAGGCCCTAATTCTTACACTATGCACCGCCTTCCTTTCCACTGTCCACCCATTTCTCGTCTTCTTGACGTGACGACAAATAAATTTCCCGTTGTTGTGCAGATATTTCAAGTAATCCAATATCTCCAATATTTCATTTGTATATGGCTGATATACTGTTTTTGCTGCAGCTACTACGTGTTTTTTAAGTTGGTACCCCTGGCCTGTCGGTTTGTAGCCATTGTTTATGTACGTTTAACAACTGAGGTACAGATCATTGCTGACATAAGGTAACAATAATGTGAATCCAAACCTGTTACTGTATTACGTTAATAAACGTTTCGTATTACGTATATGCATAATATAATATTGTAAAGTTAAAATGTTCTTAAACATTGTGTACTGCGGCTGATTGATATTAACAATGTTGACACTAACAAAACTTCCAACTCTTACAAATTGGTAAAGTTTTTGCAAGTAGCCAGTTGTAATACATTCTAAATATCGAGATTTTAATAAAGCCATCTAAAAGTAAAGATCAATTTATCTTAATTATCTGTATGACGACCTCGAAGTAGAATATGTTAGTGAAATAGTAACAAAATATGCAGACAAACGTGATCAGAGGATTCAAATCCACAATAACCGAATAATGCGACACGTGGTGGAAGAAGCTCCACACGTCCTGAGGAGACTCAAAAGACAGAAGCCACATGATCTGGTATCGCAATAAAAAGCAATTAATATGTATAGATCCATAAAACTCTATGTACGAGAAAGACAGAATAAAGCCATTTAAAGGTAAAGATCAATTTATCTTCATCAATTTGTCTGACTGTCAAATTTCAAGTTCAGTGAGTTCGTTTCACACGTTCAGAATTAAAAATTATCGCACAATAGTTTTTTACATACGTTCAGTAAGCTGTTATATCAAAATTTGTTATGTGTAAAGTTTCTGTTAGGCATTATACTTTGTACAGCAGCTTAATTACAAATTTCAGCGTGTGGCTATCATCAGCTTGTGTAAAACTCGTGGAGGCGTCAAATGCTGTGCAGCAATGTAATTAAACTTTCTGCCGCATAATCATCACGTTTCTGCTGCAGGGGTTTACGTTGACATTCCAGTGTCACACAATGTTACCGCAAACATTTACCTTGATGCGTTTGATTATTAGCTCTCTTATTCGGACCTCAACTAAAATTGTTTACTGAAAGCAACCGAAAACACAAAAATTAGTATTCATGTTTAATCTGGTATTCAAGTCACTTATTCGAATTAATAAATTAATTTACCTTTCAATAATCCGCCGTGTGACTTCTTATAAAACTTTTCTATTACGCGTTTCGGAGACTATGCTCCATCTTCAGATAGTAAAATAAAACCATGTCACTCTTACGAGATCGTTAATTAATAAAATGTCAATTTGCATAAAAACTGTACGCGACGTTGGGTGAGCACCCGTTCAAGTTCAATCTGCTACTTTGTACAGATCTCGCAATTAACGACCTAGCAAGAGTGAAATAGTTTTATTTTACTATCATAAGATAGAGCATAGTCCCCGAAACGCGTAATAGAAGAGTTTTATAAGAAGTCACACGGCGGATTATTGAAAGGTAAATTAATTTATTAACAAAAATTAGTTACACCATTTCTTTTGTGCGCAGAATAGACATTGCCATTGCCCGTGGTTTTTGTGACGTTCTATTCATCTGTAAACAGTATGTGAGTGTGCGTGTGAGTATGTATGTGAAAATCAACATCATCATCGTCTTCTTAACGGTTTTAGGCTTTAGCGGCCTGTTCCTATTTCACGGTCCACCTTTTCTTAGGCCTACCAACTTTCCTTCTGCCTCTTTCGCTTTCTTCGGTACTCTACTTTCTTCCATTCTATCTGTGTGTTGAATCCATTTTCTTCTGTACTCTTCAATCCTTTCATTAACTGCAAACATATCTATATCACTTCTTATTTCTTAATTTCTTATATGATCTCGTCTATTACACCTTTTAACTGACCTCAGAAATTTAATTTCTGCTGTTTGTATCTTTGTATTTTATATTATCATTAATAGGTTGATTTTTATATGTACTGTACGCACACCAGATTTGCTGCCGAGACACCTGAGGAGCGGAGGATCTAATGAATGATGATAGTGCGTGCTTGTGTTGGTGGGGTATTACTGGTTCTGGAAACGTTCAGAAGACGTACAGTATTTAGTTGTAATTTTGTGTACGTATTAGATTGAACATTCGTACACTATATATGAGTGTAATTTATTGAATATTTTGTTAAAGTGTGTTTTTTTATTCGCTACAAGAAATACCTTGTGAGAGACAGTCAAGTCATACCGAAACTGTGTTAAACGTATTTTAAATGTGTAGTATTATAGTGATGCGTGCAGTGGAATGGCATACGTTACCACATTCTTGCTCGGTTGCAACGGTGAACAGCTGATAGTAGTGTTACTGGGAATTAGAGAAGTGAGTACACCAGTTTTATCTTATTTTTTTTTAATTTTTGATGGTTTATATTTTGTGCCAGTTCAAAGTCCCTTAATGCTGGAGTTTAAGTAGACTTCCACTTTTTAGTTGTACCTCTTCTCCTGATAGTTCCTATCCGTTTCGGATGTTGGATATCATACACACTATTTTAACTTTCTGTACTTCTGCACAGAATAAGTCAGTTGTATCCATGCCAAACCAGGTCCTTAAATTTCTCAGCCAGGATATTCTCGGTCGCCCAACTCCTCTCTTTCCAAGTACTTTTCCCTGTAGTATGGACTGCATTAAGTAAAATCTCTCTTCATTTCTCATGAGATGTCCCAGATACTGAAGTTTTTTTATCTTCACTGTGTTAATAACGTCCCGTTCTTTCTTCATGTTTGTAAGAACGTCAACTTTACTTTTGAACTACATCTTTTGAATAAATCTTGGACTTTGACTGAGCATTATACTGAATTCTGAGTATTCTACGGTAAACCCATATTTTTAAAGATTCCAATTTTTTAGTTGAGGCTACAGTCAAAGTCCAAGATTCTACACAGTTGTACCTCTAGTTCATACCAGTGTGTCATATGTCTGTATTTTTTAAACATTATGTCAGCAACAGCTTTACAGCTTCCAAAAAGTGAAAGATTTGGATGTTTTATTAGCAATTTAGGAATAAAATTTTGAAAAAGAATATATTTATTTTTATGATGTTCATTTTCTAAAAGTTTAATATATAACGTTTCTGTTACCTTTCAGTTATATTTGTTTCAATACACAAACAAATGAAGACATCAACAGTAGAATTACAGCAACGTAAGGAAAACAAATGAAGGCATTTTCCTCGTTGCTGACTGGAGAGCTGTCAGATGCAGTGAGATGACGGCTTATTTAAGTATGTTCTGTAATATAGCTGTTCCAAGTAAAGGATAACGCTTGTCATTCTTATTCTGTTAAAGTTAATTTTTACTGATGAAGTTAAAGTACGAAACTCAAACAATACACTTGAATTGAACAAATAAACATTTGGTATATCTCTACAGTTATCAAATCTTTTCATTTGAAATATTTGTACATTGTTTTATATGGAGGACAGTCTCAACATTAATCCTGTGAATAATTTAAATCCGTCTCTTTTTATTTATAGTGGTTATATTATACATGTTTTTTTTTATAATACAAAAAGTATTAATAATATAATATTATTAAATAATTATTATAATATTTATAAATAGTATTAATAATAATAATATTTTACTGTGTTACAAAAAATAAAAATATCTTTTTTCTGGGTAAAACGTTTGTGATTCTTACAGACATTTTTAAGCTGAATTCAGTCTATGCTTGGATTTTTTTATATCAGGGATAGATATTGAGTTACTGATTTTTTTATTTGTAAATTTTTACTTACATTTTTTTACATTATTAGAGGTTAGATATAATAAGGGTTACGGTACAATTTAATTTTAATACTATCATGACAATTGTAACAGTAACTTTAACCTTTTACCAGCATATAAACATAAGAAGAGAAAGAAGAAAACGTTTTACAGCAATTTTGTTATCAATTCTAGAATACAATTAAAATGAGGAAACAATACAAGCACTCAACACTTTTGTCTTTTATGAACATCTGAACTGTCTCTCATTAGATTCCAACAAAAATCAGCCAACATTGTTGGCATCTACTTCCCCTGATATCGTTTTTCTGTGGTCTCTATATCTTTATGGAATCTCTCACCATGTTCGTCTGATACAGCCCCACAGTTATCTGGGAAGACGTTGATATGCGAATGTAAGAAATGAACTTTAAGGGCCATACTGCACCCTAAATCTTGGTAAGCATTCAACAGCTCTTTAACTGTTGTTTAATAGTCTGGAGATCTGTATTTTCCCAAGAAATTGTCTGTTACATTTTGGAAGCATGTCCAAGCTTTTTTCTCTTTCTCTGATAGACATTCTTCAAAATTAGGGTCTCTCTTCAGCTCTCTTATTTGGGAACCAACAAACACACCTTCTTTTACTTTCGCAGCAGACAGACGAGGAAATTTTTCTGTAAGATAGGCAAATCCTCTCCCATTTACATCCATGGCTTTCACAAATTGTTTTATTAGTCCTAATTTAATGTGAAGAGGAGGTAGGATAACATCGTTATAAGCTACAAGGTTCTTTTTCTGAACATTTCTTTCTCCTATCTTTCAATTTCGTGCAGGCCAAGTTTTTTTTATGAAATGGGACTGTCTATCACGACTGTCCAACTCACAAAGGAAACAAAGAAATTTGGCATAACCTAGCTGCATTCCCAAGATCAAGGCAACGATCTTTAAGTCCCCACATATTTTCCACTTGTATTCTGCATATTGAATTGCTGTAAGCATATGCTCCAATATATCATAAGTCTCTTTTGTCATAGTGCCATAGGCGATTGGAACAGAAGGCATTGTTTTGCCATTGTGCAACATAACACCTTTGAGGCTAGTTTTGGATGCATTTATAAATAACCTCCACTACTGTGGATCATAACTGAATCTCAATGCTCCTATCAAACCACTCACAACATTGCAGAAAGTTAATTTGCCATCATATGTATAAAATCTAACCAATTTCACTTCTCTGTTTCTATATACAGTCACACTTGCATCAGCATGAAGAAGGTTCCATTCCTGCAGTCTGGAACCCAACAGCTCTGGTTTTCTCTTACTTAAGCCTAGATCACGTACTAAGTCATTTAGTGGTGCCTGTGTTACAAGCTGTGGGATTGAATCTGCTACCTGATAGGAAGGACCTTTTCTTTCTGCGGATGATGAACCACTACTCTCACTGTCACAAAGTTCGTCATTTTTATCTCGTACATTCTGATTTGTTGGTGATGGCACAGGAAGAGTCTCAGAATGAAGAACTGGTCTCATGGCAGAAGGTAAATTTGGGTATTGAATGGACTTCTTTGATTTTCGGTTAGTGAAACCCTGGGTATTTGTTATACAGAAATAGCAATCTGTAAGGTGCTCCTTGGGCTCTCTTCATATCATAGGCACAGCGAACGACATGGCACTACCTTTGCCCGTCCACCACTTAATGTATCTATAAAATTATCCCTGATATGCTATTTTTTACCTCAAATTTGAATCCAGGATACAAAAGTGTATAACGTACACATATTTTCACTATAGAAAAAAATCCATTGTAACACAGTGCAATGTATCACAAACTAAATTAAACTAAAAGTATATTAAACAAACAATGTAGCAGTTAATAAAACAAAAGAGCTCTAAGTATTCCTTTTATTATTTTATTTGACTTTGTACCAACAATGTTGAGAAGGCTATTTCTACAAAGAAATGAAACAGTTAATTTGGTGAAACTGACATCTAAGCGGCAGCTGTCGTTGTTTAAATAGACACACAAGTGTTCCAGAACAATCCATAATACGAGTCAACACTACCCGAAAACACCAGAGCGTAATTGATTGCGGCCTTGAACACAGTGAGCCGACCGGTATGGTCTGGAATAGCCTCGTTTGTTGACGCATGTCAAGTGTCACGCACGCACATAAACATTACATCTGAGCTCAGCTGGCATAGCCAAGAAACATGTAGAACGTTCTGTAATGGCATAACAATATGTATACGTTATGTGTATGTGCTGTCTGCTTTAACTGCGATTTAGTTAAGTTAATAATTATAGTGAATGCTATTATTTTTAGTAAGTAATGCAAAATGAACTTTTGTGTATAACTGTAAAAAAAAGTTGTTAAAATAAGCAGTAATTTAAATAAAAGTAACTAAAGAAATGTTGAATAAATTTGTATGCCCAATTAAATTAAATTCTGTCACAGTAAAGATGCCAATTTCAGTAAGTAAACGACGTGTGAACACATTCGGGCTCAGTTTGGTGAACACATATTCTCAATTGAACTAGTTATGTTTTGCAAGACAACATGCGTAACACGTGAACCCATGTTGCAGTTGGACAAACAGTCTGCGCAGTGGCTGAATCTGACGTAACAACATTGAGTGTTTGCTTAGTGTTAACTGTGTAAATACCTCTTACATATTGTAGATAGTGATGTGCAACACCTTTACTTTGCGTGATGTTGACATTTATGTGCTTCCTTGTTGCTTTCTGCGCTTTTCAATTCATTTTATTATTATCTATTTAATAACACAAGTAATAATATTCTTTCAGAACTTACATTAAGTTTTTTAAGTAAAGATCTCAGGCTTCATCAAAGCTAAGTACAATTCAAGAACAGATTGGACTCTCACAGCTAAACTTCAAACAAAATGTTTTCACTAGTTGCTACGCGATTGCTGACATGTTTATAGGAATTCACAAAGTGAATGTGCAGTTGTATTTACATTGATTTTGTAACCTTAAGAAGTAGACCAAATGTAGTCATTAACAATCCGTCGGTCACTGGAGTAGGTAGTAAGCACTGGTGTTAAATTAATTCTTTGTAAAGTTCAAATAGAGCTTCAGTATAGACAGACAACTATTTTTAAAGCTTATTGATGGTTTGTGCAGTATCATAAAGAGAAACTACGTTATTTTATTTTGTGTACTTATAAAATACTTTAATTACAGCACAAATTATCAGTAATAGAAAGAGCCTCCAGGTGGTATAGTGGCTAACGCGGGCGATTGATGCGCTCGTGGTCCCGGGTTCAATTCCCGGCAGAGGTTCCGTACGGCGTGCACTCAGCGTCGTGAGGCAAACTGAGTAGGCGCTGAGATAACAGCGCCGCCTCCTGGCTGTGAATACCGCAACTAGCGGCTGGTGGCGCGTAGTACTAGCCATACACCGTCACACTAACACAAAAGCCGCGCGGTACGCCTTGGTCCTTAACGGACTGTTGAGCGGAGGTTCATTCATCAGTAATAGAAAAAGTGATAACGTTTACCCTTAATTGTGTTCTATCAACAAAAAAGCTGTAAAGTTTTCACTCATTAATTAAACATTCTGAAAAAAGAAGAAACACTTAAAAATATTAAAATTTCATCTTACTTTACTTTTTTAAAGAATGTTAATTTTGCCAGCCAATGGAATTAAGATTCAATTTTGTTTCATGCGTCCAATTAAAATACATGTCCATTTAATTTCACCTAGTAACTGGCTACTTACTGCACCTATCCCCATATCACTCTCGTTTAATTTCTCCTAGTAACTGGCTGTTTACTGCACCTATCCCCATATCACTCTCGTTTAATTTCTCCTAGTAACTGGCTGTTTACTGCACCTATCCCCATATCACTCTCGTTTAATTTCTCCTAGTAACTGCCTGTTTACTGCACCTATTCCCATATCACTCTCGTTTAATTTCTCCTAGTAACTGGCTGTTTACTGCACCTATCCCCATATCACTCTCGTTTAATTTCTCCTAGTAACTGGCTGTTTACTGCACCTATCCCCATATCACTCTCGTTTAATTTCTCCTAGTAACTGGCTGTTTACTGCACCTATCCCCATATCACTCTCGTTTAATTTCATTCTCTTAATCTTTCACTCCGTCTCTCTGTTTTTAAGACTTTTCAACACGAACGTATTAAAGAAACGGAACTTTGAGTTATACTGCATTTCTAAATTTTAATTATAATCTTATTAGACTTGTATTCAACTCTTATTTAATTTAACTCTTAAAATTCCACTCTAATTTAAATTTTTATTATTCAGTCATAACTACAACATTCTGTAAATAATTTTCTTGAGTATCACGCTTAAACACTACCTTGCAGGTAAAACTGCTATACATCCCATTCTTCAACACATAGTGTCCATTGTTGTTATCTCCTGTCCTTGTTATCATCTTTTATAATTCTCATTTGCATATCCCTTCCACTCAGTTTTTCACGGTCCATATCTTATCTTCCTCTCCACGAACAAGGTGCCTAAGAGGAACTCTTTGTTCTGTCCTTTCCCATGCTCACTACGTGGCCGTAACAATCAGCTGCTGTTTCTCAACGTTCTGTATTACAGAAACTTCTTTACCAAAATTTTAACTTCTTTGTTCCTTAATATTTCTACACATCTCCTAGTGTCATAATTTGCGACACCTTTCACACCCATTTTCTTATTCTGTTGGCTTTTTACTGAAGATTTAAACATACAATATAGTCGCATGGACAGTTAACATATAGTAATTGTATATTATGACTGTTAAGCATTGTACAGCAGCTACCACATACGGTTATTACAATGTACATTTAATTGTTCCCTTATATTACACAGAAACTACGTGTTTTAAGAATTAGAAAAACTAAATTAAATCTTTGCAAATCTTAAAACACAAGCATTTGTAGGATTTTGTTACAATTTCAGGCTGGCCTGTTGGGGGCACAACATAACACGTAAGAAAAATAGAGTAAAAGTGTAATATATGAACGCCATTTGGAAATATAAAGCTAAGAGTAACATATATGTACAAGACTATCATCTGTCTTTGTATATATAATATAAATACATATACGAAGACAGAGGATAGTCTCAACATTAATTCTGTGATAATTTAAATCAGTTTTATTATATTTATATTGATTATATTATACGTTTTTCTTTATATAGTTTACATTATACTGGGAATGACATTGTTTTACCGTAAATCAGACACTAAAGCTTATTATATGGTAGGCATATTTATAATCACCTTTGTACTATACATACGTTATATATATTTAGACTTACATAAGTTGATGTAATTTTCTTCACACAAAAGTGTATTGTATGCAATTCATAATTAGCTAGTAACAGTACCTTTTGTTAACAACAGTAGAACACTTACCTTTGTCACACCTCTTATCTACACCCTTTCCAATGCACCCTTGGTTATATACTACCTCCAGCCCTCCCTCGTCTAACATACTTTTCCAATCAGTGAGTTCAGATTTAACCTCTGAAGCTGTCGTAACTGGACACAATTGTCAGGAAAATAAAAACAATCTGTAACACTGTATCAAGTGCTTATTTATTCAATTCAATTATTAATTAAATGTTGTACTACGTGCAGAGCGACCATTCCATGAGTGTAAGAGTGTTTTGTTTTCCTTGCTTCAAAAGCAAATGGGATACCATAAGTACCATGCAAGTTCCAAATGAGTAGTAGACAAAATAAGTTCTACCCCATTATAGAGGAAATTAAAAAAATTTATAAAAGTATATATTCTAAATTAGATGTTTCTTATGTTATAAGAAAAAGAATAAGAAAATAACAATTGTGTCTTATAAACATAAAATGTTCAACTGTACCAGTTGAAAGTTATAAATTCAGTGACAGATACAGTTCTACTTAGAACGTAATTGGCTATTGCTTTGGAACAGTTAATAATGGAATGACAAGGACTGACGTTATCAAATTATGGAGTTGTTGGTAAAGTACTGGGTTATTTCCACAAATAGAGGCAGGGGACGGTGTCTAATTTGGTTAACTTAGAGTGTACCAAGCACAAATTGCCCCGCTGTAGCAGTAACGCAGTAATGCCTTTCAAATTTTTGGTAACTCAATAACAGAGGATATGTGGGGCAGCAAGTAACATAATTAGATTCAGGTACCACTGGATAAATTTGATTATGGTCCATCCGTACCCTACTACCTTGTTAGGCTAATATTGCAGGATATAGAACTTATGTAAGAACTGGTACATCTTTAGTAGTATGTTTTAATAATATTAGTTAACAAAAATTCCAAAAAATATAGCAATTAAATTAAAAAATATATTAAATATATGTAATAAAATATTTTCTACATTAAAAAATCTAGGGAATTATTCGGCCAATGACCATCGTTAAAATTGCTGCCCATTGTCTGCAGAAAAGTGGAGATTTTACAATCTATACGGGTTTTACATTGCTGTGCCACATAAACCAGGCTGCTAGCGTTTAAAATGACGAATGTTCTGGGTGTCCTACATCTGGCATTAACAACACGGAGGTGGTTAAATTTTTTGACTAATTCATGAATTTTCCATGAGCTTTTTTGTCATATGATACTTGCAGAATTTTGTCGAAGAAATTTCAAATGCTCCGCATTTCAGAAACATTTGTGCCCGTTTGCTAACGATTGATCGAAAACAACATCATGCGTGTATGGAGATCAAAAAATGTAATAATAGTACAAACTTTATTTTACAGTAGTGATGAAATATCTTCCTTGGGGTTGCGTTCTCTCTTATCAGTTGCTTTGTAAGCACCTACTGTGATATAATACCTTCTATAGCGTTGGTTGTTTTAACTTCTTCATTCATAAATATTTCTTATAGAGATATATTTTACTATCAAATAAGTCATAAATTTGGACAGGTTCCCCTTTTTTATATAATTTCTGCTCTACATCCGCACTTAACAATCTCCCCAGGTATGACTAGGTCGGCGATACTTGTTTGTACAGATTCCTCAGATGTTCCAGAATAATTTTCTATAGTCTGGCCCATACCAACATAATTTGCGTAGTTACAAAAGCTCAAACAGTCTGAAGGATACTTGACCGCACAACCTAGACTGAGACACTGCATCTACTCGGCTAGCCGAGAACCGTGTACAACTATTACGTACCGACTTTTCGAGAGCGTTACGTATTTGTCGTAGCAATATGTACGACGATGTGTCCGCTGACCTTCCCGAAGTACCGTATGCGAAACGAACACTACACATCACAGACTCAATCGAGGTAAATAAATCCAGTCATTATTTCTACGGCCAATGACTCTATTGTATTTACTCAATTTAATGAATTTGTAATATACCGGTACTCTTGTTAATTTCTGTGTTTCATGGCATAACAACCTATCTACAGTTGGTATAATAAAGCAAATAAAATATTAAACAGGTCGTACAAAACTGCTAAAATGTTTTGGCCTTTTATCTGGATTCCTACCCATTACTTTATGTTTGCTGTATGAAGGTCAACGTGCAGTGTTCACAACATGTCATGGACTGCCTTGTGTATTTATTATCTCCTTTTACGGGTTTAGTATCCAGTTCTTTTGATACCATATTACTTTTCTCTAGTATGTCTACACATGTTGGATTTCCAAGGTAATCTGAAAACGGTAATTTTCAGTTTTGGAAAATTTTGCTACAAACGATCCTTTTCAGCTTCCAAATTAGAAACGTTAATTTACACAGTTATTGAAGACCACAGAAGGAGAGATGGTGTGAACATTTGAACCGCATGCCTCATATCCGACTACCCGTGGCTCCCTTGGGTTATCACTCTACTTGAAAGAGAGTTGTCGTTAGGGCGATGAAGAGATGGGTTCCGGAACAGGTCTAGGGCATAATCCTTGGAGTGGTGATGATGATTAATTTACACAGTTTACGCTTTCGTGAGTTGACGTGCATATTGGTTGACGAGGGATCCGTCCACGGTCGCAGTAGACGACTCGATTAGTCGTTGGTAACGTAAATGATTTCAACGCCAGCAGAATATGAATCCAAAGTATCCAGCTGACCTGACCCAGATTATTTCAATTCCACCTCAACCGCACTCTATTGTTTTCAGTTTACTGATCTCCCAAGGAATTGGCACAGAAGTCTCAGTTCACCGAGAAAATGTTTAGCATCGTAACTGGCAATCTGCCGAAAACTTTATGCGCAGACGAACTATATTAATAAGGACGTTCAGTGGACAAAAGAACAATGCACTCTGTGGCATGGCACGCTCCATCGTGTGCTTTTGTACACCGTACTATCTCTTTTGCAACCGACTTTCTTCAATTAAATAAAATGGTAAAACGTCTATTCAATAAAGGGAAAACTCCTTTAAGAAAGAACAAATATTGTTTTCAATTTAGAACACGCTTAGTTGAGAACTAAGCATTAGAAAAACACTAACCACTTTGCCATTTAATACAGTTTACATCTGTAGTTATCAGATGACACCGATAATTGTGTTTACAGTAGTTCATAGTTGTTTTTAAACAAGTATGTACTACTTGTTTAAAAACTGTAATTTTTTAAACTAATGTTTTTAAATTAATCAGTACTAAGTGAAACTAAAGATGTTTCCAATTTACACTAGTTGCATTTAATATTTTTTAACTACTAGCTGTTATCCGCGGCTTCGCACGCGATTATTTGACTTTTAATAAGTATTTAATATAATTTTTATTGTCTATGTCTATATGGCGTTCTGTCAGGTCGTATAACAATTTTGTACTCATTAGTCAAATTCTCTCCAAAGCTGTTTTCAACATTTGTACTATTTTAACTTGTACTAAATTATTATGTTGGTGGAACAGCCTTTGGACATTTAAAAGTGTAAATTTTATAAAGCCTTTGAAGATATTTATAAAATACCTGTTAAATAAAAAAACGCTAAATTCTTTATTTTAAGTGTTACTGTGTTAGAAGCATTGTATAACACATTAAACGTTATGTTTTCCTCAACCATGTCTTTTATTTATTTCAGCAGTAAACTAAAATCCAAAACCGTTGTCAACTAACCTCACAAATGAAAACAACACGTATTTTTGCTTTGCATTAAGTAATAGGACAATTTACAATTACCACACTTCTTCTTTTCCACATCTTAATATATCGATACAATTGCATATTATATCACTTCTCTTCTAGGTTAGCAGCCAATAGGCTGGTTTGCACCAGCTCGCCATTCTTCATACTCCTCTGCTTTTATTTTCAACTCAGAATATGAAGTGCAGTTCATTTCGACCATAAGCTGTTTCATGTAGTCTAAAAGGGGTTGACGTCTGTGGCCTCTGCACATTGTATAAAACATCAAAAATGTATTACAGGAATGGATAAATGTACAGTTCCCCGATGCCGCTAAATATCTTTTGTTTATTTACTTGTTACTATGGTGATTAATTCTGGTCTCCATGGTGTTGTTGACACCTTTAGTAGTAATATTTAATATATTTCATTACTTATTCATTGCATCATCATAAATACGTACAAACATAAATTTTATAATAGTTTAAGATAATTACAAAATATAAAGACTTCTGTATACAAAATATATCAATAAAATCGCATATTAAAAAACATTAAAAACTGCAGGAACGAATAAAGTTACAGTTCCAATACCGTTAAATATCATTTGTTTATTTACTTGTTACTGTGGTACTTAATTCTGGTCTCCATGATGCTGCTGACATCTTTATACGCGTCAACGAAAAGGCATAATTAAGAGGGCCTAAATCGTGCGAACGGGGCAAAATGTCGAATTCTAAGTTACACAGTATTTTTTTGCCTTGTGTCAAAGGTTATCTGTGCAGAATTTGGTGGCAATCAGTGTACCGGTGTGGATTTTTATTCATTACCCATAAATCCTCAGACTTTGAGTTTTATATATATATATATATATATATATATAGATTTGTAGTACTTTCATAATTGTATATACCCATCTTGATTACTTCTATTATACCATTATACCAATATATCATTACCTCTATTATAATATACCATTACGTCTGTTTACAAAACATTTCGGGTTTACTTCTAATGATACGTTTACCATTTTGCTTCATGTATGCCCTTATTTTTAGTCCTTACGCGCTTTCTTTATATCGACAGTCCACTAGAGTAGACATTCTTGTATTAGGTATACTTTATTTGTCCAAAACAGGTAGTCTGTTACATGTTTTTGCATTTTACATGAGCTTTTAACATTATTCTCTACCCGTGCTTTATCTACGTATCGTTTTTAAAAGTGATCAGAAACTTATTGATTTCACTTCATTATTGCCATGGCTATGTTGTTTTACTATTAATATCTTCTGTGTTACCATCACTCCGTTGAATGACGTAAAACATTTTAACGTTTGTAATAAATGCAAAAACAATTGTTTCTAATGCCTGTTTCACTGTATTGTGCTCTGCGTTCCAAGTATCTTCTCGCCCCATTTCAGAAGAGAGAACACGAATGACATTGCGAATCAGATGATGCTTGTCCGCAACTCAGTGAGCGTGGTTAAAACTTACGATTTGTCACTCAACTTGCCAAATTACAAACAGTTAATTAAATTACAAAGTAGTAAACACGGTAATGGTCTCTGCAGTAGAAAGTTCCGTCTGTTGATAACTTATATCCGTCTTTACGGAACACACCCTAGTTTTTCTTTTCTATATATCACTCGATTCCGAAATTTAATAAACTACTTAATGATAATCCGTTCATATTGTTTACGTACAAGCTTTACATAAGTGTCTGCCTGTATTTTCCGTTTCTTTTTCTATTCTTTTTTATTTTTCTTACCAATTGGCTGTTGCCCTGCCTCCCCTCGTCTTCTTTCCCCTCCTTCCTTTTTTCTCCTTCACCGTCACTTATTCTTTCCATACAACTGAATATTATTTAAACCTAACTTTTCAACAAAGTGATTAAAATTTAGAAAATTAAGATTAATGATGCTAATCATTACAATGTCAGGGGCAGCTTATGCAATTTTGGTACAGAGCTGTATGTAAATTGTACATTTGCTCCCGTTGCACTTCTAAAGAGATTCCGTCAATTTTTATATGTAACTAGAATAGAAGATTAAATGACACAACTACGCCCTACATGGCTATCACTCGTTTTCTTTTAGGTTGTAGAGAGTATAAACGAATACAACACAACAGGTGGAGAGTATCTCCACCACAAAGTCACGCGCGTAGACAAAAACATGCACACTCAATTATTATTTTACTTTTTTTTTTTTTTTATTACAACTGAGTACTACTCATCTAGTAATTTATATTTCTAGTAATTAAAGACACTAATCAAGAGATATAACCCATTGGCTCTAATCTCCCCATTTAACTAATATCCATCAGATCAAGTGGTTTAGTTCGTCTCAGCCTTCTAGCTGCATTAGTTGTATCCAGCAGTCGCCGTATCCCAGGGTGTACATGCTGCAAGACGCGTTGCCCATGCTTCACTGCCTGCATTTTTATTTCCTCAATGACAAGTTCAATTTTTAAATCCCTGTGTAAGTTGTCGTTTCTTACATACCATGGTGCATCAACAATGCACCGAAGCACCTTGTTTTGAAATGTTTGAATTATATTTATGTTTGATTTATTTGTACAGCCCCAGAGCTGCATCCCATAGGTCCAGATAGGCTTTAGCACTTGCTTATACAACAGTAATTTATTATGGATTGATAGCTGGGATTGTCTTCCCAAGAGCCAATACATTATTCGAAACTTTAGATTTAACTCCTGCGTTTTCTTTTTGACGTGCTCCTTGAATTTAAGTTTTGCGTCTAATGTCATTCATAAATATTTAGCTGTATTAGCATAAGGAATTGGTAATTAATTAATTATAACTGGTATCCGATGAGCAATCTTTAGATTTGTAAAATTTACATTGACTGACTTCATCTCATTTAATCTAATGCGCCATTTTTTGGTCCATTTGCTCACAGCATCAGAGGCTTTTTGAAGTTTTACTACAGCTTCTTCAATTTTATTTCCAGTCGCTAGAATTGCAGTATCATCTGCAAAGGTGGCAATGGTTGCATCTTCTACAGTAGGAAGGTCCCTTGTATATAACAAATAAAAGACCGTTCCCAAAACACTACCCTGCGGAACTCCAGCTGTTATTTTCTTCAGTTCAGAATATTCTCCTTCATATTTCACTCGAAAATGTCTGTCAGTTATGTATGATTTGAGTATTTTGTAATATTGTTTCGGTAGGTCTCTTGCACACTCAATTATAAGTTAAATCACAAACAACCGGTTTTCTTAAGCGTTTACAATTTTCTTTTACCAAATAATAAACTTTTAAATTTGCAATTTATTGCAGTGGTATAGTAACAGGGAGGATTTGGAGTATCAGCTACTTTAATTGCTGCCATGTGTTGCTCTTACACTTACAAAATTGGAGTTACAGTTCAAAAACATGCAACTTAAATGAGGTGACATGTCTGTTGATACGAGTATACGAGTGTGTGTGTGTGTGTGTGTGCTGTAAATAACAGAGAGAGGAAGAGAGGGAAGAGAGAGAGAGAGAGAGAGAGAGAGAGAGAGAGAGAGAGAGAGATGAACGAATTCATGTTTTGAAACAGATAATAAAAGCAGACTGGAGACTCGTTATTGATATTATTAGGTGGAATTCCTAGGACAAAGCGTCGATGAAACCAAAACGAAGAACTCATCCAGGTTATGGGAAACACTTTAACCATTATACGTAAAACCATCTCACATGATATAGCGACCTACAGAGAACAAACGGTACCCTTAAAAAGATATCCTTAAGAGATATCCTTAAAAAATATGATGTGAATGTGGTATCACCCCCAAAACCCCTGGCTTGTACTTACATAAAGATTCTGTAACAGTGGCATCTAAGAGAGTGCGTAGAAAGAAGGTTGTAGGAATCTGACAAAAACTAAATATTTGTTATTGTAAGAATATTATTAAGTTTGCGGACTTTTTTATTAACAGGAAAACTAATAACAGTACTATTTAATTTTAGTAAAAGACTAATAAAATTTTTTTTAAATTTATAATTTTATAAAAATAAAAATGTTTACAGAAGAGCATACAATTTTCTAACAAAACATTGGTTAAGGAAGCGTATACAGTCCCATTATAATCAGGGGCCTTAAAAGTACGATGCGACAAGAAATGTATTGTCGGCTGGTGACAATACGCGTGGCATTGTAAAATATTTTTTAGATAACACTTATATAACTATATGGAATAACTCATTGTTTATACATTGCGATGAATAAACCTTTTGTTTTCACGCGATTCTTTTTCATGTTTAATTTTCTGGTTATATTAGGTTTTCTGTTGGCTACTTTCTATTCTCATGTGAGATACACAGGCATGATGAACGGTCTTTGTCCCACTTCTGTATTGTAAAAATTGCACGACCGCGACAAGTTATATATATATTGCAACAGTACAAATAGGTTGAGTACTGTGCATTGCATTGCACCAGGTAATTTAAATATGTGATTAGAAGACATAAATAACGCATTTTGGTAATAGTAAGAATGCAGCCTGCAATATAAATTGTAAAAGAGACGCCTGACTTGCAGGTTGAAACAGGTGATTGACGCCAGCTGCTCTCTGCGTGTGTGTACACTGTACACACGTAAAAGGTTTGTGTGAGTGCGACTGGTTCATTCATGAAAAGCGCCACCCTTTTCAGTAACGATATAAATTATTGTATTTAAATTAATGTATAATGCTTGGGTGCATAGTGTTATATTAGTAATGATGTCCTCCTATAGTGTTATATTATTATTAAAAATCCCACTGTCGTTGGTCTCAATTCTGTAAAGTCTTGAGTAGTACTCGCTTATTGGTGAAGATCGCGAACGCGCTAATAAACCGTACCGAATCTTGCTGTTGTCTGATAGTCCTTACCTATCCTTACTCACTTGTTTTTTCTTCCCGATAGGCGCCAAATTGTTTTCTTAAAAAAAAAACAATTAAAAAGTTTGTTCAGTGTCGTTTTTCTATGCGATGTTGGCAAATTCAAATTACCCACGCGGACTGGCGGGAATTCGAATCTCGCTTGTCGTTCGACGTGTTACCAACTTAGATTTTTGGCAATGAACCCTATTCACCGCTAAAGTACACAAACTATATAATAAAATTCAAATAAAAACAAAGGACAGTTGGTAATGATCCGTACTTGTTTATTAGTTATTAATAACTCAAGTACAATAGAAATTATTAAAATAAAAGTTTCGCTCCGGCTAAAAATTAATTTCCGCTCAGCAGATGGCTAAGGTGACAGCAGTTGTGCGAGGCCATAATGGACGCTGATATGCTTTATTTACACAAGTTATTCTGTCAATGAGTTCTTTGGATTACGAAAAATTTGAAACCAGATGTGATTAAAGTACACCACCTTACATGAATGGTATTACTAAAAAAGTTTACATAAAATTCAACTCTTGGTGTTTAAAAGTGTGTGTTAATATTATAGGCTTCGTACATAGGTTATTTTACAGTTACATACAGTTTGAATAAATAATATCTATTAATCCTTGAAAGAATTTGGTGTTCAAAGTTCAGAGTGAGAGTTATTGTTTGTGAAAAAAGTTAATCAGTTTTAGTTCGTAATTATTGGTAATTTGTTTTATACTTAACAAAACCATGTTTTTTTGCTATGGGTCATCAGTATTTCTTCCAGGTTGTGTTTGTACTTTCGTTAATTTTCAATGGTATGGTTTCCCTTCTCCTTCTGGCGTCTGTTTCTTATTATTCAATTTTCATTTAATTTTTATTGTTAAAATGTTGTTTATTGTCCGTCCTTGATTTACTGGAACTGTGTTCGACTTCTTGTATTCATTTAATTTTCGTCTGGATTTTTTTTTCTTCTTTATTAGACTTTAATTAGAGACGAATTCAGTATAGCGTCTGTCCCGCTGGATCGTTAATAATGGAACTCTCGTTTTATAACGGTCAAAAATATAATAATGTTTTGTTGTTATGGCAACCACTTCCACTCTTATTGGTTAAATACATTTGAACCTATTGTTATAAATCCTGGGTTTCTGTTCAAAATGAATAAATATTTTATAATGACTATTGTTTCTTGGTGATATTACCAAATGTATGAAATATTAACATAGATGTCCCTATTTTCTTTCAAAGATCAATTTGACATCCCACAAGGCTGGCCTAGGTCATGTATTAATGTTTTTTTACAACATTGCTAATGCTATATTATTACATAATTCACTAATTTATACTGTTTATTACTTTTCTGACATATTGTTATTGGTAGTTAATGGTAATCAAATAATTTACTTGGTCTTACTTTTCAAATACAATAGTCAATTGCTTACAATTGGTTTTCTGAAGTTGGACAGTTAGGTATTTTATAGGCCTAAGCTGTAACAATCTAGAATTTCTTATTTTGCTCTACTTAAACATTATTTATTAACTCCATACGTTCTGCTTATTGTCATTTAGTACTTACTGGCTTTTGAATTACTTTGAAGCTGTTTTACAATCAATTACTGTTATTATAATTTTACAAAATCATTTCTTATCTGATATTTTTTTCTTTTCTATTTATATAATAATGATTACTCTTGTGCTTGTTAAGTTTATATCATTGCTAGCTTATGCCTACTCCCATCTCTTCCACCCTTTTTGAACACTTAATCCTACTAACAAAACATAACATAGAAATACGTTTATGGTCTGTCTATTGTTCAGCCATATTTCTTCTTATTAATTACAATTGTTCTATTGTATGTTATTACATGAAATTAATATACTCATCATCTCTTTATAACATCATTACATAAATAAAAAATAGAAACATATTAACTTAATGTCATGCCTTCTTGGTTGATACAACAATAAACAAATAAACTAACTTTCATAAACCTAACAAAACTGTTTAACATACATTAATATCATTTTCCTCAGTTCAGTTTCTTCAATCCAATTTAACTTAATTCTTCCTAACTGAATAAGTAATGTACATTATTGTTATTGATGTCTCTCTGAATCTACATTAATGGTTACAAAGACATAGGGAGCTTTTGTAACTAATAACAAAACTGGTAACCGTTCTACTCATTTAAAAGTATAATTGGGAATTATTATTATTATTATTATTATTATTATTATCCCAAAATTGTTTTTTAACCTTTTTTGTGGTGTACACTTATGTTTGCACTGAAAGAACTCATTAATCTACACAGTCCTGTCTGTTTGATTAATTACTATTATTTTTCACTTATCACTTCACCTTTACTATTAATTATTGTTTACTGTTATTTCTTATAGACTACAATACATTAGATTTTATTAAAAACTGTATTGTACTTCTGGGTTTAATAAAGGGGTTTTATCTCTTTCATTTTATTGGTTTGGCTTATTGTTACAAATGTTTACCATTCTTTCTCCTTAAGATTATAAATTGTTTCTCTTAATATCTTCTCATCACTTCACTATTTATTGTTATCACTCCCTACCTATCTCTCACTCTTGGATGTTTATCGGGTTTTAAAACAATTTCATAGTCAGTTTTTCTATATTTTATGTTCTACTATTTATCTCACTATAGGGCTATTAATGATACACATATTCTATTAACAAATGTTTTCCCTTAAGTACTATGGGTAGTGTACTTCTTGTTTACATACTTTATATAATGCTTGTTACTATTTTTGCTTTATTATTTGTGTTTTGGTATTATTTGTCTACCTTTGATTATTTTTTGTTTTCATTTGTCCTATCACTGGGGTTGGTGTTTGTTTCTACCTACTCACTTACCATATCTATTGGGTTATTTTGGTTAAATCGCATTGTACTGTTGTTTTTAAGTTTTGCTTCGTTGCTTGCTACATTTCTCTTATTATTACCTTTACATGTTTGATCGTATAATTATGTTAAATACCCATTCCTTTATCTCTGACTCATCCCTTTTAATTTATAGTGTTAATCATTTAGTATTTTATTCTTATCATGTTTCTTCACAAATGCATGTTGAAGATATGTACCCTTACAATAGTAGCGAAAAACTAAAGACACCAAAATGTGTGGTTAAAAATAACAAACAAATGTATAAAAAATAGTGAAAAACATACAAAAACGTGTTAGTGTAGGAAGTTAAAAATCAATAGTGATTAGAGTAATTAAGATAAAGAAAAACGGTTTGTGCATGATGAACGCCTAAAAAATTACCAATCGAATGAATATCGGATAATGTGCTAAAGACTTCGCAATCCGCGAAGACTAGCAAATTACATGTCATTAGAAAGCGTGGGTTAAGATTGACGCTTATTCATCTATTTTTCAGATGAATGTAAAGAATATCTACAATAATGAAGAATGAAGTACGTTGATTACCTATTCAATTCAAAGTTAGCAATGAATTAAAAAGAATGCTACAAAAATAATAAGAAGAATCAAGATGACTGTAAGAAATCTAAAGAATTGATCTCAACTATCAGCTCAATATAAGATACGATTATTGACAAATAAATGTTATATATGCTAATAAAACCAACTCATGAAAGCTTAGCTCATGCATCGGCACTAAAAAGGTTAGTAATCCGTTAAAGAAGATTTTACAATTAATAATATGTGGACAAAAATTAAAAACATGAATTAAAGAAATTTTATGATTGCCAGACTGTTAAGAACCTAATCTGCACACTATGTGGAAATCCAAAATGTACAGAAGGAAATAAAAGGGGTAGTTAAGGACAGGGACTTCTTGGAACCCATTACCACGATCAAGTCGGGGGGTTAAACACATACTAGTCTGAATAGACGTGTTTTCCAAGGCAGTTCGTCTGTATCCAATTATGCGACACACCACTAAAGCTCTCATAAAAATTCTGTTACAAAAGTATATTCCAACACATGGCAAAATGAAGAGAATACTTAGCGATCAAGGACTGCGTTTCCAAAGTGAGGTATGGCATAGAATTATAAGAGAAAATGGAATACAACCCATACTCACATCCATCAGACATCCACAGGGAAATTTAGCCGAGAGAGTGAACAAGGAGTTGGGTAAATATTTACGAATCTACTGCCATAAATAACATAATAAATGGGCAGAATATTTACCATTCTTTGAGAAAGCTATAAATGAAAATTACAGCGAAGCTACGAGCTACACACCGATAGAGATTGAAGAAGATCGGCAACCCAATCGATTCTGGAGAAAATATGTTCAGAAACCTGCTAATCAGAACTTACCAGTCCCAGTAAGCATAAAAATTGCACATGCAGAAAGTAGAATTATCAAGAAAGGTAACGAAAGAATTTAACGATTCAATAGAACTCACAAGTTACAGAAATTTAAGGTGGGAGAGAAAATATTGCTGAAGACCAATCCAGTGGGAGAACGGAGTGATAATACGGCGAAGAAATTCTTCAGATTAAACGATGGACCCTATACGTTGCAGAAACAGATTAGACAACAAACTTTCATCGTATATGATAACATAAGACTGAAAGAAGTAGGCAAATACCACGCCAGCTCTTTAAGAAAATTCGACGAATAAATAACTAGGTCACTGTGATAATTATAGGCGAACGCTACTTAAAGCGGATGTTACGGAACACACCAACTCAACAGGCGTTGGGAGAGGAATAATTGTTCAGCACGCCACGCATAAGGATAAGGTAAATAATAAGCTAATCATTATTATTTGAACTAAATGTAAAAACTTGCTTGATAAAAATTTGCCTGTTGTCTAATGTAAAAGGCAAAAAATTTACTAAACCAGTTATTAACATTTTTATTAAGCAGGGGAATAATGCTACAGTACAAATAGGTTGAGTACTGTGCATTGCACCAAGTAATTTAAATAGGTGATTAGAAGACATAAATAACCCATTTTGGTAATAGTAAGAATTCAGCCTGCAATATAAATTGTAAAAGAGACGCCTGACTTGCAGGTTGAAACAGGTGATTGACGCCAGCTGCTCTCTGCATGTGTTTTGTACACTGTACACACGTAAAAGGTTTGTGTGAGTGCGACTGGTTCATTCATGAAAAGCACCACCCTTTTCAGTAACGATATAAATTATTGTATTTAAATTAATTTATAATGCTTGGGTGCATAGTAGCGAAAAACTAAAGACACCAAAATGTGTGGTTAAAAATAACAAACAAGTGTATAAAAAAATAGTGAAAAACATAAACAAATTGTTAGTGTAAGAAGTTAAAAATCAATAGTGAATAGAGTAATTAAGATAAAGAAAAACGGTTTGTGCATGATGAACGCCTAAAAAATTACCGATCGAATGAATATTGGATAATGTGCTAAAGACTTCGCAATTCGCGAAGACTAGCAAATTAAGTGTCATTAGAAAGCGTGGGTTAAGAGTGACGCTCTTAACAATTTCAAACATGCAGAAGATTTTCGAGACATGATTTTGGCGCTCTGGGTATAAATACGAGGACGTGCAAACATCGATTTTTTTTATCGTCAGACCATCTTAGTGGCCGGAGGCTCTGCTCAAGAACTACAACTTTTCTTCGTTCGACTACTGATGTAATCGGAGGCTATGTCCAACAACTAGAACTTCTAGATTTGATCGACGACCATGGCAGCCAAAGAACCTACTTAGAAACAACAACCACAGTAGATCAACCACAAGCAGAGTACGAGAATCCAGTGTAGCAGAGTACGAGCATCCAGCGATCCAGAGTACGAGCATCCAATGATCCTGAGTACGAGCATCCAGCGGACAGGGGACGACTAGACTCCAAGAATACCCGACTCCAGGACTTCCAGGACCGAAGAGGACACGCTTAAGGTGTACCACACAATAACAAGGTGACAAATAACCATGGATTTATAAGAAACCGAGACCGAACCAAAAGACTTTAAATATTAAAGAGAAAAAGAATAAACAATTCGATTCTAAGATGAGTCAAGTAACTGTATAGTTGTAGATATGTTTTTGTTTGTACGTTAAGTACAGTAATATGAAAGACTGTGTAACGATAAGAGTTACCAGTAACTGTAATTTAAAATATAATTGTTAGTAGTAAATGACGACCTTGAATATGCCATAACAAAAAGAAATTAATATAAAAAATTAAAACAGTAGATAATCAGTAAGATAATTAAGCTAGCTGAGAGCAGCATAGAAAATTAATAACATTGTATTAGCAATAAGATTTTATAATATGTTTGTGTGTTAAATAAGACTACGAATTATACGTAATAGGTATGTAAAAATACGAATCATTTGGAATCGTAAAATAAATAAGAAGTTAACGTGTAATCTGAGATTGCAAATTATACGTAATAAAAAATGTCAAATAATAATGAGTTTCTAAACCGAAAAACAAATAAAAAAAGGTGTTAATAAAAACTGAAATGATTTATTATCAAACAGCATTATTATTATTATGATTACAACCTTCATTCTTGCACATACACGAATTTAATGTAATGTAATTTACCTAAAGATATGTCACACATCAATTATTAAAACCGTGTGTTGTTGTAATATACACACGCAATATGCAACGCCTTTATATATACAGGTAGGGAGTATCTTTTCACCCGCTCTTTATTAGAAAGAAGAGAGCAACGTGTCGCCTTGGGACGGAACCAAACGATCCATTTTAACTCAGTATGTTTGAAATGCTAAAGAAAAAAATTTAGTGCTTATCTCTTTTAGCAACACTATATTAAAGACAAAAAGAAATACTCTTTTTATGTATCCAGCAAAACAGAGAAAATACATTTCGTTCATTACAAGGATTACAAGTGCCGGTAGAAACAACTCTAACAATTTTTATCACTGTTTAAAGAAAATAGTCACAATAAAGTAAACTAAAATAGTGAATTCTGTACTATTTGAATTAAGCAAACAACTGCTGTAAACATAATTTAGTGAGCATAGTTAACACTTTCTCGGAATTTTTAAAAACAATTTTCTAATCGAGTCTTTCAAACCATAAAAATAAACGATACGTCAACAAACGTTATCTTATTTCAAAACTTATTATTTTAAAACAAAATATGAAAAATACAAAAATAATTGAAAACTAGAATTGAGTCTAATACTTTTCATACCTCTGTAAGTTTAGGAAGCTTTTTTGTCAAACGTAAAGTCTGAATTTCGGTATCAAATACCAAACAACATTTTAACTAGGATTTTTAGTGCGAGCTTATCAGGTTGTGTAAAGTTTGTGGAGGGGGGTGAAAAGCTATTCTGCAGTGTAATTAAACTTTCTACTGCATAGTTATCAGATGGTAGAGGTTCTCGTTGACACTCCAATTTCACTGAATGCTACAGCAAACATTCACCTTCAACCGTTTGATTACTAACTTTGTTATTTACATGTCAACTAAAAATGGTTACTGAAAGCCACAGAAAACACACAAACCTTTTACAACAGTTCTTTGTGTTCAGAATAAGCACAATATAGCTCTGGATATGCTATATGTATATGTGCATATAGCGCGGCAATAAAACTTATTGTAAATTTTTCTGGTACTCTGTACACTGTGACATTACGTGAACGTGTGTAATTATAAACAAATATTACATTATTAAATATAAATAAAAAATAAACCTCTGCTCAGTAACCAGTAAAGGACTAAGGCATCCGTAAAATAAAAACCTAAAGGAATGTTTGGTGCAAAACATCATTTTACTAGCCAATATGAAGATGTGACAAACAATATAGACCATATCACACCAGGGAGAAGCCATGCCGTCATCATACTGCCTGCAGCAGTAGAGTCAATAACATCAATGGCACTTGTACTGACCCCAGAGAATTTGTGTAAATCCAATCGCACTCTAAAATTATGTCAGTTTGTTTGTGTCCAGCCCGAGGGTAGTTTGGTTTACATGGCATTTGTACAGCCACTACCAAAACAGAGCACAAAATTATACGATGTGAATATACACCAATTATCCCTAGCAAGTAGTTGGTTGATACTCGTTCAAACAACGCCCATCCCTGCTACTATTGTAAATAATTACCTTTTCCAGCTAAATATTTCATATTTAATTAGTGTAGTACATTACTGTTAGTCCAGCGTTCCATATTTTAATTGTAATCAACATATTTGAATTACATTTAAAACGCATATATATATTTTTTAAATTAGAAATAAATTAGTTAATTAATAATTAATCTAATTATTAGCTTTTGTGTTTAGTGGGGCGGTTGCATGGCTAGTACAACGCGTCGCCAGCCGCTAGTTGCAGTATTCACAGCCAGCAGGCGCCGCTGTTATCTCAGTGTATCTCAGCGGCTACTCAATTTTGCCTCACGAAGCTGAGTGCACTCCGTACTGTGCTTTCGCCGGGAATTCAACCCGAGACGGTGTAAAATCCCTGTAACTCGAACAGCACCAAACTCACGTTTCCCACAAACTGCCCCACGATATCAGTAATGGAACTCAACACTAGGCCACCTGGAGGCTCATAAAATATAAATATTTATATAATACTGTGGATACCCATACCTCCTACTTTGGATTGTTACAGTCATTAGGGTGAAGGATATGATCCAAGATTTTTTTTTTCTATCTTTCGCCTGTCTAAATTAGACTCGGTGTTGTGAGAAAGATTTGAGGCCCACTCAGGTTCTTCAGGTCACTTTCCTAAGGTGGAGTCCATCATATCAAATTCTTAACCACAGTGGCTGAACACAAAGAGCAGGATGTGCTGTCTAGTTCACAGGCAGGCCCATCTGACCTCTAGGACCTCATTTCTCATGAGCCTTCGTCGTGTACACTAAGCATTTCAGTGCACAACAGTGTCATGTCTGCAAGTCTAACCATCCTCTTGTAGAATGCACTAAAATTTTCAGTCTGGGCCCATCTGACTACTAGAAATGGGTCATGGTGTCTTAATCTCTGCACAGTCTAGTAATAATATGTATATTGTAGCGTGACAGATAAACGCATAATAATGAATGGCATTGATCATTAGAATAATAAGATTATAACATTTAAATCCGGAAAAAGCATTGAATTTAATATAAAGAATTAATTCATACCAACTGTGCAGAACAATCATTATTATTAAAAAATATAAGTTCAAATAAAAGCGAGTTACTAGTGATGAATCATCCAAAACCAGTGTAATAACCCAAGGTTTGTTTTAAAATATAACCCAGGAAGGTAAGGAGTATATAAAGAAGAAACAGAATATTATTAAACCCACGACGAGGATATATAAATGAAAAAGAAACCCTGAATAAGGCAAGATCCACCATAAAAGGTGAAGTATTTCAAGAAACCAGAAGAAGATAAGAAATCCCAAGAAACCCGATGGCATCAAGAAGAAGATGAAGAACATACCATTCCAAGAAGACAGAAGAAAAGAAGACACCATTGAAGAAAGAAGAAGAAGACAGCATCCTGAAGAAGAAGGAATGCTCTTATAAAAAACACCCATATCCCCATATCCCAAAATAACTAAAAATCACTATAATAAAAAGTATAACGAAATAGTCTTGAACAGTAACCACATGTACAATAAAATTAAGAGAAAAAGTGTATAGAGTAAGAGTTGCCAGGGAACCAGGATGAAATAATAATATAATACCCAAAGAACAAATCTTCATTGTAACCCACATACCAATTTATTGATGTTAATAAGACTAAACAACCATTTAGAAATAGCATCAAAAAGTGTAAAGTGAACCAATGCTAGTTTGGGTATTATAAAAAATAAACCTTATGTTTCGTCCTTGGCATCCACAAACTGTGTATATAATGAAATATACAGCTTTAAGTGACTTATAATTTGTACCAGATGAATTTGATACATGTAGTAATATCGAGCTATAAATCTGTTTGAAGTGACATTTCTTTAAAGAATGAGTAAAAGCAGATTTAAATATACAGTGACAGGGTATAATTACCCAATCACATATTAAAAAAAAAAAACAGTTTAAAAACTGCATCGTTCAATTTAATATAAGAGATAGCAAATAAGAATATAGGTATAAGATTTTGTGAATATAGAATAAGGATTTTAAAAATGTATTAGGTATAAGGACATTTATTAAGTTTGGAACCACTAACATCCAAACTGTAAATATATTTATTACTTGTATTTATAGTAATAATTAAGTAAGATGTTAGATGGGAAAAAACCTCCTTTGTAAATAATATTTCTATGTTAGTAATAAGTGTTGATTGTAAAAAATGTCTGAATGGTTGAAGACAACCATCATGTGAAAATATTTCTTATTTGTTTAACCGTTTATAGTATTGAAACCAATACTAATTATTGTTATGTTTAATTTAAAAAAATGTTTACTTTATAATACCATGTTTAAAAAGTCAGAGAGGGTATAACACAGTATGTATTGATTATATAAAAAATTTGTAGGAAAAAACTTGTTAAAAAATCTAGGCAAAATGATGAAAAACTAAACCTCATCAAAACAGAGAAATTACTCACTTAAATACATTTAAACTAAAGGGATTTAGATAAAATAAACCAGAGATGAAGCCATATAAATACAGATACCACTTAGAATGATTTTGTAAAATTATAGCCAGAATTATAAATAAAAATGGAAATGACAGAACTCAAAAATTTGGAGAGGGGAGTCATATATTCCAACATAGTATTTTAAAAATTAACCAATTCAAATAATTACAAGAAACTAAGGGAATATAAACCTTTTAATAAGATATGAGATTATTAATCATAAATATAATTTAAAAATGGCAGAATTTGCATAATGACAGGAAGTTAATTTTGAAAATTTACCAAAGACAAAATGAAGGTAAAATTACCAATTTTAGACAAAAAACATAATAAAACGGCATTATTCAATATTAAAATACGCCGAATGAACTGAAGGATAAAAAGGATTAAGTAACATCGAGCGAATAAATTTGAATAATAACCAAAGTTTAAGCAGTTATATAATGTAATTTAAAACATGCACAGGATGCAAAGTTAAATTTGAACAATGTAAGGAATAATATTGCATTGGCTAAGATTTTAGTCGAAAGTGAAGGAAGTAGAGAGTTGATTATTGAACATTGTACGGTGCACTTGACGAGTGTATTTTAATCGAATTAACCTAACTAATAGTACCGTAATGGCGAGTCAGTGAACGACACAATTTTGAAAATCGCGAGTGGCGAATAAAAACATTTTGTAACTTCGACAGAGTGACGTAAACAATTACCAGAGACGAAATAACATTGTACAGCACTAAACTACACCAAATAACATCATTAAACACCAGAAAACAGTATACATCATAACCATAAAAAATTTTGTAACTTCGACAGAGTGACGTAAACAATTACCAGAGACGAAATAACATTGTACAGCACTAAACTACACCAAATAACATCATTAAACACCAGAAAACAGTATACATCATAACCATAAATTAGTGCCTGAATGACAAAAAGTGAACGGACTTATACATACACCACTATACAAAACATAACACAGAAACTTCACTCAAGACACTACACAACATCAGAAGGAAGATTTGCTGCCACCAGGACGTGAATACTACAAGAAAATCTCTTTATTGGAACGTCACATTTACTAGAGACATTTTACCAACTCGACGGCGGCCATTTGCAATTGTCGTCATCACTCAAGAACACCGCCTTCTAGTATTGTCAGCGATACGGTTCGACAACAAATTATTTTATTTCAATCTCAATTAAATATATGTACCTAGTATTAAGAATTACTTGTTGTAACGTTATACTTTTTTAATATTGGCCCGATTTCTCTGACTTTAACCATAATCAGCTGTTAAAAGAACCTGATTGAATTTTATATATCACAAACCTTGTAACTTTTCGATATCCTGAGAGTCGATTTTATAATCGACAAGAGTCTTGTTAATCATTTATCCAATAAATCATTTATACTTTTCACCTCTAAATAGTTCTTTCTTTCTTAAACATAACAAATTACAATTAATATAATTTAAACAATAAACTACCAGAATTTCACCACATCAGAAGGAAGATAACTTCCAAAACGAAAAGTAAACAAATATCGATTGTACCTGGGGTCAATCTTATGAGTGGTTGGAGTTTATTGAAATTACAAGAACATTAATAAAATTTCCTAGAGAAGTGAGACACGTTTCAAAACTTCATGAAACACAATTAATTAATTGTTCTTAATTAATTAATCTATAAAAAGAATTTTTTTTTAATTATAAAATTTTTTTAACACAATTTTTATTTCTTCCACAAACATTTAAAAAAAAAACATTTTTTGTTACACTACTCCTATACGGATTTAACACTATATAACAGGTTTCGTTACAATTGGACTCGATCAACAGCGAAACTGAAGGAAGAGTTTCAGACCAGGAAGACTTGAGAACCACACCAAGTAAACACCAGAATTGAGTTTAGTTACAAATTGGCTAGCCCAAACAGTGGGGCTTAAGATCAGAAATCAGAAATAAAACAGAATTTGTAATTTTAATTACAAATTGGAGCCCAAACATTGGGGCTTGATTAAAAAGGAAGATCAGAAATCAGATTTGTAATTATTATAGTTACAATATGTTACTTAGAGGACAGTTAATTAGTCAGTTGTCATGAACACCGATCGGCCTTCATGTATCATAAATCGAAATCAGAATGATCACTTAAATATCATAAATCTTCATAAATATTCATTAAATATCATAAATCGGTTGATTCAGTGCTACAGAAAATAAAACAAGGTAGTGTCTTGTTTGGATTTAATGGAGTAAAGGGTAAATAAGGAGTATGTAAAGATTCTAACTTCTCATAAACTACGGATTACAATAGTAAACGTAAAAGGTTAAAAGCTAATTTAATTAACAAAACAGTTCACAACAAACATAGTAAACTATGACAGAGTAAAGACAGCATTGTTATTAATTAAGAAACGACAGTATAGACGGACATACAATTCCATTGGAGACAATATGTGCTGCCTTGAGGCGGGCTAATATAACTTTTACAACAGCACAACTATTTGCGCCAGGATATTGGATTGCTGACACAATAGTGCCTAACATCTGACTTTCTTCTTCTTCGTCAGTACTACAGCCCGACTTGAGCCCTGGCTTCCAATACCGATCTTCTCCAAAATTCATCTCAGTGCCTATGTGAATATCTATCCATTGTCATCTCAGTGTAACACCTCACATCCATTCTTCTCAGATCTTCTAGCACTTCATCCAACCATCTTATCCTAGCTCATCTCCCCTTTCTGCTTTTCAGTGGCGAAGCGTGATAAAATAATTTGTGTAGACATATAAATACCAGCCAAAAACATCCTCTTACTAAGATTGGTGACGTTCTTAATGAACCAGTAAAACTATGGTAAATAAAAATAATGCTATCTCTATCAGATAATAGATAAGTTACTATCTGAAACACACGCATTTTGTTATACATTTTGGCCTAAATATCCAGAAAAAGCTATCGTATTGTTATCGGTGTCCTTTATGATTCTTAATTAGAAAATATTGCTACAAAAATATACATTTTATTAACATTTTTATTGATGAAAAATCCGGATTACTGTAGGCATTACACAAACTTTCATATTTTCTTGTAAATGAGTTTTACACGCCGAGTCTCATGTTTTCTTATTTTTAGCTATGGAATCAGCTCCCGATAGATTGCCGTGCAATTTGGAATCACGCTGTGTATGTTCTCTCATAAAAGACTCTTCCGCTGCCTTTAAAAGCTAACACTTTCCTCCCTAAATAACAAACATCTATCAAACGGCCTACTATCCTTCAACGTCGTGCGTTTTCATTGTGCTGTAATGCTTAAATTCTAGGTGTTTTGGACAAACAATGTTCAATTTTGTTACGTCCTAGCATGTGAAACATCTCAGAAATTTGTATATGCTTTTTGCTTGTTTACTGGCTTTAGCTTCAAAATTTGTTTAGTGCCTACTCCAAATTTGCTCCCATGGTTCCTCTTCATTAAATATCAAACAATAATACCAGTCCAGAGTTTTGTTTTGCTTACAACCAGAGAGCCACCTATACAAACGTTCTGAAATTTTCTGACAACTTTTCCATTCTTCTGCGACAAATCTAGAAACGCCAGAGATATTTTTAACTTTAGCAATACCTCTTATTCTAAATGTAACGTACTGATTTCGTATTTTAACAAAACTTCTAGTGAATTAAAGCTGTCAGAATTTGTATCATGTATTTCTGCGGTAGAACCGGTACTAACTGTATTCATTTTGCTCATTTAAACCAAGTAAACAGTATGTTTAAAGCACTCAAAAGTATGACACTTAAAACAAAGCATTATTAAATAATTATTACCTAAATGGTTACACACTTCTTAGTCTACAACATTATTTTTAAAATTGAAAATAGTTTGTAAACTTAACAAAAACAGATATATGCGAGCACAATGAAACAAACACTGGTGGCCAGGCGAGAATTCTGTGCTGTTTAGTGTGGGGGAGATGTGTCTTCTGATGTGATGTACGGGACGCATGTTACGCTGCGCGCGCAGGTCCGCTCCCGTTGTCGTCAACCAAAGCCCTTCTCACCTCCAGCCTTGTTAAAAAGACATTTCAAGTAACGTCTAGCCTGACACTCACCGTACAACTGCAAGGTTCCATGGCACATACTCGCGTCATGTCACGTGATATTGAACTTCTTATATTAGTTTTGTATCCTTTCTTAGTAACTTACACAACTTAATTCATAAATAAAAATTAATTATTTTGGGGACAAATTACACTGTCTACCTTGTCTCCCCTGACTTGCTTCCTCAAAATTTTCTTTGGCTGACGCTGATCATGCATCCGCTTTAGGTGACCGAGCTATTGTATCCGCTGTCTATCTCCTGGATATTCTTATTCTCCATTCATCATCTTCTTTAACCAGGCCATAAACACGTTTTACGAGCTTTCTTTCAAACCTTCTTAGTGTTACATGTTCCTTTCTTGTCAATATCCATGTATTTCCTCCAGAAGTAACAACTGGTCTGATAAGTGTCTTATATATTTTTATTTTTGTGTTACGACTAATGAGTTTGGACCATTTGCCGTATGACACTTGACATTTGCAACAATAGCCCTAGCTGATAGCTATAAAACCATTCGCAGGACTAACCGAGAATGTTTTTATTCGAAAATGGTTGATAACATTCACCGTCTGTTGACTCATCAGTTTCACATATTCACTTTGTACGTACTATTTTTTTACACACGCCTCTCCCCCCTCTCACAAACACACACACACAAATATTCATTCTCTCAGCCTTATACATTGTTGCCCAATACGGAATATTCTCGATAGTGTCGTTCTACCAGCTTCTCAACTAGCCCAGCAGGTGCGAGTTTCTGCCAAGGCCGCGCCTAAGTACCTTCTAGACTTTCAAGTGCTTCTTAAGGACGCGTATTACGGAACCATCTAAACTATAAATAGCCAACACCTACCGCTTGGAAGTCAGTTTTTTCGTCCGGCGATTACTCAGTGCTTTCAAATGGTATTATTGAGAAGAGATTATTGTGCAAGACTCTATTAGTTGACATTATTATTGAGTGTTGAAAATTTTAAGTTAAATTATTGTACGAGTTGATTACGAATTGTTATTTGTGATAATTTAAAGCTGGTTATTAGTGACTTCATTGGTGTCTGTATTTGTTTCTACTGTACCATACGACGGTCAGAGTGAGAACGACGTAACAATATACTCCGTACTCTGCTCCCGCGAGTATTTCCAGCCCTTTTTTCATCCTATTTAACAGACTTCCACCTGCATGTGTACTACCTACTGGTAGGGTCTCCCTACAGGTCTCAACCGAGGAGCCAGACGAAGTGTGTCCCACAATGGCCCATCTATCTACCCAATGTTCTCACCTATTCTCACTAATCCTTTCATCGTTATTTGAGAAGTGGGTGGAATTCCGGAGGTCGGCGTAGACCAACTCATCTAGGGGAGAAAACCTTACACAAATCCTACGAGGTCAGAAGCATTCAGATGGCAACCCTATCACCGACCTTTTCCTGCACAGCGCTCGTAATGCGGTCGAAGAAGATTTTGTCATCGTTATATCAATCATTAGCCATCCGTCCTGTTTACTAACGATTTAATTATTTTTTGACTTAATTTTCTTTTAATTATAATAATACTTTGTTATTAACTTCCAACTTACCGTGTATTTGTATTTTTATTTTCCTCCATTAATACATTTGATTTTAAAATCTCCTTCTCTCATCAAGTTATCACCTGCTTCCTGTTTTGAAATGTTATTAATAGGTTTTCTAAATGTACACTTGGATAATAGAACAATGTGTTATATTAGATTTCATTTGAGTAAAAGTATAAACATTTTGGACTTTCAAATATCTACTTTTTAATTAACGTACACATTTATTAATATACAATATACATGCATGTGCGTGTGTGTATATGTGTATGACAGTACTGGATAGACCACGGCCAAACTTTATCCACGTCAGGCTTTAGAGAAATGAAAGTTTTGTAAGTCCGATTTAAATTTACAAGTATTCAGTGCACAAGCTTTTTAGTTATTACTTGCTTCAAATTCAATAGGATAAATCGTAAAATAAAAAAACTAAAGGAATTTTTGGTGCAAAACATCATTTGACTAAGCAATATGACGATGTGGCGATCAATACAGACCATATCACACTAGGGGGAAGTCATGTCGCCATTATATTGCTCCAGCAGTACAGCAAATAATGTCAGTGGCACTTGTACTGACCCAAGAGAATTTTTGTAAATCCAATCGCACTCTAAATTATGTCAGTTTGTTTGTGTCCAGCTCGAGGATAATTGGTTTACATGGCATTTGTTCAGCCACTATCAAAACAGAGCATACTATTATACGATGTGAATATACACCAATTATCGCCAGCGAGTAGTTGGCTGATATTCGTTCAAACAATGCCCATCCCTGCTATTGTTGTAAATAATTACCTTCCCAACTAAATATTTCATATTTAATTATGGCAGTACACTACACTGTAGTGTAGCGATTCGTATTTTAATTTATTATAATTATTCAAATTACATTTAAAACACATACATATTATAACAGGTGTAATATTAATAAAAAAGGTTTTTAAATCATATCAAACCATGTAAAAATTTATTAAATAGAATTTCCAAAATATTTCGAATTAAAATTTCTTCATTATTATTTGCATAATATTGTTCTTTTGTATGTGTTTGTCATACATATAATTATTGCCACAATACAAATAACATCACACACAATTCATAGATATAAGACACAAGATATTATACAAGTATAGATAAAAATTCTTATAATATATAATTTTGCACTCGACTTGCTTATATTGTATTTCTTTTTTAGATTCTCTAGTTTTTTATGTTATTGCATATTAATGTCTTATTCATGACATATCAATCAATATCAAAATTTCTTTAAAATTTCTACTATGTTATAATTTCAAAAAATATAATTTCGTAAATTTAAAATATCATTATCAAGTACTATAAATTAAACAATTAATTTTAACAATTATTAATTACACTCTTAAAGTTATTATTGTCTCTTTACTCTTTTTTAATGTCTTTATTGAAGCTATGGTTGACAAGTAAATATGGTTTTGTCACCTTATTTCGGTGCGGTAATACTCAGTTATTCCTCGTCATGATCCTGAGTCCTTTATCCTGGGTCGATCCTCCGTAGTCGTCTGATCCTCCTGGTCCACTTAGTATTCATATGACTTGTACGGTACTGCTGGAATATACTGTAGACCTTGGATGTGGATGCTCCCTCGTCGGGCATAGCCTCTGGCTGCAGCGGTGATCCAACGAAAAATAGATCGTCGTCGGGCTTGTGTACATGTGTATTTTATATGTGTGCGTGGAAGCCAGTTGATTCCTGCATAGCGTCACCCCTGAATAAATATAAATTAAATAAGTAATTTATTTAAATTGTGGTAAGTGCGCGTAAGATATGACATAACAAATTACGCCATGTTATGAATAATATAAAGAGGCACACATATGTAAAATCTAAGGCGAAACAAATAATACGTATTAATACAGTGTAAATAAAAGTGAATAGAACCAAGAATAATTAAAGTATAGAAAAACGGTTAACATACAATTATACATAAAAAAATTACCGATTATATGAACATCGAGTAATTAGCAAAAGACTTCGCATGTTGCGAATGGTATTTAATACACTTAATGTAATTAATCCTCTAAATAAATTTCATTGTTTAATTATTATTGATAATACAATAAATATATTGTATTAGAGTTAACGAACTACAACAAGATTAAAGTAATGAATTATGAATAAAAATAAATATGTAGTTCAGTGAGTTTAAATAATTTAATAAAACTAGTTTTAGTTTTTAATCTAACACTATTAAACAAAAGAGTTTGATACAAAAAAAGGTTTAAATTAATTTTTTTTGTTTTAATTCAAAATTGAATGAATTAAATGGTACACACTCCGTATTATTTGAGTGCACTTTACTAAATACACAATGATACCTTGTGTTTCAATTTATTTTTGTCATGTATTATAGTCTAGAATTTTTGACATTCATTATTACCTCATCTGAAATACTTATAATAATTACACAGATGTGCTATAACAACTTAAAATTGGTTTTCCAATTTGACTGATAATTGTTGCTTACTGAACGGAAATGATTATTACCGCCAATAGACATTTTGTTACTTTGATATTTTGTCATATTTAAAAATAACTGAATACCTTATATCGTAGACTTAATCAAATTAGCAATTCAATTAAGTGGAGCACCATAAATTATAAGTTGAATAACGTTAGCTTAAAGAGAGTTTACAAGATTAAGAATTATTGTAAAAACTAAATTCGCAAACCTTCAACAAGATTACTCAATCAATTCTTTCCTCCCAAAACACAACAATGTTAAGAAAAATAAAGACAAAAGCATCCCAAGCATGGTTTCCTAAAATAAATGATACAGCCAAGAGCCACTACAGAAAAGGAGATACAGAAAACAATAAATACGAAATAAAGCCTTTTAGAATTAATCTTACTTTAAGAAGAATTTGGCTACAGAGGTACATATATTATGATAGACATTATAAATGTCTCTCGCACGCATTTAAAAACACAGCCAGCTGTGAAAGTATATCAGCAAGTACGTTACAGTCCAATTAGCCGTTTTTACTAAACAAAATTTTCTATCATTCATAAGTTTCATCACAACGCCACAGTCTCTTTATCCTTCTTCCTTTAAGTCTGTGTATCCTTCGTCTATCTTTTTGAACAATGTCCTTTCAAAAACTTTCTGTTGTTACCATTTTTTTCTGTATCTGCCAAAGTTGAACGTATCTCATCAACGTAATTTTTACTGAACTATTTTTTCTTGTGGCTTCAATTTTTATTCTATATCTTATTTGCGTATTTCTAATGCAGTCCAGCATTGTTTGTCCTATTTACAATGCGTAAACTATACAATGCAATTTTTAGTTTAAACGCATGTGATTATTATTTTAGAACAGTTAATTAAACAGTTACGTTGGATTATTTCCAGTAACGCCCAAATTTCTGCGTTGCATCGATAACAATACAAGAATGGGGCAGCTGATAATTAGTTTAAGTCACAATGTTGCTAAGTTCACGTTCGCCACAAATTTCCCGGCTGTACCTGTAGCGTAGTTGTAACCTAATACGCTAAGTCAATAACAGACAATATGCGTTCTACTTAACTAAGTTACAGAACTACAGAGCAGAGTTGATTTTGGTCCGGCCGTGTCTTATTACATTGGATAATTTTGTCCACGAAAGCAGTAACTTGAATACTGAAGTGCAAACAAAGAGAGAAATAACATATTAAATGCAGACATAAAATATAAGATAAAATAAAGAAATTATAAATGAAAAATATAAAATATTAAAAAAATAATAAAATAGAAGAAATTAATTATTAAGAATTAAGAATAATAAATGTAGCCACCATGTTATTTGAGTGCCTCACCAACTATCAACTTAAACTAAATTCTATATCTCTCATGTAGACTGGATCTTTACCCAAGTAACGCAGTTATGAAGTTTACCTCTTTATCGTCTCGTAATTTAGGTTTAGTGCCTAAAGACTGTGCCAAATATGTTGAACCCGAAACAACGATCAAGGAAGTTATTCCATAAAACTGATATAACAATGCTTAGTCACTGATACTTATTGGACATCAAAAAAAATCAAAACTCCATAATTTTAATCAAATTTCTTTTAAGTTAACCACACTCTTTAAGAAATTCAGTTTTTATCCGTGTTTCATAGTTTTCATCATCAACATCTTCTTCTTCTTAACGGTTTTAGACTTTAGCGGGCTGTTCCTATTCTACAGTCTAACTTTTCTTAGGCCTACCAACTTTTCTTCTGCCTCTATGATTGTAACTTTCGCTATCTTCCGTATTCTACTTTCTTCCATTCTATTAATGTATTGAATCCATTTTCTTCTCTATCCTTTAATCCTTTCATTAACTGCAAAAATATTTAAATCACTTCTTATCTCCTCATTTCTTATATGATCTCGTCTATTACAACTTTTAACTGATCTTAGTTTTCATATACCTGGATATTAAAGAGGAATAATATGTAAAATAGAAATAGAGTCCCTGAAAAGACGCTGTTAAACAATAAGATATTAGGCCTTAAGAAAATAAGCAATGAATTTAGCAATGAATGATAACAAATTATTTTATCGCAACACAAACAATTCAACACTTAACATTTGCAACAATAGTTTTCTTTTTCACCAATAGCTACAAAATAATTCGCAGAACTCACCGAGAACATTTTGTCTCGACTTCTAGGGAATAGTGAAAATGGTTGATAACATTCACCGTTAGTTGACTCATCACTTTCACATATTCTCTTTTGTACGAACTAATGCTTTATTACACCATCCTCTCCCCCACCGACACAAACACACACACACAAATATTCCCTCTCTCAGCTATATGTAAGGTACGTGCTCTGGTCCCGCCGTGATTATTACCAGTCTTTCTTTCATCCTATTCAACATACTTACTATTTGCATGTGTACCACTAACGACAACAGCAAAACCGCTGAACACGTAAACTTTATCGTTAGAGAGTAAGTTAAACACCGCTGCCATTAACTTGATGAATTCCCTGTTGTCTGCATCTGCGTTACTTTAATGTCTGTGCACATTAATCAGTCACCCCAAACGACGTCATTACCATTACTTCATTGTCATTAGCACAGTACAGATTACCACTTCCACCTCTGAAGAAGACAAGTCTTCCTTTCCACGTCTATCCGTTACTGTTTAATGAATTTCACCTACATTTTTATTGTGCCTTATGAATACAATTTAGAGGTGAAGTCTAACTTATGCTAAACTTGTGTTGCTACCACTAATACTCACTTACACTTCCATGAGCGCTTTCAAGCCTCTCGGCTCATCTTCAGATGGAAACAACAACCAATGAGTGCATAACCTAATAATGTCAGACCTCCTTGTCTTATGTTTAATTAACTGTTCTAAAATAATAACCAAATGCGTTTAAACAAAAAACTGCATTGCACTATACACAGGACAGACAACGTCGGTCCGGATTAGAAATATGGAATTAATATGTAGAATGAGTACTGTAGCCACAATAATAAATAGTTCAGTGAAAATTACGTTCAGCGGTGCGTGTAACTTTGGCGGATACAGATAAAAATGGTAACAACAATTTTTTTTTTTTAAAGACATTGTTCAGAAAGGTGGATGAGGGGATTCTCAGACTAAATAGATGGATAAGGCGAGTGTGGCGTTGGGAAGAAACTTCTAAAAGATACCAAATTCGGTTTAGGAGACATGGCTGTTTGGGATTTTGGGTACTCGCTTTGCAACTTCACAACTGGTTGCGTTTTCTTTCGGTTGGTATGCTTTTGTCTTTATTTGTCTTAACATTGTGTTGATATTGGAGGAAAGCATTGATCGAGTAATCATGTTGTAAAACACCTGCAATTTTAGTTTTTACAATAAATCTTAACCTCGTAAACACTTTCCAAGCTAAACATATTTACTCTATAATTTATGTGCTCCACTTAATTGAAATGCTAAATTGATTAAGCCTACGATATAGGTATTCAATTATTTTTAAATGTGACAAATTATCATAGTAACAAAATGTCTATCGGCGGTAATAATAACTTAGGTTTAGTAAGCAACAATCATCAGTCAAATTGGAAAACATATTTTAAGTAGTTATAGTACCTATATGTTGTGTAATTTATTATAAGTAATTCAGATTAGGTAATAATTAATTTAAAAAATTCTATAATATAATACACGACAAAAATAAAATCAAACACAAAGGACAATTGTGTTTTTAGTAAAGTGCACTCAAATAATAAATGCTGAGCACCTATTAGTTCATTTAATTTTAAATGAAAACAAAAAATTAATTTAGAACATATTTCGTATCAAATCCTTTTGCTTATTAGTGCCAGATTAAATTTGAAACTAGTTTCATATTATAAAAGTGTATAAAACTACGTGTTATACGTACGTATTATTGAACTACGTATTTATTTTTATTCATAATTCATTACTTTCATCTTGTAATAATTCGTCACCTGTAATACATTACATTTATTGTATTATCAACTATAATTAACAATGGAAATTATTTACAGGATTAATTACATTAAGAGCATTAAATACCATTACTCCATGGTAAAATATCAATTGTAAATAGTATTTTATATAATTGAAAACACAACATTAAAGAAGTCATTACATCACAACAATAGTTTCATTAATAAAAAAAAATCTAGATTAATTATTAATTACCTAATTTACTTCTAAATTACAATGCATATGTTTTAAATGTAATTTGAATAAGTAGATTACAATTAAATTACGGAACGCTGTACTATAATGTAGTGTACTACACTAATTAAATATGAAATATTCAGCTGGATAGTTAATTATTTACAATAATAGCAGGGATGGGCGTTGTTTGAACGAATATCAACCAACTACTCGCTAGGGATCATTGGTGTATATTCACATCGTATAATATTATGCTCTGTTTTGATAGTGGCTGTACAAATGCCATGTAAACCAAACTACCCTCGGGCTGAACACAAACAAACTCACATAATTTAGAGTGCGATTGGATTTACACAAATTCTCTACGGTCAGTACAAACGCCATTGACATTTTTATTCTACCTCTGCAGGCAATATAATGGAGACATGGCTTCTCCCTGGTGTGATATGGTCTGTATTGATTGTCACATCCACATATTGCTTAGTCAAATAATAATGTTTTGCACCAAACTTCTTTCAGTTATTTTTTATTTTACGATGATTTTATTCTATTTACTTTTAAGCAAATTTAATGTCTCTCAATCACTGATAACTAAAAAGCTTCTGTTCTGAATACTTGTAAATTTAAATCGGACTTACAAGACTTTCATTTCTCTAGAGAATGACTTCGATAAAGCTTGGACAAACCGTGGTATACTTTTGTACTTTGGTGTCTCAAATTACTCGAACTTTGAGACACACACACACACACATACAATCGGAGATGGTCAAATAACTCATATTAACTAATTTTGAGAGTCTTAAATAAATGGATAAAAATTATTAAACAAATTTTTTTAGTGTTAAAGCAGAATAAAAATGTAGGTCAATCTCATTAAAGAGTAACGGATAGACGTGGATAGGATATATACGTCAGAGGTGGAAGCGGTAAACTGAACTGTGCTAATGACAATGACGTAATGGTAATGACGTCGTTTGGGGTAACTGATTAATGTGCACAGACATTAACGTAACGCAGATGCAGACAACAGGGAATACATCAAGTTAATGGCAGCGGTGTTTAACTTACTCTCTAACGATAAAGTTTACACGTTCAGCGGTTTTGCTGTTGTCGTTAGCAGTACACATGCAGTTGAAAGTCTCTTGAATAGGATGAAAGAAAGGCTGGAAATAATCTAGGGAGCAGAGTTTGCATATAGCTAAGAGAGTGAATGTGTGTGTGTGTGCGTGCGTATAGCTAAGAGAGTGAATGTGTGCGTGCGCGCGCGCGCGCGCGCGTGCGTGCGTGTGTGTGTGTGTGCGTGCGTGCGTGTGTGTGTGTGTGCGTGCGTGTGTGTGTGTGTGTGTGTGTGTGTGTGTGTGTGTGTGTGTGTGTGTGTGTGTGTGTGTGTGTGTGTGTGTGTGTGTGTGTGTGTGTGTGTGTGTGTGTGTGTGTGTGTGTGTGTGTGTGTGTGTGTGTGTGTGTGTGTGTGTGTGTGTGTGTGTGTGTGTGTGTGTGTGTGTGTGTGTGTGTGTGTGTGTGTGTGTGTGTGTGTGTGTGTCGGTGGGAGGGAGGATGGTGCAATAAAGCATTAGTTCGTAGAAAAGAGAATATGTGTAAGTGATAAGTGTTATCAGTCATTTTCACTACGACCTAGAAGTCGAGTAAAAACAACAGATATGGCTGTTTTACCATATGGGAAACATTCTCATGTCAGACACCGTAGAGCAGAGTAATTAGAATTTTGAGAGAAAGTTTACGTCCTGGTAGAGTTTGTATACAGTGCAGACGCTGTACAGAATTGTAATTAAAATGTTTAGTGCATGGTAGTCAGCTGGTAAAGTTTACGTACGGTGTCAGACAGAATTGCAATTAAGATTTTTAGTGCATGGTTATCAGCTGGAATATGTTTACTTTGACACTTCCATTTCACACTCCGCTGATACAGCTGTTTAATTTCAACCGTTTGATTACGAGCAACGTATATTTCGTTGGAAACTGAAATTGCCAGTTATACAAAAGTAATTAAACCATTTATCTTGTGCACTGATTACATAGGTGATAATCCTTTGAGTTTTAAATTCTGCGTGACATTCTACTCCCCTACAGATGTTGCGGATATCCATCTTGTCTAACAACAGATTTTATTATGTAAGTGCGTAAGCAGACATATGCCTCTATGTACACGTTTATTTATTTTAAATGTTAATATCGGAATCGGTAAGATTTATGTGTTATCTGGGGAAGAAATATATACTAGTTACTAAAGGTTTTTTGTAATTACATTTCCAGTTTTCAGAATAAACTGATCGTCATCGATCAGTAAAGAATTCTACACGCAAGCTCAGTGAAATATTTGGACACGAGTGTGGATGCCAAAGTTAGGTCGAAAGAGCGTATGTTAAGAAGAAACGTAAAGAACTTGGATTAAAATTGAAGAAAATTTGGAGGCTGCGTGGAATACACTCTGAGCTGTCGCTACATAACAAGCTGTTGTTATACAAATAAGTCTTGAAACCAGCTTGGGTGTATGGTGTACAGTTTTGGGGTTTAACTAAGAAATCTAATATTAAAATAATTCAGACTTTTTATGGTTCTTCGCAGTATTTTTGATGCCCCATGGTACGAAAGAAATAATGACATCCATCGGGACCTAAATGTGTCTACGGTTGCCAACGAGATTAAACAGGTTGCGGATAAATATGAAAGAAGACTTCATGAAACGAAAATATTGAAGTGATACAACTAGTTACCACTATAATGCTAGACTTGTCCGGCGATTGCAGAGACAGAAACCATTTGAACTAGTGAAATAAATATTGTAACATAACAAGATTATGCCCTAGAATAAATATAAATTATTCATCAAAATTTGTTGTGAATTATGGCTAAACGCAGTCTTTCTTATAGATAATATGCAGAAAAGTATAAAAACAATTTAACAAATAAAGGAATAAAAATAATATGTAACTATTTGAAAATAAATAATAATTTCAATGAGTAAAAAGTAATAGAAAAGGAAATATTGTGATAAGTACATGCAATGGGAATAGGAAATGAAAACCTATTAATTAATTATTTTAATGACAATGACAAGATTATCAGACGACATGACTATGACTACTACACCAGGAGGGAAGATCGAATGATAAAAAAAAATGTAAATAAATAATGTTAATGTAAATGGAAATATAGTGGATAAGTGTTAATAAGTTAGTAATTAAGTAAGAAAACATTTGTTATGGTATGCGTCTATCAAACCATATAGAGGTCTGCGAACCTCAAACAGTTATTGTATGTACTCTCACTACAGACTATAAGTGATTAAAAAAAACTAAAATAATATTAAACCCATAATTACCAACTACATAATGTACGAAAGGTGAAAATAATGAAAATAACAGTGATTAATGTTAAAAAGCAATGTATAAGTTTTTAGAATTTTGTGAAGTGAAAGTCCATAGGAAATATACCTTGTTATAATATAAACAGTGAGTAACACATGTAATTTATATACAATAACTATGTAGCTAACCTAATAAGATTAAGCAATGTGTACAATACTTATAACTAGTGGAATATATCCCTAGAAACTAATTATGTACATCAGGGACAAGTAAAAATAAGGTTAGAATAAATCATGTTAATTATAAAGTGCAAAAACAACCCTGTGACACATAAAACATGTTGTGAAGCCAAGAGCTTTACCAAGTGAATCTATGAGGACAAAAAAAAAGAGAAAGGTTGTTGATTATTGGATTTGAAAAAAGCCAGAACATATATAATTAGAAGCTTAACATATCTACTAAAAGATACTGTTATACTGTATATCAATGAAGGAAAGTTCCTGAAATAATGAAAAGTACGCTGGGCTTAATATAAAACACTAAAACTGAAGGCCAGAAGAACTATAACAAGAAAATAATCTGTAAAACTAAACAGCAATATGGTGAGAGTGTTCTATGTATATATGATTAGGCTAAGACTTACATTTGTTTAAATTTAAAGTAACTAGAACAGTGAACTGATATAACACAAACACTATAAACATTATGAACAGTGAAGTACACACTAATTTACTATAAACTAAAGTGGAAAACTGTGTATTTTATTGAAAATAATCTTGAACTAGTATTATAGAGAGATCCAACATGTCCAACATGGCGGCAGTGTTGAATTAGAAATAGTATCAAACCAATGAGTGGGAGTGAGACCCAATGCATATACAGTATAATGAGTGCAAGTGAGATGGTGAGATTCGCACAGCGCTCATAGTGGAGAATGCAATAAACTCAATTAACAAGATTATATTGTTTTTAATTATTAATGAGTATTAACAGATTCAATGTCCACATTTTTATTTTTTTATTTTTTGTTAATTTCATTTCTCATTATACTCCTTTAGTTTGTTCTGATTAGATTAAGTTGTTTCTTTTGTATAATCCAAACACAATACACATACCCAACATAACATTAATGAAAGGTGATTTATTATTTTTATATTTTCTATAATATGTATAACATGTTGTTATGTATAACTTTGACTGTACATTGACTTTAATTTTTTATTAACCCTGAGAAAGAGTTCTCTCCAGTGGGAGCTAATCCTACACACTGTTAACTTATGTATTAGAATACAATTGCTAAATAGTTTGTAAGTAGTTGCAATAAAGTTAAATAAAAGAAAAGAATAAAATCAATCACTTGATAGATAACATTGAAAAACTAAAATTTGTACTAAAAGTTTCGTTAAATCGAGTCTAAGATTAAGTGAATTGAAGTAACAATAAAATGAATCAAATTTCTCTTTGACAATACAAGAATTTTCAGATCTTCAAAACATTAAAATTTACAGGGCAGTAAGGCAATCAATCAAATAAATGAGGTAATACTATAACCTGCAAAAATCCACATCAATAAATTTTTAGACTTGGACTTGCTGTCCAAGTTATCTATAACAAAGGTTCACTAAATCGTTGCGTAAAATTATACTGCATATTTCATCCATAAGAAAGTTAATTATATGTTAAATAGCATTATATAATATTGATACGAAATTACATAACGCTCTCGAAAAGTCGGCAGGTATAGTTAGTCACACTTCTCGGCTAGCCGAGCAGGTGTAGTGTCTCTGTCAAGGCCGTGCACTTTAGTAGTTTCAAGCATCAAGTGTGGATCAAGTGATTGTTGTGGTTTAGTGAAAAGTGATTATTGTGATATAATTAGTGTGGAACGTCTAATAGTTGACATTATTTTTTGCGTGTGGACCAATGTAACATAATTATTGTGAGAGTACCTTGTTGACTACAAATTGTTATTTGTGACTCATTAAAGCTGGTAAATAGTAACTTCATTGGCGTCTGTATTTTGTTTCCACTGTACAATACGGTGTAACAATATGCTCTAATACGACCATTATAATACAGTCCAGACCAAAATACTGAATACAAGGTTAGCAACAAATGTAATTAACCAAGCAACTCACAAGATGATGTGGTAAACTGTTACAGAGTGAAGACGGAGAAGCAGACTCATACAGGCTTTGAACGACAGGTTCTCCTTTATGAAGGGCTGAGTTAACATGTATACTAACACAAAAAGGTGCGCTACAAAATATTGTATTACGAACACAATAATACTGTTTCAGTGTCAAACGTCCAGTTTTCAGAAAAGTGGTGTTCCAGGGGAATCTGACCATTTTTGAAGCGGCATAGATTGGCAACCCTGACATGAAATCGGAAATGTGGCCTTGCATACCTGACGCCATTTCAGTTACAATGGGACAGTTGACTGCACTCTGAGCTTTGTAGTGGAAACTTATTTAAAAAATTGTGATTTAATTGCAATTACGCAGCGATTATTCCGCCGTCACTTTAATATTCCAGGTCACAATCCGTTCTTAGTCGCAGTACGATAAAGCTGTAGATAATAAGCGAACTCTGGTGTTATGTGGAAAATTTTGGGATCATAGCTCTATTTCTTTAAAGAGGAAATGGTGACCGTCACTTCAGCTCGATACACAATGATGTTATGAGAATTCCTTGCTCCTGAACTGCGTCGTCGTCGGATCGACTTGAACGGTATATGGTTCCAGTAGGATGGAGCAACAACCCACAATGCTAGAGGCGGTAGTTCAAGAGCTGTTTCCAGACCACGTCGTTTCTGGAAGAGGAGATGTTGCATGGCAGGTAAGATTTCCAAATCTGTCAGTATGTGACTATTTTCTCTGGAAACGCCTTGTTTCGTCATTTCATTGAAGAACAAGTTCAAATGATGACAATCACTTCTACTCTATACTCGGTGATGTTACAGGCATTCCTTGCTCCTGGACTGCAAGGAGGGATCGAGCGATCGTTGAGGGGGCGACTTGAACCCTGTGTGGTTCCAACAGGATGGAGTAACAGACCACACTGCCAGAACGTCCATGGCAGTAGTTTGAGATATGTTTCCAGGACACGTGATTTCCGAAGGACGAGATGTTGCATGGCCGGCACGATGGTCCCCCATCAGTATGTGACTATTTTCTCTGGGGATACCTCAAGTCTAGAGTCTTTTTAATAAGGCTAACAACATTAGTGAACTCAAGGTCTCCTGTATAGGAAAAAATCTTAACCTGACAACATGGTGTCTCAGAAATCCGAACAACATGGTGCAAGGAGAAATGCAAAGTCTACGGTACAGACCACAACAGTGCACACAAAATAATGGAAGACACTTGAAAGAAGTCTTATTTAAAAAACGAACTTACACCTGTAAATAGCATCAAATTTTCTGTAATTACATAATAAAACAAAAGAAAAAAGTTATTTTATATTACTTATTTTACTTTATTTTACTTATTCTACTTATTTTACTTATTTTACGGAGTTTCGCGTGGATCACGCTGTATATTTCTCTTATACACTTTTTTACACTTTCTCTCTTCCCTGACTACTTTGCTTAAACTCAAGATGTAATTTTATTTACAAAAGTTACGTTTCTGATTTAATTTTCTTACAGTTAAAACGACAAAATTAGTCCAAAGCTGCTGGCGTTCATTTCTGTATTCAACAGCGTTATTCAAGAAGTTCTGTCAATGGAAATAATTAACGCTTGCGCTCAAAACAAACTCAACAACATGCAACAATAACATGTGCGATTCGGAAAACAAAATATTTAATTTTTCGTACAGAAAGCTACAAAATAATTTGTGTGTGTACACGTGTACCACCCTACGTTAGGGCAGCTCGATTTTTTACATTGATGATGGCAGTCGATGCTTACTGTCAAAACGTCTGTTTGGAAAGAAACAATGGACCACAGCCGAACAGCCCGAGAATGGACTTTAAGAACATTGTTTTATATTAACTCATCACTGACATCTTAGAAGACTGAATAAACAACATTCGATCTTTAAAATCAAATTTCTATTAAGTCAACCACATTCTTGAAGTTTCATTAAATCCTTCTTTGTACTATTCATCAAACTGTCTTCTACGGAAAAACTACACAATATTATGTTTGTTTAAAACACATTTCACTATTATTTCGGAACAGATATTTAAACAGAAAACAAATCATGATTTTATCAAATTATGCACTCATTGTAATAATTTGGGTTATTTTCAGTAACGCTCAAATTACCGCGTCGGTAACAACACTAGAGGAGTGGGACCGCTTATAATTAGTTTAAATCAAACTGTTACCAAGTTCCCTACGTTACTCACAAATTTTCCCGTTTTATCAGCAAGGCAGTAACGACTTAATGCGCTAAGTCAATAACAGACAATATGCGGGGCCCACGTAGCTACTTAACTGAATTGCGCCACAACAGGTCAAACTTAATTATAGTACCCTATTGGACAATTCTTTCCCCTCAAGTACTACTACAATACCAAATACAAAGTATTTATTAAAAAAAAAAGGAATAATAAAAATATAAAATTTGGTATAACTAAAGATATTTACAATAACTATTGGTCGCCCAGTGGTCGAAATTCGACCGTAATTCATTAAATTTTTTAGTTTGAACGTTATAGAGGGTCTTTTGTCAAAGAGTATACCTCTATAATCATGCATATAATTTTTTTGAATTTTGTTCTATTACGTCAGCTGCGAGCGTGTACAAATACGTCATTAGCGTGTGTTGTTTGCCTTAATTCCCTGCAATACCTATGAAATTTAAAATTTAATGTTAGTAACAGTTGAAAAACACACAATTACAGCTTGTATTCGTATTTATTTTTTGATATAATTCATTGTCAGTTTTAATTTTTTCATGTTATTATTGAATCAAACAAACGCTAATAAAAATGAGACTTGACATTCACAGCAGCATAAGATACATTGTTTTCAATTCCAGTGGATTACATTTCATTTTTGGTAAGGTACAAAATTCGAAAAATGTTTGAAGATTATCTGCTACAAAGCTTATATAATTTTTTAATTTTTTTTTCTATGCAATAATTTTCGAGTTATTTGAAAAATATGAAAGATAGGAAAAATGAGGTTTAGCTTGGGTAAGCCATAATTGAAAAGCAATAACGCGTTTTTTGACATTTCCTTGGGTTCTTTTTATTGCCATACTGACCAGGTTTCGCCAAGGCTACACAGTTATTTTGCCTATCTTTTTCGAATTATATAAAATTTAAATAAAAAATTAATACAAAATAACAAATGAAATAAAAATACTTGCCTCGTATTTTTTCATATATTTTTCATTAAATCAAAAAAACCGGGCGGTTAAAAAAATAAATGTTGTCCATTGAACTTAAAATAGTTTGAAAGTGAATTTAATGATTCAGAACTTCTGTGTAAACGATGTTTTTTGTAAAAACTCTTTCATCATTTGCTAAATGCCCTTGGCCATTATATTCGGAAATATAAAATCTCAAACCATCGAATGATCGAACTCTACTTGCTGCGACGTACAATTGACCATGTGTAAAAACTGGCTGCCTCGATAAAATTCAAATTTTTTCGAATGTTTGTCCTTGAGACTTATTTATTGTCATCGCAAATGCAGGTATAATTGGAAATTGAGTTCTTTGAAAGTTAAATGGTAAAACAGTACCGGAATATGTTAAATTTATACGTGGAATCAAAATTCTCTTACTGCGTGCGGTTCCAGTTAAAACTTCGCAATCAATATCATTACGATGAATACACTTGATGCGCATTCTTGTTCCATTGACAAATGCTTCCTTTGTATTTAAGTTTCTGATCAGTAAAACGATGCAATTAACTTTCAATACTAACTTATGTGGTGGCAAACCACTAATAGTCAAAGAATTCAAAAACTCTACTGGATAGTTATTGATTTCATTGTCATCATCACAAATTATTTTATCGTAGCTATGATATGTTTTCTGTTCACCTGGTATTCGATTAAGTATATCAGTATTAATAAAAGTACAATCATCATTTTTAGGTGCTAAAATAACTGACTTCAATATGTTATCTGAGAGTATGTTTTCGGAAATATTTCCATACACCTCATTAATAATATTATTTTCATCTCCTATTAATTGCTGAGGTATTTCAATAATATTTTCACCAAATTGAGGGAATTGTGGGGCTTCATCATTACCAATTTTTTTAAGAATCCGACAAATTCTATTTCACTTGGTAAGGCTCTCATATTTTGAGTAAACGTTACTTTATGAAAATAAACAAATTTATGCCAACTCGTGACACAATTTTCAATTAAAGTTGCACGTGATCCATGTGGGACAACTGGTAAGATTTGCCGAAAATCACCGCACAGAAGTATCGTTTTCCCTCCAAATGGTTTATGTTTATCATTTTCATCGCATAGATCCTGCAATAATCTATCTATGATTTTCAACACTTGCAGTGGGCACATAGAAATTTCATCAATAATTATCAATGATGATGAATTTATGTAACGTCCATAGCTACTATTTGCGGTAATATTCGCTACACAATTTTCCAAAATGGGTATAGGCAATTTAAACACATTGTGTAAAGTTCTACCTCCAAGTAATAGAGTTGAAGCTATGCCACTGAACGCTGTTGCAATGCAACTAAGATTAAGCGAATTTAATTTGTGAATGATTGCTGTTTGTGTGAATGTTTTTCCACAACCTGCATGAACGGTTAAACAAAAAACATTAGATCCAGTATCATGATGCAAAACTTCACGAATCACACGATCAATTAGATTACGCTGTTCAATATTTGCAGTTTCATAATGCTCAGAAAACAGAAACTCTTGTTCTATTGGATCAATAGCATTTGCTTCGTCTGTTCTCTGCGAATACGTGGGAACTGGTAAACCAAGTTCTTGACATGACAAATTATGAACATTCAAAATATCTTCAATTTCTAATAGAGCTGTATTAAAGGATACTTCTTCGTTGTAATCTCTCAAAAAATCTTCACTAAGATATACTTTAAATTCATTCCATAACGCCAATGCATTGGCTTGCACATTTAATGCACAAATGTAACCAAATAAATTTCGCATTTGTTTTGGTGAATGTAATTCTTTTGCTTCATTTAAACATTCGCGCCATTCATTATCATTTGAAGCAATGCCGCGATCATGGCACGCTTCAACAAAAGAAGTGTGTATAATTCCATTGTATGTTCTAATATCCTCAAATGATTTTGGACCACAGACATGTAATAAAAGCAATCGTAAATGGAAAAGTTCGATGTCTTTTGGTGATACTACATATATGCGTGTAATGATTTTATCACCTCCACGCCTTCTCTTCTTCCATTTTTTTCGGGAATCTTCCCACACATAATGCAAAGGAATTTCAATATACTTATATTCATGCGCTGATGGATCTGATCGATTCAATTCAAAAAATGCTAATAATTTTGTTTGTCTTGCATTTTCAATTGCTTGACGTTCTTGCCCTTCTCGAAAGTAAACATTCTGTCTACGCGGTAAATGAATGTCAAGTCTAACGATGACATGTGATTGAAAATGCATTGGTAATTCATAGATGCGCCATACAGCTTCAGTTGATCCGACATGACGGCCATTTAAAAAATTTTTAACTTCATCAATTTGTATTTCTTGACCTGGTTCATTTCTCTCTGAACCTAATTCAACAGATGCACTGTCATAGCCTTTATACACGTATTTATAAATGTATTTAACACTTTTAACTGTAGTACATACTTCAACATTTATATGGCAGTTAAATTTGGCAAGTAAATACGGATTGTATGGTACAACATAACGATTGTCGAGGCAACTACCGCGAACTTCAGCATTAATACCATTATCACGCCTTCTGTATAATGGATATCCATTTAATGATTCACATGTAAATTCATTAAATCGTTTTGGATAATCTTTTGTGCATTTTCCATCTCTCATACATACAGAATTTGGATTAAGTACACCGCATGGACCATGCATCATGTGTTTTACAACATATTCATGTAATTTAGGATGTGTTTGAATGTTAGGAATCTCCGCAGATACAACTTTATCAATATCGGTAGCGGTAACAATTTTATCTTGCTCATTTAAAGAGAGTAAAATGTGAGCATGAGGCAATCTCTTTTGAAACTCAATTGTATAAATGAGTGCTTCAACTTTACCGAAGATTTTTTTTAGTGTAAGGCCCTCAATTAATGCTTTCAGTTTGGACTTGAATACACGCACAACAATATCAGGTCGAAAATTAGCTGACTCACCTACACCAATATTGCTAACTATTTCAGGCCAACTTGGATTGCAAGTCATTGTAATAAACAAAGAAGGCTTTCCGAAATGTTGTACAATTGACATTGCATCTAAATAATTCTGATACATATTTCTTGGAGATCCATTGAATGAAGATGGTAAAATTACTCTACGGCCAACATTATTGGCATTGGGGTTCAATTCTAAATAATCTGGTAAATTGTTGTAAACTTCAGACCTAAGACTTATTTGATTTTGTCGAATGAAATGTAACCTTGTGCCCTCTATTCTCACATACATATCAACTATCCACTGCAGAAATAATTTTTGTGAATGGTGCAACATGCTAAAATCTTCTCTAATTGCAAGTAGATAGGCTGCATACTGAAGCATGGTTAATTTATATCTGGGCGCTCTTGAATTAGATGTAGTTGGTACATTAAGAGAAATATTGATATGCCACCCAGTATCACCATTTGGAAAAAGTAATGGATACGCTAAATGATGAATCCAAAACAGAGATATTTTTAATGGTACCATTAACTTTTGAAAACGAAACCATATTTCGTTCAAAGGGTGGCTCACCATCAACTCTACTAAATATTACTGCTACATCAGTTTGAACTGCATCATTATAACGGCGTAGATCTAAATCACGATTTACTTTAATGAGTATACAAATTTCTTTATTTTGATTTTCAACTCTCTGACAATGATCTTTCATTGCAATGAATGACCGAACGAAAGTATTAATGCGTTCAAATTCAAGAGAGATTTCGCGCATTATATTGTTATTGCATGTTTGATTATAGTGTTCGCGTAATCTATAATTGACAGCAGTGTAAACATCATAAAAATATAATTGCGTTTAACATGGTGAGCGACCATATCCAGCAGTCATTGGACCTGATCTGTGATAAAAAAACATCATGTATTTTAAAATGATACACTCCACGCGTAACTGAGTCCGAAATTTTAGCTTCTGAGCTAACCATAGCAAATGATGAATTGTATTTACGAATGTTTTCAAAATAACTTTTTGACTTTCTTTTTATTGAAGGGTCATTTGAAGTAAGTCCATCATGCAGTGATTTAAAGTATCATTTTGACTTAAGGCCGGTTATATTGCTTTACCCTTATGACAACATGAAGTGAATGCAGTCCTTTCACCTAAAGTGACCTCAGATTCGAAATGTTTTGCATTGCAAAACCTGCATTGTAAGTGCATTAATCCACAATCAAAAGTATTAAAATTTCTTGGAACGACATTCAGTGCGCATTTAAATGTATCCCTCAAAATAATTTCATCATTTTGTATACTATTTACACTATTTAAATTTGCATTTGGTCTATTATCATTTTGACTTTCACGCGAATATATATTCCTTCTTCTTTGTCTCTCACTCCGACCCGTCAATGTTATACTATTTACACTATTTAAATTTGCATTTGGTCTATTATCATTTTGACTTTCACGCGAATAATATATTCTTTCTTCTTTGTCTCTCACTCCGACCCGTCAATGTTCTATGTCGAGGCATAATGGAAGTAGGTGCGAATATCTGAATGTAAAAAAAAAACATGTAATGGAATTACTGAAACTAAGATTAGACAGGGTTTAATTTAAAAATAATAAAATGTACTCACTTTTTTGAAACCACCAATAATAATTAGGGGAGAATAAGTCAATTCAAATTGCTGCTACAAAATTTTCCTTTTGCAACAGGTGTATATTAAGCAAGCTGTATTTCACTTTCAACTGCACATTAATATATAAAACACAGATATCTAATATACAAAATATAAAATAAACGCTTTTTTTCCTTGACATGCACTCCACAGACTATTGAAAAAGGAACATTTGAAATCACACAAAATTCACAGCTCATTCAGTCAATCTGTCAGTATTAAGCAAGCTGTATTTCACTTTCAACTGCACATTAATATATAAAACACAGATATCTAATATACAAAATATAAAATAAACGCTTTTTTGCCTTGACATAAACTCCACAGACTATTGTTGCCTGGCAACAAAATTATTTTATTTTTAACAATTACCATTGTTTGAAAGAGTTTAAATGAATTTTCAAGTGCAAATGAATGTTTTATTTTATTTTATTTAATGTATTTGTAACACATATTATATACAAATTTTAGCTTTCTGCACTCCTTCTCCATATAAACTTTAACTATGCCAAATCTCACACTCCTCCGTGAGCGCAATATGCTTAAAAAGGGGTACAAAGTTTTCTCTTCACGTATTAATATATAGAAGATAAGTGCATATCTAAAAATGGGAAAATAAGGCATTACAGTACAGTAGTAAAGCCAGAATGCCTAGTGCAAGTGAATTTCTAGCATTGAATTATAATTTAGACAAATTGGAAATATTGGAAAGACGAATTATTAGGAAAATATTAGGCCCACGAAAAACTTCCGAAGGTTGGAAGTTAAGAAGTAATGATGAAGTATATCAAAATATAGGAATATAACAGAAACAATGAGAAAAAAAGACGATTATTATTTGTTTAATTAAAAAAGTTGTGTTAGTGGTTATAATCACAAACAGAATTATCGGAAATTTCGATCTGACGATGAGCTGAGAAGCTTGAAAGCGCTAATCGGAATAATTTTTCTATAGTGGTGTACAACAGTGATAATTCTGTTTATTATTTTTTGGACATTTATATAGAATTAACGACAATAGGTTGACAAAGAAATCTTCAAATATCTGTGGGGGAAGAAGTTAACATCAAGTTGGATTAAAGAAGTCCAAAAGGATTTAGAAAAAAATAATGTACACGCAGAAGAAGCAATTGAAAGAAACGTTTTTCGGTCAAAAGTGTTAAAAATGGAAGGAGTCTAGGGTAGGAGAGAGAAAAACGCAGGTTCAAAGTGGACTGAAGACAGGAAAAAGAGACACAGTGAAAAGATGAGAGAATATTGGAGAAAAAGAAAAGAACAAAGAGTAAAGAATTAAAATTTGGTCCTTAAATGCCTGATACAAAAAAAATGAAGGAAGAAAACTTTTAACAATGGCCAATATATGTTTTCTAGGAGTAAAAAATATAAGAAATTAATTGTTGGATGAAAATTAAGAAAAATAAACATACTTCTTATAATTTACCTGACTACCAACTGGTCTACCAACTACCAACTAAAACTAAATTACTACAGTTATTTTAAATGAATTCTTAATCAAGTGGTGCAGTTCTCAGTTATAATACATTCCTACTTCCTTCTAATTTATATTGTATTTCTGATGACTATACAAGATATTTTTCGCCAAAATGGCACCTAAACATGTATAAAGCTGTTGTTTCATATTGAATTATCACTGACATCTTAAAAGATTAAATAAACAATATTCGGTTTTTAAAATCAAGTTTCTATTTAATCCAAGTTCAAGGGATAATTTGTTTTGTACTTAGTGTTCTTAAGATAATGCAAGAGTTTGGGATACCGATTCTTTGGGACAGGCTGAATTCCGAAACAAAATCTTGACGACATTCTTCTTCTTCTTCTTCTTCTTCTTCTTCTGGTTCTTGTTGTTGTTGTTGTTGTTGTTGTTCTTCTTCTTCTTCTTCTTCTTCTTCTTCTTCTTCTTCTTCTTCTTCTTCTTCTTCTTCTTCTTCTTCTCCTTCTTCTTCTTCTTCTTCTTCTTCTTCTTCTTCTTCTTCTTCTTCTTCTTCTACACTTTAGGGATTAGGCAGTGTGCCTGTTCGGACTTCACATTATCAGATCCATTTCTTTCTTTTCCTTCCTACATCCTTTCCTCCAGAAGGCTTATACTTATTTACAGTTACTGGTATTATATCTTCATCTATGCGACTTAAATACTATCTCCACTTTTCCCTGCATTCTTCAGTTTTCTCTTGTAGATTATATATATTTAATTCTTCCTATATATATTCATTTCTTATATGATACCTGCTTATGCATCTTTTAACCCTTCTTAACTCTGCTGATTGTATGTTGCTTTTATCTCTTTGTTTTGTCATCCAGGATTCATTGCCATATAATAACCTTGGAACAGCCATTATTTTGTAGAATTTTAATATTCACGACACTTCATTGTATAAAACAAAGGTCAAAAGGTAAAGTCTCCTGACAGATAACTAATTAGCCACTATTTTTGTGTAGACTGACATTCTGTTAACACAGTAAAGATAAGAAAGCTTCAGAATCTGGGATATATCATGAGAAATGAATAGAGATTTTACTTATTGCAGTCCATACTACAGGGAAAAGTACTTGGAAAGAGAGGAGTTGGGCGACCGAGAGTCTCATGGTTGAGAAACTTAAAGACCTGGTTTGGCATGAATACTTATTCCTTTCAGCAGTACAGAAAAGTTAAAATAGCCTGTATGATATCCACCATCCGAAATAGATAGGAACTATCAGAAGATGAAGAATACTCTGTTAAACAGGACTTCCAAACGTAGTCAAATACAGACCACTGATCTACACCCCAACCGCTATCAATACTATAGACTTCATTTTCTAAAGTCTCAAATCCTTGGTAATAGCAATATAATGTTTTATTACCTAATTGACAAAATTCACACCGATTTAAATGAAATGCCCCATCGTATACATAAAAGCATTTCGTAAGTGTTTATTTCAAAACGTTCGTCAAAATTGTTATTGCTTACACAACACTGAGAGTAACTTTTTTTACACAAACCCCTTCAGTGTCTACATTTCTTTGTATTGTATTACCTAACAACGAAGCGTCATATCAATGTATATATTTCTGTTACCTTATGTCTCACAGGCACGTCTGTGAGCAGGTAGGGGCCAAACACACATTAGCTCTGCACGTCATAGCATATTAACTGACAACGACATCCGGGCGGACACAAGTGTTTGTATTGTCATTCAGGTGTAACAAACTGACTTTGACATTGCAGGTCTACAACGCCATCGACTTGTCTATAGGCTACATATAATTGTAAGTTTCTCTTAATTAAACTTGCTCCGTAACTTTGATAAACAATTTGTTACAAACTGACAAAAACAGCTATTGGAAACAATATCACACAAACAAACCAAAATAGAATTAAGTGTTACAAACGTTTTGTGCTCAGTTGATTCCAACAGAACACGTCAAAGTGGATAAAATTATGGAGACAATAATTAAATCCAATTTGTAGAATAAATAGACAAACTAACAAAACTACACAATTATGGCGCCAATAAATTCTATTCTGGACTGATAATCATCACTGTTAATCAAAATTTCTGTGTAATAGAATTACTGTCACTGACAATCTGTAATTGTTTTCATTCGATTAAAACTGTAAAATCATTTGTCCAAAAAATAGAATGCTGAAAAATATATTTCATAAGTTGTAACATCTGAACAATTTATGAAAGAATCTTTCAAAAGCGATAAAGAAAATCAATTAAAATGGAATAAATAAAATAACTTAATCTTATTGATTACCTATAATTATCTGTAGCAATTTGCTTTAACATAAAGAAAAAAATTGGGGGCTTCATTTTTCTAAATCGTTTGTACTAACAATAGAATTTGCCCGCCATAACACTTTGGTTTATAACTTCTCAATGCTTAAGTTGAAGTTAATATAACATTTCAATTATTTTCTGATGCAGTTTGTACATCTCTGTAGGCAATTATTTTGCTATAATCTGATATGTATCATAGGCTATGTTATCTTGCCGGAGCGGTTTGAAAACTTTTTGGTAAAAATATTACAAGGAGAAATATATTTTTATAATTTCGTTTCATACCACTTTGCAGATTCACTGTTCTACCGTCAAAGTTAATTATGTAAACGCTTTTATGTACCATTTTATAGTTAAACTCATATAACTGATTAAGTCTAGGTACAAGATGAATTTTAACAATGTGTCATTGTCGTTGTAACTGAATAACTTCTGTGTGTGAACGCAATGTAAAAAATCTAATGCTTTTTAAAACAATTATTGAAATACATGGTAGACAATGGAGACGGACTAATTTACGAGAAATGTTAGGATTCCAAGAGAAAAAGTCGGATAAATTAAGACGTTTTAAGACTCATAGGCCTATATGAAACGTGGATTCTTTTACTTTAAAAGTATCTTATTAGGTATTGTCACTTCTAGTTAATCACGATTGTTTTATTCTTCGTATTGTTTAAATTAGCAGCCATCCTTACTATTTCTTTTATGAATTTGCTAACTGCTATAATTTTTTTATTGTTCGACTAAGCTTTTCGTCATTACTGACATCTTCAGGTCTTAAACAACCTAAGACCTGGTTGTTTAAGACCTGAAGATGTCAGTAATGACGAAAAGCTTAGTCGAACAATAAAAAAATTATAGCAGTTAGCAAATTCATAAAAGAAATAGTAATCACGATTGATTTTTACAAAATGCGTATAAAATAACACAGACGTATTACACTTTTTATAGGCGCTGTTCATAACGCGAAGTAACAGTAACCAACTTGCCATATTACGCACTGGAAATTTGCATCACAACACTGCTTCAACAGCCATAAAACTATTCAGTCATTGTAAATGAAGCCTTATTAAATAGTCTGTATTTATAAAGGATACCTTTAGTGTAAATAACTGCGTGAAAGCAAGAACGAATTGTAGTTTCTTATCTGGCTTTTAGAGTATAGTTAAAATTATTGATAACTCTGAGCGCTGACGTTATGATTGCACATATGATTCATCACACATACAATAGTTTTTTGCATTCCGCCCGAAAACATAATGGGCGACCATATACGAGTGTAGAATGAAATTCCGGGCCTGGCACAGAGATAGTACTACCATGCTCATTATTTTGACCGTGTTGTATGATTTCATCCTTTCCAGACTTAGTTTCAAGTCAATGAGTTGTTTATTATTAATGCAATCCACTACTATAAGCCCCTCAGGTTTCAGTGAATAGACCGGAAATACATGCTTTGATTCCTTTTTTTTTTAAGCCTTAACTGCAAACGATGTAAAAAAGGAGCGTCGCAGGGATTGCAACGTTCAGGGATTTATCGTAGAGGGATTATTCTCCATTAAATACAACGGTTAAGCGCTGGATTACTGAAGTTAAAATGGGTCGGCCAAGCACAACTGACGACCCACGCATTAGGACGTCCTATTAAAGTGACTCGCAAGAAAAAATAGGCAAAAATCCATAAAATTGTTTTGGCAGACCCTATAATAAGAGTGAGTGCGATAGCTGAGACTGTTAATGTATTAACGGAACGTGTGTGCAGTATCTTACGCGAACATCTGTGTATGATGAAAGCTATGTGGTAGATGAGTGCCGTTTTTGCTGACACTTTATCAAAAGCGGAGCCAAAAGGATGTTTCAACCGATTGTTTGACACTCTATACGTGCAATCCATCCTAATTTTTGTGTTGATTCTTAACCGTTGACGAAACTTGGGTCCACCAAAACACTTCTAAGACCAAACAACGGTAAAAACAGTAGACCACGAAAGGCGAACCAATTCCAAAGAAGGAAAAGACGAATCCCTCTGCTGGCTGCTGTTTTTGGGACGCACGTGAATTAATCTTCAATGACTACCTTAAATAGTAGAAAGCAATTATTACGGGGGTTATTATGCAAACCCACGGCACATTATAAACTACGAAATCAAGAAAAAACGGCTACATTTAGATAAAAAGTAAGTGCTGTTTCACCAAAACAATGCGTCATCTCACAGGTCAACTGTTGCGATGGCTAAAATCAAAGAATTGAAGTTAGAATTGCTTTCTCACCCATCATACTTGCCATATTTAGCCCAAGCAACCTCAAAAAATGGCTCGGTGTGAAAAGATTTACTGACGACAATCAAGTCGGTGATGCTACTTTGAGTACTTCGAAAAATCGGCTTACAAGTCTGGCATAACCGCTGCAGAACATAGCTGGGAAAATTGGTTAGAGATAAATACAGATTATGTTGAGAAGTAAATATAAGTTAATCCTCAAAAGTGTTGTTTTCTTATTCAGGCCTGGAACGTTTCACCTAACCTCGTGCACACATATTCTCGTTTCCCGCTATATAGGCTCCATGCGGTTACTTCTAACCTTCCCCTCATACCACTAAATAGAATTTCATTTGCATGTGCAGTGCTAGCAACGACAGTAGCAAAGCCACTGAATACATAAACATTACCGGTTAAATTGCGTGTTGCCATTACCGCTGCCATTGCCTTGACGAATCCCCTGTCGTTACGTTAATCAGTCACCCCAAACGACGTCATTAACTGTTACGTCATTGTCATTAGCAAAGCACAGTTTACTACTTCCGCCACTCAGCTATCAGTACCCATTATTCTTTATTGAGTTTCAACTGTATTTTTATCGTGCTTAAACAACGTTATCAGTTGGTTAATAATACTTTTTTCGTTTATTGGAAACTATTGAAGCAGGTAAATTGAATGTATTTGAGTAGTTCTAATCGTTTTGTTTATAAAATGTTCCTCTACTTATGTACTGTCTCCTATTTAAAAATTATCATGTTAAATAACAGTCATAGTTAGTTTATAAACGTATGTTTCTCAAAACCAAGAACCAGCAATTACGAAAAAGGAAATAGGAGATTTAAAATACGATTTTTTGTAGTCAATCTTACTCAAGAAGAAATTTAATACCAAGCCTTATATATACATTTTCAAACCCAAATACAGTAGAACGTCAATTATACGAAAAATCGATTAACCAAATCAATTTCAGAGCTACCGGAAAGGAAAAAAACAGAACCTAATACGGTTAACAGAGGCGCTGGACAAGCGTGCAGTTTATTTGTCACTTACTTTATTTAACACAGGCCTATACATTGACGATGTAAGGCAATGCAAACAACGAACTAGTCCTGGAATCTACTTACTTCCCGATAATTTCTTCATTAACACTCTACTGTTTGCTTTTTCTGTGTACGTGTAGAATGTTCATGTTATTGTCGATGTTTTTGTATGTGTGGTTTGCTTCAATGTGGTGGTTTGCAAAGGTGGATTCTGTAGTGGAGTGTAGTGCCTTTGTGTGTTCAATGTATCTTTGTTTGAAGCTACGTCCCATTATGTTCTGAGTGGAGTGCCTTTGTATGTTCTCAGAGATACATTGAACATACAAAGGCAAAAAACAAAGGCACTCCATTCCACTACAGAATCCACCTTTGCAAACCACCTCATTGAAGCAAACCACACATACAAAAACATCGACAATAACATGAACATTCTACACGTACACACAAGAGGCCGAAAACTAAACACTCTAGAACAATTGGAAATATACAGATACACGAAAACAAATAAAAACGACATCCTAAACGAACAGACACAATTCAAATCGCACGCATTATTCGAACATATCTCACCCCACACACACACAACATCGATCTTTCGAAATTCGATTCCGTCGCCCACAACAGGACGGACAGCGCTACCAGCGGCAACCTCTGAAGAGCCTTTTAAAGGTGAAAACTGGTTCAGGTTGTAAGGTAAAACTTTATGTTTTTACTCATAAAAAACTTTGTGTTCCGAGTCGTTAATGTAATAGTTGTATTTGTATAATATTGTTACGATTGTCTCACGAATCGATGTATTCTACAGCAAAAACAAAATACAGGCACCAATGAAGCCACTAATTACCAACTTTAATTAGTCACAAATAACAATTTCAAATCAACAAGGTACTCTCATACAATAATTCAAGTTTTTGTACACACGCAATAATAATTGTCAACTACTAGTGTTCCGCACTAATTATAACACAATAATCACTTTCCACTAATCGTCAAGAATTACTTGATCCGCACTCTACTGTTTTTCCGGGTGAAACTAACTTCTAAGTCGGCCGCTTTTGCTTATGTAGAGTCGAGGAGTTCCAGAAAATGTTCCATTCCTTTGGTAGCATACCGGGATAATTTGCATAGTTAAGCGTACTCGAACAGTCTCGAAGCTACTTCAGTACGCGGCCTTGACAGAGACACTGCGCCTACTCAGCTAACCGAGAAGCCTGTAGAACTTTTACGTAACTGCACCTGCCGAGAGCGTTACATTACATTGTCGTGGCATAAGTTAAATAACTTCTACTTAAATCGCTTTGCAAATGTGAAGATTACAAACTTATAAACATAGAAGAATAAAATCAAATGTACATAATTAAGAATAATCTCGCTTATACTGGCATTTAATTCTATTGGGACGACAAGTTCTCCGTTGTAGAGGGCTGAGGTGCAAGAGCATAACAAGGTGAGGAGCACAATATTGGATTACGAGAACGATAGTATTGTGTCAATCTCAAATTCCTGCTTTACAGAAAATATAATTTACCTTTTACACTTTGTCGTCATCTCTGATTACTATTTAATTTTCTTTATAAAAATGTTATTAAGGCGTAATTTTGTTACAGAAGAAACGGCAAAATCAGTCCAAAGCTGCTGGCGAGTATTTCTGTTTGTCGTAACAGCGTAACTCAAGAAAATCTGTCAATGGAATTAATTAACACTTTCGCTTGAAATCAAAATAAATTTACTTACAAGATGTGCGACGCCAAAGACGGAATATTAAATGTTTTCTAGAAAATGAAGGAAATATAACTTTGTAATAACAAGACGTACCGCCTACCTCGATTATTTCCTTAAAGTAATTAATTTACTTAAAGTCTATAACGATAACGAAATTCTGTATTACCAGTGTATCCTCCTATAATTAGTATTTGTTATTAAAACTAGTGTTGTTACTAAGCGACAAAACAGTGACCTATAACCGAAAAGTGGAAAAAACTTTACACTTTTATATAGAATTAAACGCGGAAATAATTCCTAAATTATAATTGAATTATAATTCAACAACTGTATGATTGTATAGAAATAATAATACAAGAAGAGTCCTATTTCCAATGAAGCAATTCCGAATGAATGAGTGAAACCAAATCCGATCCCCACTTGGCTGTTTACACTACATTCACACACACAAACACGTACTTTTACTACTTCTGGTCCCCCCACTTTCTCCGCCAAAGGCCTGGACTGGCGTGCGTCTCTACATTCCTATTACCATAGGGCTGAAGGTGGCCAGTTCCCAAATCAGCCTAAGACTTGTCCTTTTGGACAAGCCTCAAACAGCTCGAAAAAATGAAGCAACGGTTTCCTCGGAAATAAAATGAGCAGGAACAAGATTAAGACAACTTTTTTCTATAGGTAAAAAAAGTATCTGCCCGTGTAAAGCAGATAAGCCACTAGCTGACCAAAAGTATATAGAATACAGAAGCAATAAAAACCAATGAGTTGAGGACACTCAGTGACAGACCCTGATACCATTTAGTGATGTCTGCACGCAATAAATGTTCCAGGTGCCTAATGTCTTCAGAATATTGTGACGACGCAACGCTCTCGAATAGTGGTTCTACACGTTTATCGGCTAGCCGAGTAGGTGCGTGTCTCTGTCAAGGCCGCAAGAAGTACCCTCTAGAGTTTTCGAGTGCTTGTTAAGGACGCATGTTATGGAACACTAGTCTGAAACGTCTGCAGTCTATATATAGCAACAGCTCCCGCTTAGAAGTCAGTCATAATTGGCGATGATTTATTCAGCGCTGATGAAGTGGTTACTGTTATCTTTAGTACGGAACTCTTAATAGTGGACATTATTATTGCGTGTGGACAAATTTAACTAGAATTTCTTCTGAGAGTATCTTGTTGATTTTAAGTTGTTATTTGTGAATCATTGTAGCTGGTAATTAGTGACTTTGTTGGTGTCTGTATTTTCTTTCCACTGTACCATACGACGATCCGTGAGACTATCATAACAATATAATTACTCATCATTCATTGATTTAAGATTCTAAGGAGAGACAATTACTCGTGTTTACTACTATTAGATAAGTTCACAATTAATGAAACAACATGATTGATTTATTGCCAGTAGCTGTCATTGTACTATTGCCATTAACTCGAACAGTACTTAATAATAGTAACATACTAATAACACTATATTAGCCATACTTTTAACTGTTATTATTCCAATCTTCTTCTATCGCAAGGTGTAGAGGTTGAGCAAATATCTCGCCACCCTGGTCTGTGCATGGCCAGGGCCTTGGCTTCATTCCACTGCACTCCCAGCCCCCGCAGAGAGCACCCCACCTCACATTGTCCTTTCAAGTCGCTCTTCTCCGGCCCCTGGGTCTTCTCCCAACATTTCGTGCCGCATACAATTGTTTTAGAATTATACCCCCTTCCATCCTCTGAACGTGTGCAAACCAGCGCAACTGTGCTTTCTTAATTTGATTTTCAAAACTACTATCTTAAGACTCACTCTTAATCTTTCTGACTCGATTTCTTCTTTACTTTCCTTCAACCTTCAACCTACCTTGAGGTATCTCATCTCCATAGCTCACCGAGAGTTTAGACTCTTTTAAGTTAGAGCACCGGTTTCAACCCCGTAAGTAAGAGCTGGCACATACGTGTTTTTTGAAAATGTCATCTTAACCATCTTAAAATTTTCTGCCTTACCAATGAACTCTGTCTTTAGTGCATGGAAAAGACTCGAGCCACTGTTTATTTTTGAATCAATTCCAGCATTGATTTTACCATCTGAGCTTATTATAGGGCCTAAATATTTGAACTCATAGTTTTAAGTATGATAGTTAGATCGCACCTTCTAAATCTATAGCAAAAAGGATTAGTTTGTTTTTAACATTTCACGCTACAATCCAAATAACTTGTTAGAATAAAAAATTTTAATAATTTACTATTGTTGTAACACACACATACACACATACCATATGTTGTGTTGCTTTGAGCACCGTGCATACTGTCATTTAGCTCGGTGCACAGTGTCGGGAGTCGCTCTCTGTGGGTAAAGAGTTACTTGACTTACTTACATGCCTTAAGTCCTTAAATTCCTAGGTGGAACATAGGGTCTCGAAATTTCTTCAGCATGTTCTGTCCATTACCAGGGCCTTCACCTCCCTACATGTCATGTTGAAACCAGCCAGCTCTCTTTCCATAGTCCTCTTCCATGTGTTCTTTGATCTTCCACGTCTGCGGCTACCTTGCGGATTCCAATTCAGTGCCTCTGTCTAGCGATATTTTATGGTGATCTTCTCAGGGTGTGACCGCTCTACCTCCATTTTCTTCTTTTTATCTGTAGTTAGATGGTACTTTGACTTGTAGCGTCCCATAGATCTCTGTTCTAGATGATCTTGGGCCACAAAATTCTCATTATTTACCTCAGGCTATTATTATTATTATTTTTTTTTGTATCGGTTATCTAAGGACCACATGCCAATTTTAATTCTTTATTCTTTGTTCTTTTCTTTTTTTACCAATATTCTTTCATCTTCTCACTCTGTCTCTTCTTTCCGTCTTCAGTCCACTTTAAACCTGCGTTTTTCTCTTTCCTACCCTGGACTCCCTCCATTTTTAACACTTTTGCCCGAAAAACTTCTCTTTCAATTGCTTCTTCTGCGTGTATATTATTTTTTTCTAAATCATTTTGGATTTCTATAATCCAACTTGATGTTGACTTCTTCCCTCACAGGTATTTGAAGATTTGCTTTGTCAACCTATTGTCGTCCATTCTATATAAATGTCCAAAAAATAATAGTCTCCTTTTTCTCATTGTTTCTGTTATATTTTCTATACTTTGATATATTTCATCATTACATCTTAATTTCCAACCTTCTGAAGTTTTTCGTGGGCCTAATATTTTCCTAATAATTCGTATTTCCGATATTTCTAGTTTGTCTAAATTATAATTCAATGCTAGACATTCACTTGCATATTGGCATTCTGGCTTCACTATTGTACTGTAATGCCTTATTTTCGCATTTTTAGATATGAACTTTTATTGTAAATATCTTTAGTTATGCCATATGCCCTTTCCATCTTATGAATCCTTTCTTCTATAGCAGATTTTTCCAAGCCATTCTCCTTTTGCTTTATTTATACGACTTATCACACCCCTAAGAGCACCTCCATCCTGACTAACCATGCTACCCAGGTAGCAAAATTCCTTGCTAAAGAGTTAACTTTGTCCAAATTATTTTAAGCAGCACACGTGTACGTGGGAGGATGCTGATTCAGCTGCACACACAAATATTACGTAGAGTAAAGTAACTGTAACCTACTACACATTACAGGGTGTATGTGTGTGTGTGTGTGTGTGTGTGTGTGTGTGTGTGTGTGTGTGTGTGTGTGTGTGTGTGTCTGTGTGTGTTCTCTGTTTAACGTTCTACAATTTGCATAGAAATCGTGCCTGCAATACATAACAGGCTGTGTGTCTGTCAAAGGAATGTTCCGCGGTCTAACATTTTATGTGTACACATTCAAATCATTTGGCTCTGACTCTGCTACACACACACACACACACACACACCTCTGTGCGCCCAGTTTAGCGCTGTACAATTAGCATGGAAACAGTAGTGACAATAAATCAAGTTGTGTGCGCGCGCGCGCGCGTGCGTTGAACTAGTTTCACCATTTTACTGTTACACATTCAGCTGAGTACAGAGTCTGGTTTAGCAATCCACAGAAAGGGAACTAACCACAATTGTTTTGTAGAAAAAGCTAAAATCTAATTTGCTTACACGCGTAGACAGATTGTATTTAAGATCTAATTCTAGTATATACGTAGATATGTGAGCTGTATTTAGAAATGTCATACTCGGAAGTTAGTAGCAAGTGTGCTGCACTGGCCACAATTCTCATCTCCTTTCCTAATAAGAACTTCACTCCAAGAAATTTACTTGGAAATTACTAAAGTATATAATAACTGGGTCCTTCAGTCTTTCGACAGGTATGTACCCTCCCCGCATATACCCGTAGCGCGTGGGTTACGGAGTCTCTCACAGGTATATGGGACCTACATTTTAACGCCGGATCCGAACCCCATAGTTGAGAATTTATACTAGGCAGGATACCTCTCGCTGGTTTGCCATAGCCTTGCCAGGGGTAAACGGTCGTATCTAAATCAGATTGCCTCGGCGGAAATCGAACCCGCGCCAACACCGTAGCAGCGCCACACGCTAACCCCTACGCCACGACCGCTTCTAATAACCATTAATCTGGAATAAATTTATAAAATTTTGTATACAAATTTATCTTTGGAAAACTAAATTTTAGGTCACATTTAATCTGTAGAACCTCCTAAACCTTTTAGTAGCTGTTAGTGCAATCCTTGAAATGTTTTAATAAAACGATAATTATGATAATAAATGTATAAAGAAATTACAATAAACTTACTTAAATTGTGTAACTTATGACGAAAATAACGTAAGTTATGTAAACTGACATTTAGATACGTTATATGTTGAACATAAATGACCAAATGATACACCAGAATTTAAAAATATAAAATAACATGATTTAACAGTGTGCAAGATGAAGAAAAGGAAGAAGAATTTTCTATAATTATTTCTAACAATTTCAGATGAATGCTATTGTAATTTGTACCTTTAACAAGATCACATCAAACAAGAAGCGTATTACTATAAATTAAGGTAGAGTAATTATATGTAGGAAAATGTAAAACATAAAACATAACGAAACAAATAAACAAGTAAAGAAAGAAAATATCAGAAGAATCATATGATTGCGTAGAAAACAGTTACAAAACTAAGTAAGATTTAGCAAAACAAAACTGGCTTCCTACAAAACCAGGTAACAAATAAAAAATATCAAGACAAACACTGAACTAAAAAAAACACTGAATTTATCACTATGGAATTCGTTAGTGAAAAACAAATAAGCGAGGTAGCATATTCAGTATACTATCTGAATATACAGTATAACAAAATCAGTATAAATTCAAAAATTAAAATACAATCTGCTTTAATAACTACAACGAAAAATCACACTTATATTTACCTGGAAACCAAAGCTTAAAGCTGCTACATAAGTCTTGGTTGCGGCCAATCCAACTGACTGCGGGTAGCGCTGAAGTGATGTCGTGGCGTTTGCCAGAACTAGCAATAATTCACAATAGATTTGAAAATAAGGTTAAACTACAACAGAATTATTTTGTATTAATTTAAATAAGTGATACAAAATTGTGTGTTATTATGTGACTGTAACTATAAAGTTCTCTGCTACTTGCCCTGAGATTGAGAGCTAACCTAATCATGCTTCAAAATGAAGTTTTAAATTCAATGAGTATACAGTAGTAATGGTAGCAATACAATATTCATGACACATTCATACCCATACGGTAATTACTTAATTTTATGATTTTCTGTTGATTTAATTTGATTTTTGCTTACATCTGATGTACTTAAACAGTACTACAGTAAACTGTGTAATACTGAAAGTAAAATATTTAGCGGCATTTATTTGTTTTGAGTTTTTAATGAATATTGTTATGACGGATCGTCGTGTTGTATAGTGTAAACAAAATACAGACACCAATGAAGTCACTAACTACCAACTTTAATTAGTCACAAAGAACAGTCTGAAATCAGCACAGTACTCTAATACAATAAATCAAGTTAGAAATGTCCACATACAATAATAATGTTAACTAATAGAAAGTTGTGTGTTTCGCGTCGTAACAACCCAGCAACAATTGTCCTGACAATGACAATAAATATTGTCGAAACGTCGACACAAATAATTAAAAATTTGTGTTATACTTTTTTGACCAATCTTCGTAAAACCCTTCAGCGTTAAAAGTTAACTAATTATATCACAAAAATCACTTTCTACTAATCAGCAACAATCATTTTATCCGCACTAAAGAAGTCGACCACTGTAACTAAGCCGACCGTTGTTGCTTATATATAGCCCGCAGAAGTTCCAGAATAATGTTACATTATTTTGGCGGTGTGCCAGCGTAAGTTACGTAGTTACAAGTACTAGAACAATCTGGAGTGCTACTTGACTGCACGGCCTTGACACAAACGCTGGACCTGCTCGGCTCGCCGGGAATCGTATTAAAAGGCACTCTCGACTTTTCGAGAGCGTTACATAATTGTCATAACAATATCTTATGTAAATTGTACAGCAAAACAACGTTTTCGGTAAAATAACATGAATATTCCACAACGTTAACCTCGGTGTCATTTCTAGTTTTAAACGTTGTAGGATAATGTGCTCAATTAGACAAAAGACAACTTCTGATGTTATCAAGTCATACACTTCGCTCAATAAGCTACGTTGTATCCACTATAGCCGACATTGCTTTGCCGGTAACAATTAGTACGGAAGCACTTAATTCGTTTAAATCCAACTGAACCAATCTCACTTTTCCCCACAAACTGTGTCCCTACGGCAGTAATGCTGTGCAATATTTGAGACAGCCTCATTAGTTTGCGTTAATTCAATAACAGACAATAAGTGAGGCAGTAACTAAGGTAACTGGATTACACTACGGTTGAACAAAGTTGATTATGTCGTATAGTACAGCCGTAAAGTAGTAGATAGAAGAATTCTTGCCCACAAAAAACACGGTTCCCAATACTGACTATACTATGAACAGTTTAAGCAGAAAAAGAGGTTAGCTACTAACTGAGGAGATAAAACAAATATTTACGAGGACAAATTTTGTCATGAAATATCAAAAGAATTAACAGGTCGACGACTAATATTATAAAATAGATACAGTAATCCCCGTTATAAAGGACTAATAGGGGATCTGAGGAATCGGTTATATTGAAAGTCTATTGTAACTGTATATATTGCAAGTAGGCCTTATATAATGTTGATATGAGTCATTTAAACTGGGGGGGGGGGGTAAAAATATAAACTATTTATTTCACTGTTTTTAAATATAAAATAGATAAGAGTAGAGCACTACACCAACAAAAAACAAGTACATCTTATACAAAACACCGTATATATAGTTGTATTATACTATGATATTATTCAATACAGTTTCTTCTGCAAGTAGTGTATTACGTTTTTGTCGTTTCATACATGACGCACGTTTCATTGAAACACAGTCCATTATAAAGGACAGTTTATATTTTACAAAAATAGTTATCAATATAGTAAAAACTTTATCCAATATATGTAATTCTCAAAAACAAGATAGTTATGTATCAGAATAACTTTCCATATTTACTCGATTAAGAAAAAATTCTATTTTTTTATTCTGATTTATTAGAGTTAATTTCTTAAATCCATAACTCACGAAAGTATCGCAAATGATCATAACAAGGCAATATCTTCTTCTTCTTTAACTTCCTAGTTAGAACTCTGTCTTGTTCTATAACAATAGTCGCAATACATGCTGTCACTCCACCCCTTTCTTGGCCGGCCAATGTCCTCTTGGTGTTTGGTTGGCTACCTCTTGCCTTTCTCAATAGCCTTGTGTCATCCACTCTTGATATGTGTTCTTTCCATATCCTTCTTCTTTCCGCAATCGAAGAATGAATATCTGTTACTTTAGACTTTTATCTCATGCTATCGTACCTTGTCTTTCCTAGTACCCTCCGTAATATAGTAATTTCTATAGTTTGCGTTCCCTTCGAGTTGTTGCTGTATCTGGCTTGTCTCTGATACATAGGATATTACTGAACGTATTGTGCTTTTTCGTAAACCCTAGTTTTTGTTTCTTGTGACAAGGCTATATGTTTTCATTTATTCATTGCCGACCACACTCAGTGACCTACGTCCAAGTGGTCTGTTACTTCGTGCACATTGTCCAGCGTTGCTAAGCGCCATTTTTAGGCCTGATGTCTGTAATTTTTCAACACTCCATGTTTCTTAGTTGTTCGTTATAAGCGGTTTCCGTTATAACGGGGAATTACTGTATATATAAGTTTTCCTGTGGTGAAACCAATTGTTACAATAAAGTTGACCAAATTTCTGAGACCGATTCTTATCGAAATAAGATGTAACGAGTTTCATGTTTCTGCTGAGTCCTCGTAGCAGCAACTGTTGTGGCTGATAACACCTACATACAATTTTCCAACCAAAATGTTGCTTTAGAAAGCTAGAATGATGGCATCGTCTGCCAGTCCAACGGTCAACGGTATACTGACTTTTTTCTACATAATTAACGCACGCTTTTAAAGTAAAATCCTAATAAAATACCAGAGAACAAAGTACATTAAAATACTGTTACAACGGTCTCACGGACCGTGTTATTGTTCAGTGAAAACAACAACAAACAAACACAGACACCAATAAAGTCACTAATTACCAGCTTTAATTAGTCACAAGTAACAATTTAAAATCAACAACGTACTCTCATACAATAATTCCAGTTAAATTTCTTCATAGGCAATAATAGTGTCAACTACTAAGAGTTCCGCACAAATTATAACATAGTAATCACTTTCCACAATCACTTGATCCGCACTCTACAATCTCGCCAGGTGTAACTGACTGACCAAGCTGGCCGCTGTTGCTTATACATAACCCGCAAAAGTTCCAGAATAATTTTCCATTCTTTTGGCTTCGTGCCAGCATAATTTGCGTAGTTACAAGAGCTCTTGAACAGCCAGGAGTGCTACGTTAGTAGACGGCCTTGACACATAAGCCGCACGCTGGGCTAATCGAGGAGCGTGAAGAACTTTTATGTAAATGCACGTGCCTACTTTTCGAGAGCGTTAGGTAATTGTCGTAGCAATATTATTTCATTTAATAGTGTTCAGTTTAACCCTACCCGTTCTATCACACTCTTGCACACACACAGTTATAAATTTCTTAAGATATATCGAAATATCTAACAAATCAATTTTCTTTTCTACGTAAAGACATCTTCCCTCTGACATCTTAATCAGGAGTCATCTTCTCCGTTGGCGTCATTTTCGCTCGCGTAAGGATAACACTAGTCTCAATTCATGTTCCGATTAATAATTTAACAACAAAGTGTTACTATGAATCACTAAGAAATATTACGTGAATTTATTTAACACTTAAAAAAGGGGTTTCGGCGTTAAAAAACAATAAATACTTTACTATTATCGCAGTTTTCCAGGCCGTTAGGCTACGGGTCTAGATTGTCTATGTTTACCTCCAGACGTTTCGTCCTTAATCGTGACGGACATCTTCAGTGGCAGTGACGAGAACACAGATCACAAACACCCGCGAACGAATGCATTAGAAAGGTAAAGGGATTTGTACAGGGTCCGCCAGTGAAGCGGGAAAATTAAAAGTACCCAATTTTTTCATGAAACATTTATTATCAGAATTTTTATTTACAGATTTGAGTTGAGAAAAGTAGGCTATTATTTTACTTTTTAAAAATAACGCCGCTCAAGTGAGAGCCATATCTGTGTAAACATTCTTCTAATCTTGACCGAAAATTTTCCATCACTCGACGAAGCAGGTCAGGTTGAATCCGTGCAATTTCTTGTCTGATATTCTTTTTAATTCCGGTATGGTGTACGGTCTATCAATGTACACCCTGCTCTTCAGAAATCCCCAAAGAAAAAAGTCGCATGCGGACAAATCTGGAGATCTTGCAGGCCACGAGATGTCGCCATATCTGGATATGAGTCCGTCCTGGAAGAGTTCTCTTAAAGCAGCCATGGACACACGAGCAGTATGACTTGTGGCCCCATCCTGCTGGAAAAAATTAATTTTCGGAAACCTAGGGAGCTGTTGCATCAAAAATGTTCTGACCATGTGTGTGTAGCGGTCTGCATTGACAGTTGTGGTGTTTCCTCTATCGTCTTGGAAAAAATATGGCCCAATAATGCCAGATGATGAAACTGCAAACCACACCGTAACTTTCGGACTATGTAATGGCTTTTCATGCAAGTCACCTGGGTTTTCATCATTCCAGTATCGACTATTTTGTTTGTTTACATATCCATTCAAATGAAAATGTGCTTCATCTGACATAAACATGCGGTGAATAAAGTTTTCATCATCATTTACACGTCGCAATATTTCTTCGCTGAAAATCCTGCGACCCAGCATATCGCCATCTTTCAACTCCTGGATTACTTGAATTTTGTAAGGATGAAATGATAAGTCTTTATGCTAAATTCGTCGTAACGATGTGTCACTAATGTTTAGTGCCGATGCATGTTTCATTGCAGAACGTTGTGAACTACGCGTCAATGCTACTCGAACTCTTTCAACGTTTTCCTCTGTTCTTACAGACCTAGTTGCTCCTCTATGCTTTAAGTTTAATGTGGAACCAGTTTCTTCAAACTTTTTCACCCATGACATAATTGCATGAGCGGACGGCACTCTTCCATGTCGTGGAATATTAAAATGATTACGAAACAATCGTTGTACAGAAGTCACACAGTCACCATTCTTATAAAACGATTTTACGCAGAAAGCACGCTGTGCACCGGACCACTGCTCGATGTTTAACAAATGGCATTAAATGTAAAACAACAATCGAAAACCTCCACGCCCTCTCGTGAGCAGAAAATAAACTATTGGACTTTCAAAATTTCCCGCTTCACTGGCGGACCCTGTATAATAAAGGCATAGAAGATAATTCATCCGATGCTGTTAATAGGTTTAAATATCTAGATAATGAAGGATGCATAAACACGAAAATATATGATAGGCTACAAATAGCAAATAAGGCATACTATGATAACAGTATCCTGTTAAAAAGCAAGCTCATTAGTCACAACACAAAAATTAAAACATATAAAATATAACCGGTTGTTGCTTTTGGTGGTGGAACACAGACATTAGCAAAAAAGGAACACGTAACACTAGGAAGGTTTAAAAGAAAGTTTGTACCACGTGTTTATGGCCGTTTAAGGAAGATGGTGAATAGAGAGTGAGGAATAACCAGGACATAGATAAGCTATTGAAGCATGAGGACATCATAAGCTTTGTAAAAGCTCAACGAATACAATGGCTAGGATGGGTGATCAGCGTATGCCGAAGAAAATCCTGACCGCTCAAATGTATAAATCATAAAAAGGAGTCAACCTAGGTGACTGGATAATGTGCTGGAGAATCTCAGTAACAAGAAACACTGAAAAGATTTGCAACAAAGATTAAATGACGTGTTTGTGGCCCGGTTAAGGAAGACGATGAATAGAGAGTAAGGAATAATCAGGATATAGATGAGCTATTGAATCATGAGGACATTGTAAGATTCATAAATTCAATGAATCATTGAATCTCATAAGATTCATTAATACAATGACTGGCTCATACAAGGACTGATGTATGATCAGCGTATGCCAAAGCAAATCCTGAAAACACAGGTGTATAAAGCGGAAATAGGTGTCGACGTACGATAGGACGGTTGGGTGGTGTGTTGGAAGAATGGATATAAAAGTTATTGTTACAACGTTCGCACGGATCGTCGGATAGTGCAATGGAAAACAAAATAAAGAAACAAATTAAGTCACTGATCACCAGATTTAATTAATCACAATTAACAGTTTAAGTCAACAAGTTATTCAACAAGATTATATTCGTGCAATAATTTAGTTAAATTTGTCCACACGCAATAATAATGTCAAATAATAGAGTCCCGCACAATAATCACTTTCACTAATAACCATTTGAACGCACTGAGTAATCACCCGACGTAAACTGAACTCCAAGCGGCAGGTGTCGGCTATTTATAGTCTGCAGGGTTCCATAATATGTGTCCATAACAAGCACTAGAAAATTCTAGAGGATACTTAAGCGCGGCCTTGGCAGTAAAACGCCCCAGCTGGGCTTGAAGAACGACACTATCGACTGTACCAGAATGTTCCGTATTGCGTAACAATATATACGTCTCTGATATATATCTCAAATAATGATAAAGATAAAGATATATTTTCAGAAAAAAAATATATATAAATTTATTAGTTCCTAAGCTGTTATATCATTTTCTAAGGCAGCCGAGCTTGACGGTTGTGATCGATATTTACATTAGGTGGTTCCATATCTCAACGACGTTTCGCCGGCTTGCGCGGCCCCCATCGTCACAGCAGAGACAGATGAGAAAAATATTTTTCGACAGTAATGGGGCAATTCTTAGCACTGGAGTTGAGCCATATTATGGCATATAGCCACATTAAAATGACATGGGCTTATATGCCTATATGATGAAAAAATAACGCGAGTTTTATTAATTTGCGTGCTATGTGCTCTCAATTTACAATATTTATTTTCTCATGTTGGTACCACTTTATGTGAGGTACCGGTAAATTGCTGGGAATATTAGGAACTTAGTTTGTGTTTAAAAAGCAAAGATGAACGAATATTTTAGCATATCTACGTTTTTTGTATTTTCGAAATGACGGAACAGAGAATTTACAATAAATTCTGTGTTATCAAATATGGTAAAATAGTGCAAGTGTTTGAAAAGCCGTTTGGCAAAAATTCTATATCCGAGTTACGGGTTTATGATTGGTACAAACGTTTCCAAGTGGGCCGTGAAGACACAAAAGATGACTAGAGAAGTGGACATTCTATCACATCAACCACTGAAGAAAACGTGTGGAAAAAGTTAAGGATATCGTGCTCAGTAATCTCGCCAGATCACTATAATAGAAACTGCTGAGGAAGTTGGTATTTCGTATGGGTCATACAAAGCAATGTTGTTTACTACAGTTTTTGGCGTAAAACGAGTAGCAGCCAAGTTTGCTACAAAATCGCTAAATTTTCAGCCAAAAGTGGAATCGAAAAATCATCGCTGAGAAAACGTTGACTAAAATTGCTGATGACCGATATTTGCTGAAACATATCACAACTGCCAAAACGTGGTTGTACACCAATTGAAACAAACGCTCAATCGCCCCAATGGAAGCTTCCTGAATAGGCAAGGCTAAAAAAAAAGCACGCCAAGTGATATCTAATTTGAAGAGCTTCCTTATTGTTTTCTTTGACAATGGCAGATGACACAGTTTACTACAAATTCTTACCATCAGGCCGTCAATAGAAAGTATTACCTTGAAGTCTTAGGTCGGTTGCATGAGGCAATCCGAAAAACGACCAGGAGTATTGGCAAACAATTCTTTGATTTTGCGCTATGATGACACACTGTCTCACCCTGCACTACTAATTCGCACATTTTGCAAAAGATAATACTGTTGAAATGGCACTGCCATTCATCAGATATGGTCCCATGCGGCTTCTTTTGGTTCCTAAATATGAAAAGCACAATGAAATTACAACTTTATAGAGGAGATAAAGGCAAGACCGCTGAATTAATCAAAGACTACACCAAAACGAGACTTTTACAAATGTTTTACGAAACTGAAAGGACGTTGGCTTAAGTCCATTGTATCTGATGAAGATTATTATAAAGGCGACAGTATTCATTTTTAATTATATAATTTTCTTAAAAACTAAAATTCTCGTTATTTTTTATCATACTTCGTATAATGATATTTTCGACCCCCTTACTGCTGGTTGTCCTTGTTCACTTTCCGTAAAATTCATTTCCGTAAGTTCAAAAGGCTGTTGCAGGTTCTGTCACACAAATGTATGGTCTCATGTACTGTGTGTTAATAAACTTTATTTTACTAAAATCTCCCACATTTATGTTCTAATTGTGACATCTGTAGTATACACGTTGCCCATCAATATTTATAGTTAAGCCTTCATATCTATGACGTCAGCAGTTATGATATTTTGTTCTTGACAGTTGTAGAAGAAGACCAACGTTTCATCATGGTTCCAAGCAACAACACGTTCAACGAAATCACTTCAGTCCGCCTAGTTCCCAGCAACTACATTTTGAATAATAACAGCTTGGACATACTTCTGTCTGCGGATAAAAGTTACAATTTTACCGGGAAAATGGAGAAGATACCATACGCGGTACAAGACATTAAAGAAGCTAATAATTAAATTATGGGAGTAATCTAATTAAACAATTATTTCTATTAATAAAAATATACAAATATATACAAATATTTTTGAACATGTTTGGTAGTTTATAGATTTCACTTTGCTCCGAATGTTTAGTTATTATCACTGTAAATCAGTGGAGACAATCGCAGGCAAAACTATCACATGTTTTGCGCAAAATTAAGTTATATAGTTTCCTTTACATTTTTCGTTCCCCAAAATTTTCTTTTAGCATTTTTAACTATTGTGTAGAAGAATATTGTCTTTCAGAAATTTATATATTTTATCTTTAAACGGTGGCGTTCGGGTTGATTGGCGGGACAATATCAAAGGCGATAGTTATTCAGAAATTAAAATAAGCACAATACCAATTGGTTGTGAACATTTTAAACTGAAATGTAACTACAAATCTCTTCAAGGTTAATCATCGTCATCATCATCATCTTCAAGGATTAAATCAAGAATGGTTTGTTCCGGTCTCAAACAGGCAAAGATCCAGCGCTTCCTCGGACGTCCCACGCCTCTCCGTGCCCTCGACTTATCGTTCCATAGTTGTTTGGGGATGCGGCACTCATCCATTCGGCAAAGATGTTCCCACCAATTCAGCCGATACTGGGCGATCCAGTCGAATATACACATAATATTCAGTTCCTGCCGCATATCTGTGTTTCTTCTATGATCATGGAGAGTATACCCTGCCACGTGCCTGCGAAATCTCATTTCAGCCGCTTGGATGCGACTGGCCTAGCCTTTCGTTAAAGTCAAATTCTCAGACCCACAAAGAAGTGTGGGAAGAAGCCATTATCTTGTAAAATTTTAGGCGTGTCCTTTACTTGCTGACTTAAGGATTCGCCTAATGGTCCCGCACATAAGTTTGAACTTATGCAACTTATTCAAGGTTAATAAGTTGTTTAATTAACAGTTCTTTTTAAAGGCACCCACACGCGCAAACATGCACTCTCTCCTCCCCCTCACCCACACTCTCTCTCTCACCCTGTCTCTCTCTCACTCTCACTCTTCTCCTCAGCACAGAGGTTGTTGGGCTTGCAATTTCACCCTTTCAAAGACAGTTTCTTAATCGCCACATGGCTTCCACCTCCTTTAATCTCTCCCAGATACTCCAGTCCGGGCTTTCGCCCTACATTTTTCGCTGGGTAAGATAACGCCCTGTACCTGGATTTATCAGTTGATGACATTGAAGAAAGTCTATGAGTATTGCAAGCCACACACATCCTTCCAAGTGTACTGTATAGGTAAAGTAATTTACTGTTAATTAATGTCAAGCCTGAATCCTATCAATGGAATAGAACAATTAGCTCTGCATTTGCAGTTATGAAATCTTCAGTTATTTAAAACTGGCGACATTCTACATTGGATGTAGCATGATAATAAAGACTATGAATAATATATACATACAATTGTTGTAAGACATGTTAACAGGGCTATTAGGATGTGGTACAACATTCACATTCCTATAAACTCCAGACTCCAGTATTTATTTAGAGCCAGACGTACATCGCGTATACTTATACTAAGACTGCATGCTTGAATATCTTGGTCATCTTTGTCTGCAACCAACCGAGAGAAGTACCGAGGAGTGAGGACGCAACAAGGGTCTCGGCAAACAAGACTATATGGCCTTCACTGCGCAACACATGTTCCGTACAGCGTTTTTTGTCCATGCCTTGATTAAATGTGTTATCTCCGCCATTTTATTAAGAATAGTTCTTTGTTATCAATTACAAAAAAATAGTTAACATAGATTATTTCAATACAGCTAATAACAATAACATTAAAATAATAAGTATAATCATTTTCCACAGGCGTAGAAAATAATAAATAATATAGTTTCTTATATTTGGCATATATTTAGCAACATTCTAGTCTGAACGGATACACCAAACAACTCAAGGAGGAAATGATGAAACTGGGTATCTCTTTGAACGATTGTGTGGATAGAAATACATACAGAAACAAATTCAAAATCTTGAGGTTTTTTGCGGTGAGAAGAAGACGAGAAAGGGGTGGACAGTGGAAAGGAAGGCGGCGCATAATGTGCTAATGAGGGCCTTCTGGCATGAGAAGAAAAGGAAATGATATTCGTGTGTTCCACGGCTGACCTGTTCGTGTAAAAAAAAATAATAATTTAGTCAGTTACTATAGACGAAATTTTCTTCACATACTATTTCTAATATTTACCATTAGGTCTTATTAATTTATTTTGTATGTTGTATGTTACTAATCATATCTTGCACCTTGTATTGATTACGAGTTGAATTAAATCTTGTCTTGTTAATTATATCATACGATGTGCGTTATTTACAGATCCTTTACATAGAGAAAAGCTAGAGATAAAAAGTTAGTAAACGAAAAAAACAGAGGAATTTTTCTTCATATACACAGAAAATTAAATTTGCATTAAACTCTTCGTTCCACGTGTCGGATATAAAAAAGTTAATTAAACCGTTTACCATCAGAAGACCGAGACTGCCTAGCGATATAACGTGGCATCGTATATGTGCGTACAGTTTATAATTAAACGGAACAAAAAATAATCTTCTATATGGAGCGAATATAGCAGTAGAGGCTCATACAGGGTTTTATTAATTTCTCAACAGGAATAGAGACACTTTGTTTAGCCTTCATAACGTAAAGAGTCCCAGTGCTACATAATTTGTGTTCCTACGACGAGATTAAATGGAACGCCCCAAAATATGTAATTACATAATTCTAAAGTATGAGATATTTGAGACATCATTTTACAATACTTCGATTAGAATTGACATTTTTTTATTTTATATCAATTAGGTGTTAGTGATTCCTTTTATTATTTTACAGTTTTACATTTTCCGCTTAACCTTTAGAAATTGCACTAATAAAACACTTAATTCACTTTTGATTATTTATGTTGTTGTTTAGTGATAATTTCATTAGGTTTGTGTTAATGTGGAGGTGAATTTTCAATTATTAATAATGTTACAACGGTATCACGGATCGTCGTATTGTACAGTGGAAACAAGATACAGACACCAATGAAGTCACTAATTACCAGCTTTAATTAGTCACAAATAACAATTTGTAATCAACAAGGTACTCGCATACAATAATTCAAGTTAAACTTGTCCACACGCAATAATAATGTCAACTATTTTGAACTATTAGAGTTCCGCACTATTCTATAACACAATAATCACATTCCACTAATCAGAAACAATCACTTGATCCACACTACTATTTTGCCAGGCGTAACTAACCATTATTTCGGCCGCTGTTAAGTAATCTTACAGGTTACTTACAGGTTACCTTATATAGGTCCCGCATATGTCCAGAATAATTTTCCATAGTCCTGGCGGGGTGCCAAAATAATTTTCATAGTTAAGAGTGTTCGAACAGTCTTGAAGCTATTTGCATGGACGGCCTTGACAGAGACATGCACGTGCTCAACTAGCCGAGAAACGTGTAGAACGTTTACATAACAACACCTGGCGACTTTTCGAGAGCGCTACGTAATTGTCGTAGCAATGTGTTATTTTTACATTTAGTTTAATTTTCTATGCTGTTTAATAATAATTCATATTTCTACTTATTAATGAGCAGAAAACTGCCATCCGGCTTTTGTAACTTCCGCACATACGTTGTCCACTGTCGTCAGCTGGGATTTCGAGACGTTCAACCATTTAAAAGAAGCTTTGCCTCTAAAAGTTACTAACATCCTACCAGCTGTTCGTGCAGACGCGTATTGTCTTTGCGTCATCTTCGTCGAGTTATGTATGTATGTATGTATGTATTTGCTGAAACGTTTGTATAAAGATTACGATTTTATACAATAGATCACGACGTCGACCCCCGGTAAATTGAAACAAGGGTAAGATATCTCTATTCTCTTATAATATTGTTACGCCGGTTACACGAATCGTGTTGTACAGTGGAAACAGACTAAAAAAAAAATTCGACAATAATTCAAGTTAAATTTTTCAAACACACAACAATAAATGTCACCTTTTGGAGTTTTGAACTAATCAACTCATTAATCACTTTTCCTTAAACCGCAACAGTGACTCTGAAACGTACTAGTAGGCCTACTACACGGCTACGATAAGATTGGATTCGGAGAAGGGCAGCGTAGCAGCACTGGCACTGCGAGTTGCGTGGGGATACAGTACGTTCCCCTACTCTGCTTGACGTTTATACAGTCAAAGTAAAACTCATACACAATTAGAAAATTTACCTCCCCGAAAATTACAGTAAGAACGTTAGAATACTTAAACTTTATACTTTGTAGTTTAAAGTAAGAAGTACTTAGTAGATACTTCTACATCATTTAAAGTGTCATACTTTGTAACACGAACACGCACAAATATTAGCCTATACATGTAATACAAAGCGACGCTCACGATATTCACTGCTGGGGAACATACACTAAAATGACAAACTTTTGAGTATAACTGTAGACTGCTCGGTAGTGTGAGACGCGCTTGCGCGTTTGTCTCTAAACTCCCGTAGTTCACATTTTTTCCGCATCCTTTGTTAAAATTGTCTAGTAGTAATAATGCCAGGTCTAAAACTTAACTGGACTCTTACCCGTCCGTTGGCGTTTATATGAGCTGAGATTCGAGAATAATTGTCTGTTTCCGCACAAGCGCCTTGTAACCTTGTATTGTAGTGACACGTGACACAGTGGGCGTGGATGGCTGTAGAATAGTCGAGTAACATCTGCAAGGGGCACCTCAATGACGTAGACCATAACGAAATTATTCCGCGCACACCGTACCTGCAAAGTTCCGCGTAGTCACGCAGCGATACAATGTTATTCTATTTCCTCAGCCTAGCAATATCTTAGTTTCATGATAGTACCTACCTCGTATTAGTTTTAAAAGATTGTACTTCTGTGCAAAAAGATTATTTTAATTAGTCATGTTAGTATACCGAAACTGAACAGGAAGTAATTTGCTTGAGTACATCAGTTAGCCCTCTATGTAGGCGGGATGTAGACCTAGTTTGTTTTCACTTTACGTATTCAACTCGGCAAACGTATCGCTTTGGCGCTGGGCAATTTGCATAGAAATCGTATCGGGAATCAACAGTCAATCTGGTTCTACGCGTGTGAACTGTGTATGTGCATATGTACGTACCTGCGTGCGAATGTGTTTTTGTTGTTATTACACGTCTTGAGCGTGCACCGCTTAGCATAGCAACGCAAAGCAATAATCAATGCTTTAATGCGTATTCCATTAAAATGTTATGGTTAATGTAGTAGCGTATGTAGAAGGTACAATTATTTATTTAACTATACACAGCAGTACTGTATAGAAACAAGTAACGTTTGTTGATGCTCTTGTTATCTACGTTGCTAAGAAAATTAAGTTTAAAATCTGTGCTACAAGGTTATCCGTAGACTATAATGTCTTTTTAAACTTAACGACTTCAAGTTATCACACTACTGTTAAGTCATGTTGTTAGTGCCCTGAAGGTTCGAAGAGTGCCTAGATATTAAAAAAGTTGCTAATTTCGAAAATTAACAAGACGAGAATTTATGTCTTACACTTTCATCGCCTGTCATGAGGCTCTCTCCACACGAGGCCAGTCCACGAGCAGACGATCTACACTAGTAACGTTTAGACTTATCGCCGAGTACTCAACATCTCGGAAAGATAAACCTTCGCAATGCTCTATAGAATCTCCACCAGGCAGTATCCCTGAACACATGTTGTAAATGACTCCTGGATTTTAAGAGTAGAGTCAAATGGTTGACAGGTAAGTCTTTTAGGACATCACGGTATCCTACCAACTGCGGGTGACGCTCAGAGGCGGGAGGAACTTAGCTCTAGTGCTAGAATGGCGCTATGCTTCCGTGAATTAAGTAAAGGCTGAGCCGTCGCATCACACGTGGGGACAGACAGTAGGTAGTGCAACCACCACACCTCAAACATTTCCTACTGTGTCTTCAGCAAATTTGTGCACTAAACGTGTTTGCTAAAGTCAGTGGCCTAGGCATTGGCATTCCATCGCCAAGCTCTACATTTCCGTAGATAATCTTTACAGGAATGTATAAAGACGCTGCCTCAGACTCGGGGATCTAGCATCAAAACAAAGGTAAATTGAAAAGAAAAATCAGCTTCCCCGATCAAACACTAGTTCTTCCAGTGAGGACAAGCATTCTAATTTGCTTGTACTGAAAGCGCTAATCGAGCAGATGCGTAAAAACCACTGCTCACCGGGTGAGATTCTAACAGCACGCACAATCCGGATGCTGAGACACCTACGCTCAGTTTACTGGTACTTAATATGTACCATACCATATCACTGTCGTACTATGATCTGGTTACGTGAGTTGTTATAACAAGCGGCTTACTCTTCACATATTACGGGAACTAAAAAGAGTCTCTAAGTATAAAGAGTACCCTAAGGTGAGCGGGCAAACAAATGCTACGTTATTGCTAAAAAAGCAAACATAACAATAGGTAATAAACTTCAAAATTCTAAATAAATTAAAAATATAAGTTTATTTAAGTTCATATATCTTGGTTGCCCAATTCCTGATATTGGGTACCCTTGTCGAGTACACTCGTAATATTCAGTTCTTGGGTTAGATAAATTCGTAATTGACGCCATTTGGTATCGAGCGTTTCCAAACAGGAAAAAATGTTCAGCACTTGTCCTACATGTTATAAATAGTTTGGGTCCTAGACAGTTTTAGTTGTCTCAGTTTTCAAAATATATCAATATTTTTTTTCAGCAACACGCCATTATGTCATTGTTATATTATACAGCATCAACAATGCCTAATGAATACCTGTGTGTTTAGTTGCGTAAAGAGATCTATCACTACGGTCATGACATAAACTTGACAGTTCATAAAGCCACTGTACTGGGTAACAGAGGACCACAGTACATATGCAAGAAATTTTCAGCGGTGGTTGGTAACTAATTAAGCAAAGGCAGCGGTAAGGTCCATGTAGGGCATCCCAATAATATCCCTGGAAAACATCATAAAGCCTGGAAAGATTGAAGACCTTGTAGGCTGTACATGGCAGGAGGTTGTATGTATAGTTTGAGGTTGTATACTTTTCCTTTCTTTTCCAGCACGCTCCAGCTCCGTAACTACGTTCCATTTGTTGCAGTTGATCTTTTAAATATACGTTCTCTGCTAGATCCTTCAGGGAATGCTGAGCATTCTGGATATCTTCACATTTAAAATTATAGGCCCATAAAAAATCTCAGAATGACCCATTCTCTGTAAGTACTCAACCCTTTTTTGTAAGTTTAACTGACTTGATTTTTACTTTACGACATACACAATGAATTCATCTTTCCTTAGATGTATAATCTCAGTTTCTCTGCACTATCCCAGCTGTCCTTCTTTTTGTCAGATATTCTTATTTCTTGATCTTCTATAGGAGTGTACTATCAGTTGTGCAGTGGTGGAAAATGTTTTGCATGGCCCTGAAGGCTAATTGAGTAACAAAACGGGCCTGTTGAAATGTCATAGTATTCTCACTGCAAAAACACGTGTTCAACAAGGGTTCGGTTCTTCCATACGCGAGTCTCAGATTGATTTGGTGTGACTGACAGCAATGTGATTAGTCGTTAATAGGCCTGCTCAGCTTACGGGATATGAGATGCGTGAATATTTCTACGGAAAAGCTGGACCTTGGAAATATACTTTAAAGAGGTTGTGTATTAGAAGCATTAGCCAATGGGGGGGACTCTGTACATCCACATTTTTGATAAGATATTTGCCGATTAACCGTTAAGACGACGATGAGTATCGAATTGCACATAAAACATGTTGAAAAGGTCTAGAAATAATTTCGGAGAATAGAAAATATAACTGGGCGATCCTGACAAGTATACTCATAATATTCAGTTCCTTCCGAATGTCTGTGTTTCTTGTATGATCCTGGAGAGTATACCCTGTCACGTACCTGAGAAATCTCATTTCAGCCGTTTGGATGCGACTGGCCTGGCCTTTCGTTAATGCCCAGTTCTCAAACCCATAAAAAAGCGATGGAAGGGCAACCACCTTATAGAATTTTAGACGTGTTTCTCTACTTGCTGCTAATTCTAAATTTAAAATTTATTTGACATATTTACATCTATTATAACATTAAAATAATGATGTCAGTACCTTACAATAGCATGGTTATATTACCACAATGAGTTTTCTCTTCATTTTGTCTTCGTTACATGCAACAATTCAGATGTGAAGCGACATTTAAGTTTAGCTAAAACTTGAAACATTATATTTTAAACTTTATCGAGTATACCCTGCTACATTCCTGAGAAATCTCATTTCAGCCACTTGGATGCGACTGGCCTGGCCTTTCCTTAATGTCCAGTTCTCAGACCCATAAAGAAGTGTGGGAAGAGCCATCACATTGTAGGTTTTTTGCCGTGTTCCTTTACTTGCTGACTTAAGGGTTCGCCTAATGGTCTTGCACATAAGGTTGAACTTATGCAACTTATTGACAACGTCATTGCATGCATTATAAGACACAGTGTAGTCCAGGTATTCAAAATTGCTAACTTGTTCCAAGACAGTACCAACTATAACAATGTTGGCCCGTACGGGATCAGTTCTACGAAAAGCCATCACCTTGCTCTTAAGTGTGGATATTTCTAATTCAAAGTGTTTGCACATTTCGTGGGTTTGGTGGGAACGTCTTTGCCGAATGAATGTCTGCCGCATCCCGAAACAACTATGTAACTATAACCCGGGGGGACGGAGAGGTGTAGGACTTTCGAGGAAGCGCTGGAGTGACAGCTCTAATCTTTGCCTATTTAAGACTGGAACAAACCATCCTTGGTTTAATCCTTGAATATGATGATGATGATGATGATAATGTGAAAATATAACTAGATGACGCTGTGACAGTTCTGTAGACGGTAAATTGTTTTTTCATAGATTCCCTAAGTTTCTCTCTATCTTGCTCTCTACATAATGGGCGGTTTCATTCTAACAGACAAGAAAATAGCTGAGCGGTAATTATCCTTTATAACTAGTAAATTTAGACAAGACTTTAAAATATTATTGGTACGAATCACATCGATTCGCGATAACGTCAAGAAATAAGTGCCAGATATTGCATTGATGTCAGTCACACCAAACGAATCTGAAACTCCTGTATGGAAGAGAACTGAGGCCCTGTTGAACATGTGTTTGCAGTGATAATACGAAGACAGATTTTGCGTTAAATCTACTTCTACAACGACGTCGCTAGACTGATGGAGCTTACAACGTTTTCTGGTAGCGAAGAATCACCATTTGGCCTCCGCAGTAAAGTTATTTCTTCATTGCGTTCAAAACGTTCTCCTGTATATAATAAATATTATTCCATCATACTTAGGTGCCATTCTATGATTTAACAGGTATCTTGGACAATTAAGTGCTGGATTGTATTGCGCCCGATGAAATAAATTTGCAGACAGATTATGTACAGCTTCTATCTTTTCTGTAAAGTACGATGAGGACTTTTGCCCTGAAGAATTATCACTGATACAGACGAAATTACAATGATTCAGCAAACGCAATTACAGAAAACGTTGGCTACGACCTACAACCCGGCAACTTTAAAACTAAAATAATATTCAACTTTATACTAGAAAATTAAAATTGTATTCCTATAATTAACTAATTGATTTCTCAAACACTAATGTGTCTAACTTTTAACATTTTACTCTATGAAATTCTTTTAGAAATCATAATTTTTTGTTAATGAATGTTACTAAGTTTTATATAATTTAGATTATAATTATTTTCAATGAAATTCTAGTCAAATTTGATATTAAATAAATTAAGTTAAATACGCCATTATTTATTTAAGTGCAGCTTGGTATACTCTAATATTTAATGTTTACTCATTTTATAAGTTTCACACAGTAATTTTATTTTGTATTTAAGAAAAATAATTTTTTTAACTGAGGTTAAAAAAATTTTCGGACCCTGTGAATTCAATCGTTAGAGCAATCAAACTGCTTACAAAGGATCGTTAACAGGCTTTTTGTAATAAAGTGTTCTCTCTGACCAGAACAGTTTTTAGATCAAAGAGGCAGTGTATTTACCTTGTTGCACTTGTCGATATACCATATATTCCTTTGTTCGCTGTTAGTAACTACTAACAAAATGTTAAATTTTCATGCACAGTAAAAGTAACTACCTATAATTGTACTATCAGACAGAATTATTTACATCAATAGTTTTTTGTTATATTTCAATTTTTCTGCTTCTGTTGGCAAAGTTTAATTTATTCTTGCAGCATGGATTCATAAGTTGTTTTCTTCACAGTTCAAGAATGTTTCTATCAATTACAGTATCCATTACACACTGCTCATAATTTGCATTATTGAGAAATTAATTAAATCTTTCTAAGTAAGTAGGCGTAACATAGAATCACTATGTATGCACTATACGCGCGCACGCACACTTACGTATCCACACAGAATCTTCTATTGTATGCAGCGACTACATTAGCACATACGCTAACCACTGGACCACAACTGGTCAAACGTTAGGTGCGTCTTTATTTAAATATGGTAGAATATATGAATCAGATTTTGATGAACATTTTTTTCTATTATTATCCCAGCACTAATTCCCCAGTCTCTTTGTTCTACGGTGTGTCTTATAATGCAAGCAACAACGTTGTGAATAACTTACTTAAGTGCAACCTTATGTACGGGACCATTAGACGAACCCTTAAGTCAGCAAGTAAAGGAACACGCCTAAAATTCTACAAGGTGATGGCTCTTCCCACACTTCTTTATAGGTCTGAGAACTGGACTTTAACGAAAGGCCAGGCCAGTCGCATCCAAGCGGCTGAAATAAGATTTCTCAGGCACGTGGCAGGGTATACCCTCTATGATCATAGAAGAAACACAGATATACGGCAGAAACTGAAACTGAATATTATGAGTATACTCGACAGGATTGCCCAGTATCGGCTGAATTGGTGGCAAACATCTTTGCCGAATGGATGACTGCCACATCCCCAAACAACTCTGGAACTATAAGCCGAGGGGACGGAAAGGTGTGGGACGTCCGAGGAAGCGCTGGAGTGACCAGCTCTAATCTTTGCCTATTTGAGACCGGAACAAACCGTCGTTGGTTTAATCCGTGAAGATGATGATGATGATGATAATGATGATTTTGTTCTACACATTCGACCTTCTGGCAACCACGAGAGTAAAGCAATGAATTAAAAAACAGATGGTTTTGCAACTGCTCAACAGCTGCACCAACAAAAACACAAAGAAACAAATAAGGTATCGTCGTCATCATCAACCTCAAGGATTAAGCTCATCCTGAACTTGATCGGGACCCACTTCGCTCTCGGCCGTCCTACATCTCCGTTCCCCACCGGTTATATTCCATTGCTAGCACTGGAATCTTGTCACCCGCCATTATTCCCAAATGTTCACATCACCTTCATTTGTTGCTGCTGAGTTGTTACAACAATGGGTCGACCTCCAGCTCCGTTCTTATATCCACATTCTTCGTTCTATCAAGTATGGTGCAGACCAGAGTACTCCTCATAAACTTCATTTTGTCTGCCTGAAACTTTCATTTCTTTCCTTCAATAAAGACAGTTGGTTCAATAAAGTTATTTCCCCTTATTAATTCTTTTATCGTATTCCGCTTTTCGTTGCTTCGTTGTCTTGATAATTATAACGATTTAGATCTAACAGTATTCACGTATAAACTAAAAATAAAGCCTAAACGACTTATGTTTGACAAAATCACAGCTGTATACCAAAATGCATGTAGGCTGTCGTACTTATAGGATCATTTGTGTAGGCTACCTGTACGATCTATAGGATTATTTTGCATGTTATCTCCCCCTTTTTGTAAAATAGGCCTCTTTTTATGGCCTCTGAAAGTACATCTTATTTTTCATTTCTTTTATATCTTTGTATCTACCGTTCTTTCATTGGGTATAAATTTTTAAACACTTCTCTCAACCGTTATATCAACACTTTTAAAATTCATTTGGCCAGCTTTCCTTTATCAGCCCCAAAATTGATCTACACTGAATCAATTTTTCTAGTTTAAGATTTTCACTTGTAAACATTATTTAGTTTGAGTGTTTTTTTGATTTCTAAATTCATGTGTTAGCAGCAATGCCGCTGTTACACGAGTTGAAATATTAAACGAGTTCGGTGATAGGACGCGAATGCACGCTTCAAAATCAGTCACGACCAACATGGGTAGAGGATGGTAATACGCGCATATCCGCCTCATCCTCTTCTAGTGGATAAAGAAGTGGTAGAGATAAGTAGATGAAGTTTCTTGCTTCCAGTAAAATCGCCTTACGAAACACTAGTCACCTACTGTTATTACTGTTATGTCTATTATAATTAAACTTCAATGGGTACTACGGGCATTAAAAACATTTTTAACTTATATCTTTTGAGTTTTAATGTCATGTAAGTTCTACAGTGAACAATCATTTTGGGTTTATCAACATTGATTCAAAAGCGGAGCTCTTAATGTAACTTTAGTTTTAAATGCTGTAGACTAATGCCTGAGTGGTCAAATAGGAGGAAGGCAACTTCTGATGTTATCAGGTTATACACTTGTTTTAGTGAGCAATGTCATTTCCACTAAAGCCTGAATTGCTATGCCGGTAACAACAATACTAGAGGGAAAGTGTCTAAATCCAACTGAACCAAGCTCTCGTTCCCCACAAACTGTGTCCCTACAGCTGTAATACTGTGCAATATATTGTTACGACATCACAGAACAATGTACGTGTTTATCGAATGTTCCAGAGGGCTCCGGAATGTAACGCGTGTGGCGTACGTGCTTGTCGACGCATTTGCTAGACGGTGCGAGAATTCGCGCTGCCGCTCTCACTGTGTCAAAGCCGCAATTAATTATGTAGTACACACTGTCGCTAAGACGTAGTTTGGAACGTTCTGGTCTGTGAGCGGAGGTATAAATACATGGCAGCAGCGGCCTCAGTTTTCAGTATAGTTGCGATATATTTACAGTACGGTTCGAGTTTATTGTCGGGCGATTACAAGTGATTATCGGGCGATATTACTGTGCGCGTTCAAGTGGATATTAGTGAAGTGTTGTATTTTATAATCGGGCGGTATAACTGTAATACAATTGTGTTTAATATTAGTAGACATTTTATTGCATGTGAACAATTTTTATTTCATTTCTTGTAACAGACTGTGTTGTTAATTACGAACTGATAACTGTGAAAATTAAAGCTGGTGATTAGTGACTTAATTGGTGTCTTGTACTTATATTTTGTTTCCACTGTACCTACGACGATCAAGTAGACCGTCGTAACAATATGAGACAGCCTCACTGGTTTGCGTTAATTCAATAACAGACAATACGTGAGGCAGTAACCAGCGTAACTGGATTACACTACGTTTGGACAAAGTTGATTATGCCGTATAGTAGTATTTTAGGGGTAGTATTGTCTGAAAAAACACTATTCAGAATATTGACCATACTATGTACAGTTTAAGCAAAACAGGAAGTGAGCTGGTAAAACAAAAGTAAAGGAAATTGAACACTTACGAAAATAAATGCTCTTTATAAGGAAATATCTGAGGAATAAATAGTCCTATGGCTATTAAAGAAAATGGCCATAGGTTTTTAATAAACTTTAATGCAACGAAATAAAAGATTCTGTGTGGTGCAACAAAATACCAGAATAAAACAAGCCAAATTGCTGTCACTTCTTATCCAATTAAGAGTTAATGATAATCAGTTAAGGGTAAGTGTATAAGGCTTAATGGGTATTTTTTATATTGTAGGAACATATGTAGCGCGTGATAACGGTTGCAAACATTTTGCGAGCAAAACCTAACTTTGTAAAGATGCAATAATGAAACTCTGGAATGTTTAATAAATTGCTATTGCCAGACCCTAGAATAAACTAAAATATTGTTTAGCCTTAACCATATATAAACCAACATTAGGCATAATGTAAATATTAGAATTATTGTATTTACAATTTGTACTATTCTTCTGTACACTAATAATACTCTCTTTACACATCAGTCGTCTAACAACCCAAAAATACTCCATGCAATACATTTGAGTTTTTTTTTTCATTTTGATTTGACTACCAACAATGTTGTTTTAATCTCGCTGTTAAAAGTGCCTTTTCCTTCTTCAGGAATCTGTCGTCATCATTCCGGTGGCACCATCTTTCTTGCTTGAACAAGAGGTAAAATTAGTATTCTAACAATAATATGTTTGCCAGAATATCCATTCCTAAGCAACATTGGGATCATTTTATGTACACTGATTTCACATTTTAACAATACTAATGAGTATATTGTTTGTTTATACTACTTTTAGTCATAATATTTAATTTTAGTCATCTATGTATTATTTTTATAATTTTTTTGTATTTTTTTAATAATAAAATTTACTTTTATTTACATAAACATAATATATTTGGTCTTTATAATACACTGAAGGTACTAATAAGTAAGTAATATTTAAATAAGTTTTCTCTATAAATTCAATTGTTTTTGTCTCTTGAGCAAATTCAGTGTGTCTTTAATTAAAATTACCATTAAATAAAACATTTTTATTACATTATACAACTTTAAAAAAGGTACTTTCTGGAAATTAGTAATTGTTTAATTTTAAAAAGCTGTTACCCTTACTCAATGTTAGCACCTATCCTTGTTGTACATATATCCAGCAATTTGAGCACAACATAAACTGTTGAACGTCTTCATCTATAAATTCTTCTTGTAATAATTGCGACATAGCTGGATAGAGACGTTTTAAATTACTTTAAAACCATAGAAGATCACAAGCTCTACAAACACAACCCTACTTGTTACCGTAGAACGACTTTCAATGTGCTCCGTCGCCAGACGCCAATGGGTTATAAACGCTAAATCTCGATTCACAAGTGTCTCATCTGCTTGTATTCCGTAGCATTCCATTAGTTCTATCTCATTGTCGACATTCGTTGTTTGTGAACTGGCGTTAGGCGTTGCGGCTTCTGCGCAGCTGGTGCTCGCCTCGATTTTCGACACTGCCTCATCCTCCGCATTCGTTCTGCTGCTGTCATAGGGGCCTTTTTAGATTCCTCATTCATTCTTCTTTTACTTTGTAGATAGACATTTTCCTTCTTGTTGTAAAGATATTTACAACATATTTGAAAATTTAAAAAAAAATGTGTCCGAGTTTAATATTATGTCCCTATATTATTTATTAACTTCTTTATTATTACTACTATTCGCGTTTTGTTTTATAGCACTCGTGAAGCTTTATAAAACGGCACCTCAAATAATGTCCTATGTTCCCGACCTATACTAATTTTTCTGCGCAGCGAATCTTTGATTTCCACTCCAACTTGGCGGCTAACTTATGATGGAGTGTGACGTTATGCGCTCAAGGTTAACATCGCGTGGCATTCTTTTATCTTTTTAATAGTGTATTTCTTATTTAAATATGCGTTATAGTTTTAAAGATATTAAAGTTTGTCTGAACTACACAAAATCGTATCATAGACTTTCTCATAGGTTCCCTCCAACCGGAACCGCGGTGTAAGGCGTTTTCATTCAAAATAAAAACCTATCTATAGAACAATACCAAGTGTTTATTTATCAAAACAAAATTATGGTATACACACCGGGTACGTTTTACACACGTACGCGAACATGTGGAATCCGTTTTTATGTTATACGATTGTAAAATTATTATTACTTTTTGCACATGCGGGTTCATGATTGTGCTTATATTTTATAAAATTGTAACTTTCTGTTTTATTATAATTTGAGAAAATATGTTAGTATTTATATTTACACACTTTACTTTTACTGTATTACAATTCTAACAGGAACACTATAATAAGTAGATACAGAAGTGAGGAAGAATAAGAAACTGGAAAACTCGGTATGGAGAACAATACATGACTTCCATACATGAACATATTTCATGTACCATGTTTTCATGTTCCGTATTCTATTAATTATAAAATTAGTTTTACTATGTACACTCAGAACAAAACTAAATATTGTAAAGAATTCGTGCTCGTCGGTGTTAATTTGTGATAACTATTAAAATCACACGTTATAACTTTCGATCTGTCGGTGCGTTTATTAGTCGCACGTTGAATGCGTCGCTGTGTTAAAAACGCTTCGTGTAGCCTATGTGTCCTTACCTGTCCTTACTCACTAGTTATTTCTTCCCGATAGCCGCCAAATTGTTTTACAAGAAAACAATTAAAAGATTCTATCTCAGTTGTTTACGGTGCTGTAGTGAATGATACGAATTATTCGCCAACTGGCGAGAACTCGAATCTCGCTTGTGTGGGGGGACGTGTTGCCAACATAAAATGTTGTTGGCTAATTCTATTCACTGCTACAGAACACAACATACATAATACACTTGAAATAATTACAGGACAGTTAGTAACGATCCACACTTATTTATTTGGCTTGATAGCTTGTTCATTTTCAATAATGGTTGTACAAATGAGATTAATATAATAGTTTTAAGCCTCGGCAATAAATTATTTGTTCACTCAGCAGAGAGCAGGGTTGGCATTACAAGTTAATCAGACGCCATGATGGACGCCGTCTTCTTATTTATACAAAATAAAATTGCCAATAAATTCTTTTAAGTACGATAAAAGTTTAGAACAAGATAATTAAATAAAGTACACCACCTTACAATTGTGGTAATTAATTATGAAAAAGGTTTACATTGAATTCAACTCGGTGGTGTTAAAAGTGTGTGCCCGTGTTATTCGTTTAATACATAGGTTATAATTCAGTTAGTTGGCATTCATAAATATGTTTTATTAATTAATCTTTGAAAGAAATAATATCGTCAGTTTATAGTGAGAGTTCAAAGTGTAGTGAGAAAATTTAAAGAGAATTTATTTCATGAATTCGGTTAACTCAGCAATACTTATCAATCAGTTGATTTGATGTGTAGTGTCATACAGTTGAAATAGGTTAGGTTCATCGATTGGGTCTTCAATCTTCAATCATATTTGGATTTAGGTACACCTTGCATCTTTTTCGTGTTAGTTGATCGAATTTAATTAAATTGGAGTTAATTAAGCTGGTCTGTTGCCTGGGTTGAATGGACTAGTCCCTCATCAGGTAGTTTGGTTCTTCACTTCAAGAAATCTGGTTACTCTGACTGTTTTTAAAATAAAAAATTGGGCCCTTTACGGCTTGGCGTCTCTTCCTCGTGAGCGTCACTGTAGGATTAACAGTTTTTAACGGAATATTCATACCTAACGTTCAGTTGTCATGGTAACTGATTGACTCTGTTTGGCTACGCATGACTTAAGACCATTGTTAGAATATTTGAATTTTTATTCAAAATGATTAAATACCTTCTGATTGCTATTATTCTTCGGTCTTCTTATTTAAGTATGAGATATTATCACCACTGTTCGTATTATCTTTCAAAGATCATTTTGACATCCCACAAAGCTGGGTTTGCTGATTTATTAATGTTTGAACAATCATGTTGATATTATTTAATTACATTTCTTTCTTATTTTATGTCCTTAATTTAACATTTATCTCTTAATATGATCCATTAATTATCATTGACTAGTTACTTGCCTTTGATTTGCTAATATTATAGTTAATTTCTTACAATTTGTTATTATTGGCTTCTTACAGTTAGGTATTTCATAGGCCTAGGAAGTAATTAGCTGTATTTCTTAATTTATACAGATTACATATTATTTTACCCTTGTACATGTTTTGTTTTGTGTTACACATGATGTGTTTACTTGTTGAATGGTTTTGTGTCTGTGTTACTTTACATTGGTTAATTATCCTGTTAACAAGTTCATGTCATATTAAAGTGGTTTCTAATAGTTACTCTCTATTTATTTGGTTAGTGTACTTTGTTTATCTTTAAGTTATTGAATTTTAACACTTATCATTTACATTGCTTATTTGGTTGATACTAATAATTATCATTTACATTTATCATTCATTGGTTTCTTTTTCACTACTTTATTTGAGTGTAGCTTTTCTCCTTTTTCTGTTCTATATTATTTGTTGGTGTCCTTTCATTTCTTTTTCATTTTATTTCATTTATATTATGGTTTTCACCTTCTCATTTGGTTTCATTTTATTTGGTCAATCACTGGTGTTGAGTTTGGTTTTAGCTTCTCACTTATTTTGTTTGTTTTGATATATCCTATCATTGGTGTTGGGGCTGGTTCTACTTATTCACTTACCATATCTATTGGGTTATTTTGGTTAAATCGCATTGTACTATCGTTTTCAACGTTTGCTTCGTTGCTTGCTACATTTCTCTTATCAGAGGTTACTTTTACTATTACTTTTATTTGTTTGATCGCATAATTTTGTTAATTACCCATTCCTTCATCTCTGACTCACCCCTTTTCATAGTGTTAATCATTTTGTGCATTATTCTTATCATGATGCTTCATTAATGCATGTTGTGAAGATTAGTACCCTTACAATATATTAGCCTGCTTTTGGTAAAAACTATGAGAAATATAACTTAATCAAAATACGAATTGTACATAGTTGTTAATATTTTAAAAACACAGAATTAATTTGATTAAATTATTTTTTATTTACACAACGCCAAATAAAGCGAATACCGCCCAGCGTTTGTAATCTGTGAATTTCTAAAAACACAAAATTAGTTTGTTTACGGATCCGTAGTAATGATATTGTGTTTACATGGTACGATATCAATTGTTAATATTTTACTTAAATTTTTTAAGTTTTCGGTCGAATAAATTTATAACATCAATACAAAAAATTACTCCCTCACCTTTCAAATACCCGTTTTATTTATAGATATTTCATATACCTTTCTACAGTGGATTTTTATGACTTCCTTTCAGGGTACTTTATTTATCAAATTAAATACTTTACTCTTGTTACGTAAAATGTTACAGGTAAACCACCCCTTCCCCTCAATCGATCTTCACCAAAATCAATAGGTTTTGAGTCCTCTACAACTCGGGTACATATTGTGACGTGATAGTTCCCTCCACATAAAAATGGTTTAATCAAAAAATACTGAAGTTCAAAACAATAAAAGACTATGACCTTAAAAAAAACTTACACATGATTAGTAGATAAAAGAGAACATTTTTATGGATAAAAAATTGTGTTAGACCCTATTATTTAATGTAATAGATAATGTATTTTATTTGAGTATGTTATAAGTAATTATAAGTGTTTATGATAAATAATCTATAATGTAAATAAGAATGTATTTGTTGTGACAAAGAAAAAACTTACATCTACCTAGGAAGGTAGAAAGGGTCATTACAATATACTAAACATGTTTTAAACCATAAAATGTATAATAATAGATAGTGTGGTTCATTAGGCTGAATTAACAAATTTTAAATTGTAATAGAAATAAGAAACTTTGTTATATAAAAGAGTTCTAACTTAAGGAACACTAGGCATTATAATGCCTATAGTGTAATCAAGAGATTTTGAAAACATTAATGCTCTTATTAGTAACCACTAGTGTATAAATGAATTATGTTAACATAAATTTATTTATACAACCACAGTAATAAGTTAGGTATCAAAAAAGATTACTGTAAACCTAATTTATTTAAGTAGGCAAAATTTTAAAAATGTAACTTTGGAATTACTGAATAGAAACTGGTCATGTAAGATCTTAAAATAATCAGTAAGGAAAGAGGTGTTTACTGGTACTAATATCTTCAAGATAGTACTTAGTACAAGAAAATTATGTCAATTTTAATAAATTTTGTAAATTTTAATCCTAAAAGGTGATGACATCAATAACAATGTTATAAATTTCCACCAATGGGAATTTTACACTTTTTGTATTTTGACGACCGAAAATTTAAACGAGAAGAATTAGTTCTTTGTTGGATTTCCTACAGTACACTTCAAAAAATCTGTAATACATAAGTAAAGAAAGTGAACCCAGAATCGAACCAATCGATCTTGATGCTCTATTTTAATTCAATAAGCATTAATTTATTTTAGTGTAGCTATACGCAATTTAATATTCAATCTAAACTCGTTGTATAAATTGTACAACGGAATTGTATCTTGCACTCATGTAGAAAGTAATTCAGAATTGAGGTTAAAACAATTGTCGTTTCCTGCGAGTTCAACCGTTACACAAATGAACTCCTTACAAAGGATCGCTAACATGAACTTTTGTTACAAATTGTTCTCTTTGACACGGAATAGTTTCCAGATCAAAGAGGCCGTGCATTTACCTTGCTGCAGTTATCGAAACACCACATACTACTTTGTTCTCTACTGCTACTAATTTTAACTACAAATAAAACGTTTTGTGTTAGATTTTTGGTAAATACGTAACGAACAATAACTCCATAGTCAGAGAGAATTATTCATATCGAAATAATTCAGTTTTCTGTTTGCGTTTGTGCAAAGTTTAAATTTCTGTCCGCAGGCATTACAAGTTATGTTTTAATTCACAGCTCAACAATTCTTCTATCCATTACAGTATCCATTGCACACTGCTCATAATTCGCATTATCATCATCATCACCTTCACAATACGGCATAGCTAAGCTGCTCTGCCTGTTCCGCCTTCAAAAATCCTCCAGCCATCTCTTCCCGGGTCTACCTACACACCAGTGTCCTACAGGTTTGTATTCCAGCCTTGTTTCGCCAGTCCGGAATCTGACATTCTTTCCACGTGTTCTTTCCACCGTTGTTTGTATCTTTTAATTTTTCATTCAAGTTAAAAATGTATAACTCTTCTCTTATGGCCTCATTTCTTATACGGTCAAGTTTAAAACATTTTTCTTAAGATGCCATTTCCGAGGTTTGTATTTTACTGTCTTCTTTTTGGTTGTTGTCCACAATTCACACCCACAGGACAGTACAGGGACCGCCATAACTTTGTAAAACATTTATTTTGTATCTCAACATACCTTGTTTCTAAAAATACTGTTGATTGTTCTACAGGTCGTCTGGAACTTACTTAATTTAACATCAGTATCATAATTTCTATCATGGCCAATATCACTTCCCAAGTAATTAAACTAATTTATCTGTTTGAGAAGTTGATCGCTAAAAATTATTTTTGTTCTTATTGACTCCTTACCTCGAAATGCCATTACCATTGTTTTATAGTGAAGATTTTTATATTGTATTCTTAGCAAATCTGATGAAGCTTAAAAACAAGTACAAGCTTTTGAAGTACAAGAAAATCGTCAGCGAACAACAGCACATTCAAATATCTGTCTCGTGATGACTTAATACCAAGGTTTACTAGTTGTTTTCATATCCTTACCAGATCGCCAATATCGTTAAAAAGAATAGGTGATATACTGCACCTTTGTCTAACACCTTGATTGACACATATTTGTTGAGACATCCTACAATAATTTTAACAGCTATTCTTGTTCCATTGTATAGGCCTTGTATAGTTCTTATAAGTTGTTAAGGGTATCCCCGTTCTTCTAATATTTGACACACAAATTTCTATTTACTCTATCAAAGGCCTTCTCAAAATCAACGAAAGCCATTTGTGTTTCTTTATTGAACTCATGATGCTTCTCAATGATTTATGTAATAATAAAAGCTTTGTCTGTACAAGATCTGCTCTTCCTAAAGCCGTTTTGTTCTTTCAAAATAAGATGCTCGGAAATACTTTGTAGACTATTAAAAATTAATTTAAAAAATATTTAAAAAGTAACTAAAAAGATAAAAATTATTAGTTGTTGATAACACATCACATCCGGCCTCCGTACTGCAGATCCGCCCAACTTTATCAACTTTAAATTGACAATGTATCAACAATTATGTCCGTGGCACAAGAAAGGATAAACAGCTAAGTGCCAGGCGGCAGAATACACAAAAAGAAAGAAAGAAATTTACGCCTTAGAATTTTAAAATTAATTTACATTTTGTTTTTACAGAACGTCGAGGAGGCATTTTTAGAATCAACAAGTCAACGTCTCGAGAAATGTAAATCGAATTTACTGTAACTTTGGCGCCATTCTGTGATGTAATTACTGTCATACCGTCGTCATTCTGTTAGCAAGCAAAGAATTGCATAAACATGAGACGTTTATTAATATTCTTCTACGTCAGAACAGAACATTAACGATTCAAGTTGCCAGTTTACTAAATTTCCAAGTTAAATACGTGACATTCTTTAAATTTGTTTTATCGAATAAAAGAAAACCGGCAATTATTAAATAAATAAAACACAGTAAATACTATTTTACAAAAAGTATAACTTACACGTTACTAAATGAGTTTACCTAACATGCGTGCCTATAAACATATATTGTTCGTTCGTTCCTCTAGCGCTACAGCCCACGATGAACCTTGACCTCTCCGGCAATTCGCCTCCAAACACCTCTGTCCTCCAACCTCCGCCTACAATCCCGGTACCCATCCTCCTGAGATCATCTTCTACGTCCTGTAGCCACCTTCTTCTAGGTCTTCCCTTCCTTCTTTGCCCATCTATTGTACTTCTAACAATTGCGTTGGGCATTCTGTCGTCCTATATGCGCATCATATGGCCCAACCAGCTGATCCTCATAGACTTGATGAACCTCACCATGTCCTCGCCATCTATCAATTTCTCTAATTCCCTATTAGGGTTAGTTAAATCGGCTTAATTCCCTATTCCCTCAAATTCGCCTTAGAAGTTAGTTACAGTTGGCAATTCATTCAGTGTAGATCAAGCGATTGTGGAAGTGATAATTAGTGAGGAACTCGACTTTATTGGTGTCTGTACTTTCTTTATACTGTAGGCCATTCGACTATCACTGTGCCCGTAAACTACAACTGAAATGAGGTACATCCGGCTATTGCACATCGACATATCCCGATGACTTCCCCTAAATATGTTAGATGTTAAAACAAAATTCTTAATTTCAAAACCAATATAATGTAAACTTAATCGGACCACAATAATGAAGATACAAAAAAATAAAAGCAAATTATTTACACTTCACATTCAAAAATATTCACTTAAAAGAAAAATCATTAATAAGATTAAAACAATAATATAAGCAAAATTACAATAAAAAATGTTATATACTCTAGTACTTATTCACAAGCCAAACTATTTATTTATAATAACAATAATATTGACACTTTACGAAGATTTAATCACCAGTCTCATTCATACTTTCAAGACTCGTTGCGCAAGAATTATATGTCCAATAATTAAGTCAATAAAAAATTATAACAGATAGTGATTGTTACAATTTAGCTTCAGATGATTTATTTAAAATATCTTTTGAATTAAACAATGAATAAAAAAAGTACTTCACAATTTAATACAGCAACATTTATTTCAATAAAAATATAAATTTACAACAAAAAGGAAAATGGAAAATAATAATTTACAACAAAAAGGAAAATAATAATTTCCTGACCTAACTAACAATATTTCTTATTCCAAGATTGCTTAGACTATTTTTTTTTTAATCTGTTTATTAATAATCTATGTGTGGAAACGTTATTACACAGACTCACAATTTTACAAGGGTACATTACGGGAAAAACAGCGCGTCAGGGTAACTTCAGTGTGAAAGAAAAATGTGCAAACGGATAAATTAGTAAAAACTGTTAAAAAAAAAATAATTGAGAAAGTTTCAGAAAGTTTATCGGCGAAGTCCCGCCGTTGCTTCGTAAGGTTTCTGGGTGATCAGTTTCTGTGCAACACAGCGGAGTGATCTAAACAGTGCAACACGGAGTGAGTGGAACTCCAATTCTGTCACCACGACTAAACAGTAACGACTACTTCTAAATTTAAAATTTATTTAACGTATTTACAAAGTATTATAATATTAAAATAACAATGCCAGGACCTTATAACCAACATGGTTATATTACGAAATTGAGTTTTTTTCGTTATTTTGTCTACATCACATGTAATAACTTAAGATGAGATGCGACATTTAAGTTGAGCTAATACTTGAAGTAATATATTTTGAACTTTACAGTAAGCAGCGTTAGGTTCGCATACTTAACTTTCTGTGCTGTTATTTTGTTATTATCATTTGTCTTCGTCTTCACATCAAAGATTAAGTTATATAAACCCGTTCCAGTGCCCATCTCATCTTCAGACGACCACGTCTCTTCTACCAATGGTTTTATAGTTCAGTGCCGCTTTCGGCAATCGATCCTCTGTCATCCTTATTTGAAGATGATCCCACCATTGTCTTATGTAAGTTAAAATAATGTCATTTATGTCATCTACTTCGAGTTCTGTTCTGATATCCTTATTCCTTATTCTATCTTGCAATGTATAATTTAAAGTAATTCGAAAAAACTTCATTTTAGCACTCTGAATCTTTCAGCATTCCTTTTTTGTCATGACCCACGCCTCACTAGCATACGTCAATATGGATATTGCAATTGTGTCATAAAGTTTAATTTTTGTGCTGTGTCTTGTTTTATTTCTATGCATCGTACCACAAATATTCCTAAATTTAATGATCATTTTTTATAAACATGAATCATAAATTCATATTTATTAATCATACATTTATGAATTTATTATAAATGCCTAAATGATATTATTATTTGTTACGAAGAAAACTATTAATTGTATCTACCACTAAGTTTCGAAAAAACAAAGTATATTTTCTTTACTTCCCCTACGGCAATACCCATTCTCCAATATTTCACGGTATTGCAGTTTTCTCGTTTCTGTTGCAACACGATTCCCTTTGAATAAAATTTTTCCAGAATAAATGAAACATTAAAAGTATAATGTTGAGATGTTGAAAATAAGAGAGGACGTGAGAAGTTATATTGTGCGAAAAGTTAAACGCTGAGAGGGAATTTGGTGTGTGTAATCCAATATCCTGCCGCACCTTGTTGTTCACTTCAGTGCAGCACGCCACAACGTAGAATCTGGTGTCCCAATGGAATTTTGTTCCCCTCCCCCCAAGTATCTTTCTCTGCCAATTCCTATACAATGACAAAGCCACGTTTGCTTACGACATCTGACTTTGTTTAGCTTAAGTCAGCTTCTTAATTATAAATTAACTTTCAATACTTCACACCGACTATTTTTGTTGGCTTAGTATTCAAAAAATAAGTGTGTAAAAACTAGATTATTTAATATATTAAAAACTACCCGGTTTAATATGATAAAATTGTAAAGTTATTGCTAGCTAATGTCTTGGGTGGGGAATCACTGTGGTTACATAATCCATGTGGCTTATCATATATTACGACGGTTTAACTGATCGTCGTATAGTACTGTTACGACGGTCTACTGATAGGTACAGTGGAAACAATATACAAGACACCAATTAAGTCACTAATCACCAGCTTTAATTTTCACAGTTAAACAGTTCGTAATTAACAACACAGTCTGTTACAAGAAATGAAATAAAAATTGTTCACATGCAATAAAATGTCTACTAATATTAAACACAATTGTATTACAATTATCCCGCCCGATTATTAAACTCTTCACTAATAACCACTTGAACGCACACAGTAATATCGCCCGATAATCACTTGTAATCGCCCGACAATAAAACTCGAACCGCACTGTAAATATATCGCAAATATACTGAAAACTACTAATGCCGCTGCCGCCTTGTATTTATACATCCGCGCACAGACCATAAGATTCCAAACTACGCCTTATCTCTAAACTACGACGTAATTAATTGCGGCCTTGACACAGTCCGCGCGGCTGACGGCTGACGGCTTCCAGAAAAGTCTCGCGAATGCGTCGAGAATCACGTACGCCAAACGCATTAGAGCGAGATTCTTCTGGAACATTCGACAAACACGTAGACTGTTCTGTAATGTCGCAACACTGCCTCCTCCTTAAGCCTGTTCGTCCCGAACTGGCAAACCGTCTCTGAAGTAATACTCGACCAGGCGATCTAGGTGGAGGTCCGTGCGAAAGATCTCAAGATCTCCGGTTCTTCGAATTTAGTCTCGTGTGATCCAAACATCACGTTCCCAGGAATTGGAGTCTTTCGTTCAACCACTAGTTTTGCTGGAATCACTCCCGTTGCCTCATGTACTGATGACCTAAACACCACTGGCTGATCCACGTCTGTTTGGTTCTCGTCAACAACCTCTTGCGTAACGTCATTTTCAGCCACTTTTCCCTTGGGCGCTTCTATCAGCTCAGGAACAAGCAAGAGCTGAGGAACACCCATAGTTGGCTTTCCAATCACTTCTTTTGTCGTTACACTTATTTGTGTTTCCTCTGCTAGTTCTTCCTCCATTTCCGCTTGAAATAGGGAGGGTTCCTCTTGACCAGACCTGTTGACTTTTTCTTCGGCCAATGCCACTTGCTTGATTGCATCGTTGGCAGACCCTGTCATTTTAGCCATGCAAAGCTTTATCTTCTCTTGGCCAACCTTCAGGACATTCTTTCTCAAGTCCATAACGAATCCGTAGGCATTCATAATGTCCGTGCCCAGAATCACTTCATCGACAACATCTGCAACGAGCATTTGGTGGCTAAACTCGAGAAGACCCAGGCGTACACAAACGTTTATCTTTCCTAACACATTGATGGGGCTTCCAGTCACAGTCTGTATTGAAGCCGTCGGTTGCTGATTAATTCAGGGCGCACAATAGACACTGTAGCGCCCGTGTCAACTGTAAATGATGTTGGTTTACCTTCCGCAAACCCATTAACCATCAAGTTTCCACTGGTCTTATGTAGCGTGGAAACTGTGTGCTGTTCTGAGGCTTTACTTCTCCAATTGGTGCGATCACTCTCTTCTCTCGGTATCTTCTTCTCCCAACAGTCTACCTGTAGATGACCACGTTTTCCACAGTTGTAATATTTCGGTCTTCTGTCTTTTTTCCATCGTTCAAATCGTTGCGACTCTCTTGAATTTCTGAATTGTTTGTCCGACAACATTGTTTTTCTGCACTCATCGTAACAGCAATGTGATACAGGTATCTTCTGACTGCAATGTGATGGCACAAACCCATTAATGTAGCGGGACGCTGACTTGGCAGCTTCAAACTTTACGGCGTGAACAAGAGCTTCTGAGCTATTTCGGTGTCTTGCCATTCGTAACACTTGCTGAAGTTCACAATATCCGATGCCATCAATAAATGTCTGCAGCGCAAATCTTATTCGAAAATCGTTTGGTGCTTCAGGATAGGCCAATCTAATCAGTCTGCCGATACTTGCTTCAAACTCTTGAAGACTCCCCGGAACGTTGTCATCTTGTTCTCAACTGAGCGTAGTACACATCTCGCAAATGTTTATCACCGAGCGTAATTCGAGAGCTTTTATCAATTCGGCATAGGTGTTTTGGCTGTCAGGTGCCGACAAACACGTAGACTGTCCTGTAATGTCGCAACAGTACAGTGGGAAACATGATACAAGACACCAATGAAGTCACTAATCACCAGCTTTAATTATTACAATTAATAATTTGTAATCAACAAGTTATTCAACAAGATTATACTAGTACAATAATTCAAATAAAATCTGTGCACACGCAATAGTAATGTCAACTATAGAGTCCCGCACAATAATCACTTTTCACTAGTAGCCACTTGAAACGCACTGAGTAATCGCTCAAAGTATACTGAAACTGACCGCCGCTGAATGCTTGTATTTATACCCCGCTGATATGCCAGAATAATCTGTCACTTTGGATGACGTGTTAAACAAACAGGTGCTCTCGATTCCACAAGGAACAGTGTCCTTGAACACAATGCGCTGACCGGTACGGTCTGGAATAGACTCGATTGTTGACGCATGATAAGTGTCACGTAATTGTCTTTCATCTCAAAGTAGCAGCAGTATGTACGCACACAAACATTATACCTGGGCTCTGCTGGGATAGCCAAGGTATTTGTAGAACGTTCCGTATTACGTAACAGTATGTCCGATCTCTTTCTTCAAAAGCACACTAACCTATTTTCTGCAAATAAGTGTGGTAAAAATATTCAGTATTAAACATTGTTTCACATTCATATGTGTTGTTTTAATTTGTACTTATATTTGAATGTCTTCAGGCTATCGAAATAGTATTTGTTGTATTATGTTTCACATTAGCTTCAATACTGTTAAGACTGTCTGCAACAATATTACAGTATAATGGATTTATTGAACAAAACAGTAAAAGAGGACAATAAAAGCAGAAAATCAATAAGCCCCTTATTTTGTCAAGACTTGGTTTTGATTGAATTAATGGGAACAACAAAATCAAAAGACATATAAAAAATAAAAGATAACTAAAACTTATACTCAAGATGCACATACAGCAGTTCAACGAACTAGAAATTTGTCTTTATTTTTTTTTTAAATACACAAATTATTTTATTACAATATTATAATTTACTGTAATATTATTTATTTTATAGAATATTATAATAATTATTATATTTGTATACAAATGTTTAATATTTTTGTAGTGTAATAACCTCTACATCGACAAAATAATTTATATAAAACATTACTAATTAAAATAAAGTGATTCTGAGCACTTTAGGCACTTTACTCAATAAGAGTATCTTAAATAAATGATATATTGGAAACATTCGAATTTACTAAAATATTCTTACTTTTCTTAGTTCGTTTCAAGCTACAGATGTGTGTTACCAGTTATTCTGTCAGATTCTATTTCAATAATTCTGTTTTTACATATGTGTTCTTTGTCAGATACTTTTATAAACTTCCTTCAATGACCGTAGATTGCGTTGTAAAAACCGTTTTGCAAGTATTCACTCATCCGACTCACAGTAAACGGTAAAAGACGTACTAGTTGGTTTCTAAAAGTTCCTTTATCCCAATCAGGAAATGAGGTTCTTGAGGGCTGTAGATGGTTACACCAAGAGAAATATTATAAGAAATGATCATATTAGAATAGAGCTAGGCATAGCTGAAAGCTTATAAAATGGGAAAATCTTCCGGTACAAAACGGAGTGGCGGTTACACGTAGAGAGAATGGATCCAACTAGATTTGCAAGAAGAGCCCTTGACTATCATCCAAGAAAAAGAGAAATGTGGAAAGACCCCATAAGCGATGGTTGGATGAATTCCATTAAGACTGGAACATGCTACTAGCCTAAGCCGTGAAGGACGACGACGACGACGACGACGAGATTTGAATCCTCTGAATGCTCTATCAAAACTGTGCGGTTTTGCATAATAGTTGTCCAATATATGACAGGTATAGGGTGTTACCGCTTGTATATGTAGACGTCTCGTTACATACAAATTATATTTTATAGAATATTGAAACTTTCAACTTGTGAAACTTACTTGTCTTTTCTTTTTGTACGCGTTTCAGCGTGGTGTTCGCCTTCGTCAGCTTTGAGGCGAACACCACGCCGAAACGCGTACAAGAAGAAAAGACAAGTAAGTTTCACAATTTGAAAGTTTCAATATTCTATAAAGTTTAGTGCTGTGAAAAAAGATGATGAACAATCAAAACAGCTACAAATTATATTATTGACACGCGAACACATAAAAGACTTAATTGGCTAAATTTTGAAAACAAGTAGCCTAATGTTATACGTTTACACGAGAAATCGTTTGTATCTGTTTGGTATGGCGTGCACATGCAACCGTGTGAACGCTTTGCGCCAGTGCTGAACAATTTGCATAGAAATCGTATCAATGAATGCAGCTTCATGGACTACCTGTATGACGTGTATAAATGTTGTGTGTACTTGTACGTGTGTGTGTGTGTGTTTGTTCACTTTACTATTACGCGTCTCCGCTTTTGCGCTGTGCAATTTGCATAGAACCGTAGTCGGTTATTCGACCCTGTAACCGGTTCACCGTTAAACATGCTATACGTGATAAGCATGAGGGGCAGAGGAAATTAATAACCTTAATTCAATGCTAATTATCCACGTCGCAGGCAGGGAGAACACCAGTAAACCTGACCATACAGGATTAGACGTTTGAAGGAGTAAATGGGTATACTTGTATCTTGAGTAAATGAGTACCTTGGAGCTTATGTTAACAGTGAAAACAAGATATCCAATGAAACAACTAAGAGAATAATGGCGGGTAATAGAGCTTACTTAGATCTAGTAAAATAATTAAGATCTATTCTTCTCACCCAAGAGACTAAACTGAAAATGTACAGAGCAATGATCAGGCCTGTAGTGGCATACGGTTCCGAAAGCTGGACATTAAAAGCAAATAATGAGAAGGCTCTGAGGACTTTTGAAAGGAAAATTATCAAAAGAATCTTCGGACCTGTATGTTGTAATGGAGAATGAAGAATCATAACTAATCAAAAAATAGACTCCATTCTAAAACAGGGAGATATCGTCCGATTTATAAAGTCCAAGAGAATCAGCTGGTTAGGGCATGTAGAAAGAATAGACAGCCAAAGACTCCCAAAAAGGATAATAAATGGGCACATAGATGGGCGCAGAAGACAGTCAGATCAAGACAACGATGGCAAGACGACGTGGAAGAAGACCTGACTTGGATGGGTCGGCTCGTGGAAGACCAAGTCACATCATCGGACTATCTAGGGGCAGATCATTAGGTAGGTCAAGGTCTATCCTGGACTGTAGTGCCGAATATGTATGTATTATTTATATAACATAACATTGTTTATTACTAATATTATGTAGACAAACAATATCTATGTTGCTTGGTATCGTAGCTAGCTGGTTTCTTGTGTGGGGAATCACTGTTTGTAGTTACATAATCCAGACTTATCGCTCTACTACTTTTGCAGAACTTATATTCCCTGTAACGGGTGGGGAATGCCAGCTATCGAACATAGTAAGAGATGCTACGTAAACCAGTTTGTACTCTGAACCAATGTTTTACAATATACACCCAGAAAACAAAAGCTATGGCCTTTAGAGGAAAGCATCCGATATGTTCCAAGATAATTACAAACAATCAGGCTACAGTACAGGTATCTCGTTTTAATTTTCTAGGATGAGATGTAACTTATGAGTATGGCAGCGACATCGATATAAAAATAAATAGATTTCAAATTGCATGTGGTACTATACACAGAATGCTTAGAAATAAGACAAGAAAAGACACCAAGATAAAATTCTATACAGTAATATGGCAACACCTGTTTGAACTTATGGAAGTGAAACTTGGACGATGACGAGAAATGATGAGCGAAGAGTACAAACAAGTGAAATCAAGTTCTTGAGAAAAACCAATGGTTGCACCCTCAGAGATCAAATACCAAATGAGGATATAAGAATCGAGTTAAATGTATGGCCAGCAGAATAAGGGAAGGACAAATAAAATGGAGGCACCATATCTAGAGAATAGAAGATATGAGGCTACCTAAACAAGTAATATGATACAGACCTCAGGGGAGACGTGATACAAGTAGACCAAGGAAGAGATGGCTTCAGTGAAGTCGGTACAGGCTGTAAGGCTATATCTTGACGTGGAGAAGAAGAAGTCTATTTCTTTTACCATAAAACGGTGTTAACAGTTGTTATATTTTGCTTTCTTCCTCTCAATAATTAAACAGTTACGTTTGAGTGCATCATCAAATGTCTAGGCTAGTTGATATTAAGATTTATAATGTTTTTCTGTGAATAACAACAAAATACTACTCCCCTCTGTTTTTTAAAGGCAAATAATTTTGTTACTTGAACGCAAAATAAATCTCCTACATTCAGAGTGTTTTTTAAATCTATTCATTTGATTTAATGCTCACTTCTAAATCAGATGAAACGTTGTTTTAATATGGTAGTTGTCACAAGCTGATAATAAGTCAAGGGAATATAAATTATCCTTTACAGAATGAAGAGAAACAGAGATTCTCTCAGAGGTAAAACAACGTTGAAAATAAACACATTTTTACATCTTTAAGTTGACATTACGATAACTGTACAATATGCCTTATAAATCGTATGTAAATTATTAATCTTGTAAGCTGGTAAAGGGTTTATTTAATCTTTGTTAACTTTTTAATTACAAGAAGCAACTAAAATAACTTACAACGAAAGCAGATAAAAAGAATTAAAAAATAAATTTTAAGTTTACATCAATTCTTAATAGTTAATGTAATTTACATTAATTATTAATTTACATTACATTAATAGTCATTTTTTAATTTATTCTAGAGATCGGCGCACGATATACTGCCGTCAGCGAGCGATCAGCTCTAATAATATTACCTTCATAATGTTACGTAATGCGAAGAAGTGTTACGCCATTACATTACACTCTACGGCTACTCCAGTGGAAACCGCCTGTAATGTTGTGTGCGTACGTGATTCTCAACATGCGTTAGCGAGATTGTTCCAGACTCACCGCGCGCGCTGTGTGCAAGGCCGCTAGCAATTACGCTCTAGTTTAGCGCTGACTCGTAGTAGGCTATGGATTATTCTGGAATTTCAGCGGGTATAAATATAGGCATTCAGAGGCACTTAGTTCAGTTGTAGTGGCGATTTATTCCAGTGAGGTTCGAAGTATTGTGGCGAAGTGTTATGTGTTTTATAATTGTGCGAGACTCGTTGACATTATAATTACTTTACATTATTATTGCGTGTGAACAATTTTTATTTGACTTGTTGTAAGAGACTATCTTGTTGATAGCAGACTGTTTAATTGTGATTAGTGGCTTAACTGGTGTCTTGTATTTTATTTTCCACTGTACCATACGACGATCAGTAGAGCGTCGTAACAATATGCACTTTTACAATCTCCAATTCCTTCAAAATTACACTAATCTATTCCTTCAAAATTACGTAACGCTCTCTAAAAGTCGGCAGGTGCAGTTACGCGAAACTTCTACACGTTTCTCGGCTAGCCGCGCAGGTGTAGTGTCTCTGTCAAGACCGTGTACAAAGGACGTTCCAGACTGTTCGAGTACTCTTAACTACGTAAATCATCCTGGTACGCCGCCAAAAGAATGGAAAATTATTCTGGGCCACCTGCGGGACCTATATAAGCAACAGCGACCGGCTTAGTCAGTTAGTTACAACTGGCGTTATTGTAGAGTGTGGATCAAGTGATTGTGGAAAGTGATTATTGTGTTATAATTAGTGCGGAACTATAGTAGTTGACACTATTATTGCGTGTCAACAAAGTTAACTTGGATTATTGTATGAGACTATCTTGTTGATTACAAATTGTTATTTGCTACTCATTTTAAAACTGGTAATTAATGACTTCAACAGTATATGTATTTTGTTTCCACCGTACTATACGACTATCGTGAGACCGTCGTAACAATATTTTCTGAAAATCAGTATTGTGAAAATATTCATTATTAACCATTGTTTTACATTCGTATAAGTTGTTTTAATTTTGATATATCATTCAATGCCTTCAGGTTCTCCACGTAGTTTCTGATGCATTATGTTTCACATTAGCTTCAATACTGTCAAAACAATAGGCAAACAAAACAGTAAAAGAGGGCAGACACACACGTATCGTGTTCACTCGGTCCTTGCTGTTGTTATCGCTGATATCACTATCACTTTGAGACACAGTTTACACTGTCGAGTAGCTAACTGTGCGTCAGTAGCTATATCTACACACTCATATAATGAACATAACAGTTCTTTAGTCGCGGGAAAAAATGGTAATGGTTTATCGACTATTTATAGAAAAACACTGTTGTATTTGTATGTTAGAGACAATTTACATCTGTCGTGTTAACTGACAAACGCCAAAACCGAACACACCCGAATACAACATCTACGTTCTACCTTATTTTTGCAAAACCCCTTGTGATGAACAAAACATAGATATTTCAATATAAATAGAGCCTAATAAATGTTATTATTCACACTTATTAGTAACGGCTTCATAGTTAATATAAGCACATACAATTAAAATATTATATATAATATAGTATTGTAAATAAAAAATAATAATATTCAGAATAAACAAAATTATAGAGCGTTATCGTAACAAACCAATCAAAGAGATTTTAAAAGCTAAAAGGCACAATTTTGTCGCTAGTAACATAATTTACTATCCACTTACGTATTGAATGTACTATAAGCAATTTAAAAATGATACATTGACTAATAAGATTATATAGGTGGAAAACGAGAAATATAGAGTGCTTGGATGCACTAAAATTCAGCTACCACAGGTCACAACAGTATAGTCAGATGCTTTAACAAAAGATTAGAAGAAAGTCTTCTTTAGATGAACGCCTTGAGATAATATAAACAGGTTGACAAGAAAATAATTAACAAAAATCAAATAAAGGCAAAAGATGTCGGACGAGAAACAGTGTGTCTACATTTTGAAATAATAATGGAACATCTACATTTTAGATACAGTGTATATTGTTTGTTGGTATTCCTCGATTTTTCCTTCTTCCATAGATACGTTGGGAGATATATTGGCTGGAGGACCTCTGAAAGCGGAACAGGCAGCATCTTGTCTATGCTGTAATGCGAAGATGATGACATTTGACTTACGAGATACATACTGCATACCCCTCATGTACATGATCGTGCTAACTCATTTATTATCATAGAAAATATTTCACCTAACATAACGATTAGTTTTAATTATCTTGTTGTTTATTAAAACCCTTCTTCCGGTTAAATTGTTTCCAAAAACAACACGACGTTTTCCTTATTATTCAAAGAATAATCCTCATCAAACAACAAAGCAAATCAAACATAACTGTTACGTAATACGGAACGTTCTACAAGTTTATCGAATGTTCCAGTGGAATCCGGCTGCAATGTGTGCGCGTACATGACTCTCAGCGCATTTGCTAGACTGTGCCAGAATTCTCGCGGCCGCACGCACTGTGTCAAGGCCGCAATGAATTAAGCTCTAATGTTTACCTTTATTGCTGATGCGTATTATGTGAAATGTTCTGAATTTTCGGCGGGGTATAAATACAGCCATTCAGTGACGATCAAGTTAGTTATTATCGGGCGATTACACAGTCAGTTTGAGTTGCGAATTATTACCAGTCCGGTTCAACGTATTGTCGCGGAGTGTCACGTGTTCACGTGTTTTATAATTACAGTACGTGCGTGACAATTGTAATACAATTGTGTTATGTATCAATTGACAATTTTTTTATTGCGTGTGAACAATTTTTATTTGATTTCTTGTAAGAGACTGTCTTGTTAATTACGAACTGTTTAATTGTGACAAATAAAGCTGGTGATTAGTGATTTAATTGGTCTCTTGTATTTTGTTTTCCACTGTACCATACAACGATCAGCAGACCGTCGTACCAATACTATAAAACTTGAATTTATCAAATACACTGTGCAGAATGCGGAGCTATTTATATTGGATAACGTGGCCGTGCTCTGAAACATCGTATTTCTGAACACAAGAAAGCAATTTTTACATAATACAGCAAATACAGGTTTTGAAGTTTACTTCTTAAAACACAACCACTTTATAGACACAAAAAAATAAAATACTACTACCCAACATACAAAAAGGTAAAAAAAAATTGATTTATTAGATATTTTAGAAATTAGAAAAGGAATTAATAGTAACAAAAATTTAACAAACAAAAAAACTGAATACTCTTTATCTTCTTTATAAAAAGTTGTTACTTAGATTAGTTAATTTTTAGATTTGGCATTCTCTATACTAGCTTTGCCACCCCCTGTAACACCCCACACGCATGTCCGTAAACACACCCTTAACACATGTTCACCACCCTCACTTTCTTTGTTTAGTTGTTTCTATGATCTCTTTGAGAATAGATTAATAGGCTAAAACAATTGTCAGAGGTTAAGAATAAACTGTAATCTTATCAAGTGTTTCTGTGTTTTTAAAAACCTTTGTAGTAATATGTTTCACCAAGTCCCCAACGAGTCATCAATCAACAACAAGAATCTTTTATTATTTCCATAAATCTACTAATACAAACCACTCCACCTCTTCCTCGTTCTCGTTTTACTATTAGCTATTGTTGAAGCTTTTTATTATTCATTTTTACAGTTTTTTTCCTTGTTCTACATAATAAAGCATATCCTTTTATTGATTTTCTTTTTCTTTCATTTATTTCTCTTACAATAAAGACTCATTCATTGCACGCATTTTTATACTATGGAAGGTGTTTCTAACTTAGAAGACTTAGTATATTGTAACGACAATCGTATCAAACCGCGTAGAATAACCGAGAGCGTCCCCGACTCGTCCTCCGTCGGGTCGGGGTGTTGCCTCAGTCTAGGCCGCGTACAAGTATGTTCTAGATTCTTCAAGAGGCCACTTGAGATACGCATTAGCGTCATCATTAAGTGGCGTGCACATTGAGAATGGAAGATTTTTTCTAGAAGCCGCCTTATGAGTTCAGTGGTGTTGAGCGATTTCTTTAGCGCGGATATAGTGTTTTTGTAGCAAAGTGTTCCAATTAGTGCGGAATCCTTTGTAGTTGACATTATTATTGCGTGTGGATAATTTTTACTTGAATTGTTGTAAGAGACTATCTTTTTGATTACAAATTATTAACTGTGATAATTAAAGCTGGTTATTAGTGATTTTATTCGTTACTTGTATTTTCTTTTCCACTGTACCATACGACGATCACTTAGACCGTCGTAACAATATATAATTGGGTTTCTATAGACACAAATATATTTTACTAACCAGTTACGTCAGATTTAAATAAAGTAAAACAGGAAAACAGCATAGCAAATTTAAATACATAAATACGTCTTGTTGATTCTATATATGGAAAACAATAATCAGAGAGTATATCAACAATAAAGCAATCAACAGATAGTATATCAACAACACAGATCGGGCGCAATCCATGCCATCGGTATGATGCAAATTATAACACTAATGTGTCAATGTAACGTAAGTGCAGAGAACTATGTAGATAAAACCCGAGGAATTATATTAGTAATATTTCATAAGACATTTTGTTACTCCGTAATATGTGCTCGAGGCAGTTTGGCTTTCACGGTATTTGTACAGTTACTGCAAAATACAAGCGCCCTATTATACTACGCGGATATAGATTAATTGTTGCCTCAGGATAGTTTGGCTACATGTGATGGCATAAACTACATCCCTTCCATTGCCCACATAAATAATAATTAAAATAAACATTCAACTAGTCAACTCTTAAAGGATTATATTAAAATAACAATAAAGTATTTACTTTTGTTATGTAGTGAGTGTTCCGTATACGTATATTCGTGATCGTAAATCTGTTCACCTGCACAAAAGAGACTCGAGACAAGGAAACCTATAATAAAAGACAATAAATCCTTAAATTCTTAGTGACCGTCAATCAATGCATTTTTTGGTGAAGGGTTTGTGAGAATCGGGTCAAAACGTATAACACAAATTTTAAATTATTTCTGTCGACGTTTCGACAAAATTTATTGTCATCGTCAAGACAACTCAACTCTTGCTGAATTGTTACGACGCCAAACACTGTGATTTGTTTGTGTGTTTGGCGTCGTAACAACTCAGCAACAATTGTACTGATGATGACAATAAATACTGTCGAAACGTCGACACAAATCATTTAAAGTTTGTGTTATACTTGTTGACCCAATTCTAAAAAAAAAAAAAAACTTACAGAAAAAATGAATAAAAATAATCAGATTACCACGACGTTTGACGTATGTATTGAGAAAGCAATATTAAACAGAGTAATAAATTCAATAATAAAGCTAATAAAATAATAAAAAATGGCATTTTGTTTGTTCCCATAGAAATGTGATATGGTAAAAAAAAGTTTGATGATTCGTTATTTTTATATTCTTTTATATCTTAATTAATAATAGTTTTGTGTAGCGAAGAAGAATTTGTTTTTTCCTTAGGAGAAAGTTAAAAATAAAACTCCACATACAGTCTCATTATGCTTTGGGTATACTACCAAATGGTTACAATTAACATAATACATAGTTACGAAATATACAAAAATAATTATTTTTATATATTATAATGTATTGGATTATTCTGCTTTGTCACTGTGACGAAATAATATTCGTTACACAATGGCAAAGTGTCTACACTAGATCAGGCATAGTATTTGTCCCTACTTATTTGGGTACTCTTCCAATAGCCGTACCCGGACTACGTTTTTGATATTTCGATTGTGCGATTGTATCGATATGCCACGATGTGAAAAAAAAGAAAAAGTGGAGTGTACTAATTGTAAATTATTCTGTTTATAAACGTAAATCAAAAGTACGTTACGTTTTGGTTTCTGTGGTTAGATAATGTTTATTTTTTATTTTTAGCTTACTGTTTAAATAAATAAAAGCCACGGTTAGAAAAAACATGACGTTTAATGTGTATATATAATGCTTATAACAAAGTAACATTTAAAATAAAGAACGTTACGTTAGTTTATTGCAAGTTTCCTAAAAACAATTATATTAATAATAATTGTGTACCTTTAGTAAGCGCATCTTCGAATGATTGTATATTATTTTTTACTATCAATGACTTAATATGTACTGGTATTTATTTATTTATTTTAGTATTGTTTTATATTTCAAAGATATATTTAACAGTCTTGTTCGTTACTCAATAAAAATAAAAATGTATAAAAATGTTCTCTACCATGCGGCCAACCAAGAAAAGTTTATTGGTTAGATAATGTTTTTTTTTTTTTAGTTTACTGTTTAAAGAAATAACAGTCATGGTTAGAAAAAACATGACGTTTAATGTGTTTATACAGTGCTTATAACAAAGTAACATTTAAAATAAAGAACGTTACGTTTGTTAACAAAAACAACAAGAGAACATGTAAACTGAAAAATACTATTATTTGTAATTAGTAAGATAAAAACAAAAAAACAAAAACAAGATTTGTTATTCGTTAGGTGGCCTCCGATATTCTTTTTTGTTAATCAGTAAAATATCTGAAACTTCACTGCAAGCGAAACACAAAAATATCGGTATGGAGAACCATACATGACTTCCATGTTCTAAGTTTTATATTTAAAATCATTTTTGAAATGAAATATTTCCATACTACTTCTTTCTTCAGCCTTAACCACAGTACTGTGGTCACTAATGTATACCACCACACGTTATCGCACTCGATTTTCACTGATGATGGCAGTCGACGGCACTGCCGAAACGTCTGGTTTTGCAGAAAACATTGGACTACGGCCAAACAGCCCGGGAAGGAATTTTAACAACAAACTACTACTTTGTTGCCGATAACGTAGTACACATATAAAAATTATCCCCTCCCCCTTCAACTATAATTTTCATTTATAGAAAATTACCCCCACCCCGTTCAACTAGCCTCTTCGTTTATAGATATTTTATCTACGTTTCTACAGTGGATTATTAATATCTTCTTATCAGGATACTTTATTTATCAAAATTAAGTACTTTACTCTTGTTACAACAAAAAATGTTTCTGGTAAACTTCCCTTTCCCCGTAACCGAGCTTCACCAATATCAACAGGCCTTGAGTTCTCTACAATATAGGGATGTATGCAAAAACTTATTTGATTATGTTTGAATTTACGGCAGTTATCGTTCGTCATAAAAAAATAACCTTTTTATCACATAAAACGTTGCAGGTAAACTACCCCTTTCTCTTAACTAATCTTCACCAAAATCAATACGTCTTGAGTCCTCTACAATTTATGGATGCATGCAAAATATTATTTGATTCTGTTTGAATGTGCGGCAGTTATCGTTCGTCATAGAAACAATTACCTTTGTTAAAACATAAAAATGTGGCAGGTAAACTACCCCTTTCCCTTTACCGATCTTCACTAAAAACAATAGGTCTTGATAACTCTGTAATTCAGGGCTGTATGCGAAACATTATTTGATTCTGTTTGAATTTGCGGCTGTTATCGTTTGCCATAGAAAAAAATCTATAGACACACAGACAGACAGACACACACACAGACACTTCTCGAAAAATGACTTTTTTTCATGTTTTGAGGGTAGTACAATCAGAATCTGCAATTATTTCGAACACGATTTTTTTTTGCCATCACCATACTTCCATTTCCTTATGGAACATGGAAGTAAAAAGAGTTACTACTATAATAGTGTACACAACTTTTTTTAATTAGTCAATTTTTTTGACCCTCGGGCGGGGGAGGATGCGGTCCGTTCGTCCTCTTCCGTAAGTACGCCCCTAATAGTCTCTTACACGAGTATCATTCTGAAACATGGGCATTAGCTAAGAAGATTATTGACCGCATACAGTGTATCGAGATGAAATTGTTGAGAATGCTGGATACGAGAACGAACGTGATCAGCAACCGTGTCTTAAGTGCAGAGTTAGGTATACATTTTCGGTAAGCGATAGAATTGAGGGGCGTAAATTTAATAAAATTAAAGTAGATAAAACGTGCAATTGTAGTATGAGAACCAAGGCTCCGTTAGAAAATTTCAAATTATGAACCTGAAGAGAAAAAGATGTGTGGAGACTCTGCAAGAGACGGAGGAACTGTCGTTGATGACAATCTATAAACTTCGAGAGCGGAGAAAGAAGAATTTAGCAGTTTTCAATAATTGTTTAAAGTTAAAATTACTTTATAACCTAGCGTTACGGTCTTCAGTCGTGACTGGAATTTTGGAACAAGCGTCACACGCGTGGGTACGAAACCTGGAAGAATGAACACGAGCCTGCTCGATGGCCTGGAACCTATAAACTCGTAAGTCATAGACAAAAAGATTTAGTTTATGAAATATGTTATAGTAATTTTCAGTTGGTTATTGTGCTAAAAATCTACAGTTTTCAAAAATTCTTCGTTTTCTTAGAGAAAATAATATAGTACTGAATAACGACGTATCGTATAGGAACTCCCCACTATATGCATGTTTCCAACATATAGGCCTACATTGTGTTCGAAACGAAAAGAAACACAGTGTAGGAAAGGACAGATTCGACAACAAACAGGTTACAGAAAAATCTGGAAACAGGTTTAAATTTTACAAAATTTTTTTCAGAAAAAACAAAATATTTTACTTTCTATGGACATATTTAAAGAATGAATCCTGACATACTAACAGGGAAACTTTTCAACTATATCAGAAAGTTCAAAATGCCCAATACGTGGTTCAAAGAAACAGAAAAAGTCGTAAAAAAACTCCAGCTTGCTCAACAAGACATTAAAGAACGTTTACCACTAAACAAAATTACAAAATGCCTAAGGTATTCAGGAAAAACGCAAGAAGGGGACAGATGCCATCTGGACTGACGGAAAGAGGGAGAGACGTCATCAAGAATGAAGGAAATATGGGAGAGGAGGCGGACAGAGGAGAAGAATGGAGGAACCGGTTGAACAGTACGTAGTCCGCAGTGGCTCATACGAAAAAATAATGTTATCAACAAAATCGTGTCATACTTGTTTGTCATTGTAATAAAGATTTTGCACACAACATTAAACTACAGCAGTCAGTGATAAATATTAGTGAAAATTATAGTGATAATTTTCAGACATTATAATCTATTTCAGTATTAAAATTCTTATTTCAGTAAGCAACTAGAAGGCAATCGTGAATATAGTTCGTCCAAACATTAAAAAAAAATGTATTAACAATACAAGTAGTTTTAGCAAGGTAGTTTTAGCATTAAAATTATGAACTCGCAAGGCTTAAAAAATTACAATAATTTACTACACCATTCGTTAATTTAAAGTATCATAACTTAACACATCGTTACTTTCACTGTCTACAAAATATAACAGGCGGAATAGAAAAGAGAATGTTTTAAGTTTCCCCTCGGGTAATATTTTAGGTACCGTTGCCAGGTAGGTAGGCCTACCGATGTTGGGGTAAAATTCAATTGCGTCTACAGTTTTATGTTCCGAGTCACATTCTAGAAGGCATAGTGCCTTAAATTTTCTCAAATTTAATATATATGACTTAAACTACAGTGCATGCTTGCGCGCGCGCGCGTGTGTGTGACTTGATATATTAATGTACAAGTAAGACTTTTTTTCTTACTTCAGATGTTTTTCGAATATCAAGCAGTAGGCTCACATCTACTGGTGCTGACGTTGAGCATAGGCACGGCCGCCTCTATTAGAAGGCCGGAATATTAAACTTGGCATCACTGGAACAGCGGATACTTTGAGACCGACTAGGCGATGTCTTAATTTATATATTTCAATAATCAAATCGCGTAATTTTTAATTGCCGGTTAACAGCAGGTTTATAATTCTTTGTTTTTTGAAAATTAAAAATTTATTACGTAAAATACTGTTATATTATTTAAGAAATATAATACGTACTCATCATATGATACGAATTCAATAATTCGAACAAAATTAATTCATTAAGTCTAACACTAATTCACTAATTTCTTCAATTGGAACGTATAGTACAAAGTGCGCACAGACCAAATAATTTAGATTTAGCACTACTAATAATAGGCCTACTCATGATTTTAGTAATGCTATAAAATTAAATAAAAGTATAACATGTTCACTTTAGCTATTTATTGTATTATGCTTATAGGCCTCAGACGCAACGTTGCCACGTTTAATATTCCGGCCTTCTATTAGAGCCGGCCATGGCATATGCCTATGCTTGATATTCGAATCACGCCTAAAGTAAGCAGAAAATGTCTTGATTGTACATTCATACAGTATTACGTCACACACACACACACACACACACAGTCTCTCTCATTCTCCCCTTCTGAAAACTCTGTCTTTTCCCCACCCACTCCTTCCCCTCTCTTACTGTTTGCCTGTCTCTTTATATCCTCTCTCCTTATGCAGAGATAGAAAGAGACATAGAAGAAGACAGAGGGGGAGAGAAATTGAAGGAGAAATGAATTTTTTTATTGCCTTTTCTGTCTTCATGAAAACGATTAAAATGTTTAAACGCGAACGATTTTAAGTAAATGAAAACAGAAGTCAATTTTTAATTAAAATTTTGAGTAAACATTTCTACGTGCAATAACAGCGGATGTTCAAGCCCACGCGTCAAACAAGCAAAGCGTGTATGTTGCTAGGAAGGGACAAATTAAAATTTATTATCGATAATCACATTCCGAATCGTATGTATTAGTTTTCCTCTTTTTCTTCCGCCCTGGAGTAGGTGTAAACATCTGTTCCGTTTTCAGAAGCCTTACATCCTACATTGTGAATTTAAATTATTATTATTTACAAATAATTTAAGTGTATTTAAAAATCTTCCAGTTCTGGGCCTTTATACATTACGACTACTCAGTGGATAATCTTTGGTACATGTAGCTTTGGTATAGAGTCCTTTTCCATGCTAAGAACATGCTTCCTCCGTCTATTCTTATATTCATCAATTCTTCACACAATGGGGACACCTTAAGCTCACTCCGTTTATCATCACTGCAAAGCATATTTCATATAACTCTGACCATTCTTAAAAGAGTCGTCTTTTAACTGTTCCATTGATTGGCATAGTTGTACTTTTTTAAGATGCGTCAGTCCTCCTGCTTGATATAATTTCCGCCTTGTCGGCACTCTGAAGGATATAAATCTGCGGCTAATTAAGAATTAATTTCAGAATTTATGTTCTTGTTATAACATTTCCGGAGTTCTATTGATGTAAAATCGTAGTTTCCGGGATGGTAACGCATTTCTAAGTGTCCGGAAGTGCGATGTCATGAATACAGAACAAATATTATTAAGTAATCAGTATTGTTAAAGAATTTTACGAATGAAATCAGGAAACGTAATTTTTCTTTTGTAAAATAAATCGAAAAAAAGAACTAAATAAAATAAATTAGTTAAATACACGTACACGTTAAATATACATACGATCCTTTTCTCTCTCTTTAAAAAGGAAAAAGGCATAACGCTGGAGGTTGAATTTTTGCAATAAACCTAAATCCTTGTGCGAGAACAAACAGCGTAGCAGTTCGGTTCCCCGGAGTGCTTGCTCTTTAATATCCTGTCGAGTGAAAAACTATTGAATTTTAAACCCTGGAAAAACTGTAATAATGTCTTACTTTAAGTAGGCCTACATACGTACGTACATGCGTATTTACGGTTAGTCCTACGTCGGTATGAAAACACACACACGCCAGTCGTCTACGGAATCTGTTATTACACACAAAATGAGAAGGGGTTGGAAAAGAGGGAAGGAAGCAAATATCGGAGTAATATTTTAGCTACAAATAGACGGACAAAGTGAAAACAAGTTGAAATCTATAAAAAGTCGGTTACAAATGTTGTAGGCCTAAGCTAAGCTGCGGGCGACTGCGGGGGATGCGACGACGTTTAGCCTTGTATCCCGAGGGAGGCCGACGGAAATAGTGTTTATTACTCGCCCCGACACGCGCACACGTGCCCTAACAACTGACCTTCGTGACACATCGATGAGCTGCTGACACGTTAATTCTACCCCAAGGGTTCCGTCGCACTCGCACACTCGCTTTAAGGCTTCGAATACTCCTTGAATAGCGGTAAGGAATTATTTGGCAGATAGAATCAAAAATAGATAAGTGCACAACAACGTGTTAAAATATTTTTACTTACCGTGCGTGAACAATGTAATTTTTTTAAACAGTCCACTATTTTGCGCTGAAATATTCAGGGCCGCAACAAGGGGGGGGGCAAGAGGGTCATATGCTTCTGCAGGGCAAGAAAATGACAAAGTAGTATTTGTGTACTGAAAGTTTTTGGATCTTTGCTGTTATACTAATCCCTACAACTAGTAATAAATAATTTAATATGAATGTAATCTATATGTAAATTATTTGTAATATAATGTAATTTGTTTAATGGAATCTGCAAAGACTCTGGATTGCAGATATCCACAATTAAAACCAAGACGATGGCTTTTTGTGGAACTGACCCGTACGGGCAAAAATTTTTATAGACGGTACTGTCCTGGAACAAGTTAGCAGTTTTGAATACCTGGGCTACAGTGTGTCTTATAATGCAAGCAACGACGTGGTGAAAAAGTTGCATAAGTTCAAACTTATGTGCGGGACCATTAGGCGAACCCTTAAGTCAGCAAGTAAAGGAACACGCCTAAAAATATACAAAAGCTCTTCCCACACTTTTTTATGGGTCTGAGAATTGGACATTAAGGAAAGCCCAAGCCAGTCCCATCCAAGAGTCTGAAATGAGATTTATCAGGAACGTGGCAGGGTATACTCTCCATGGCCATAGAACCATGACAGTACTATCTATAACAATTTTTGCGCGTACGGGATCAGTGCCACGAAAAGATATCACCTTTGTCTTACGTGTGGATATTGTACTGCTGTTAAAATGCAACACAGTACCTAAGAGGAAAATAATAAATTTTAAAAGAAAAAAGATATAAATTTAATAGAATTGGAACATATGTTTTAAAATGTAAACAAAAACATTGTATCGACTCACCCATCAACATAGAGGTAGATTCCTATATGAGATAAAACAGTATAAAGATATATGTTATGAAAAGAATATATGAAATTTGAAATGAATATTATAATAAGAGGAAATAATAAGAAAATTATAATATAATAAATACAAACTAGAATTAAGAATATTGGAAATAAAATAAGTATATTTAATAAGAAGTAGAAAAATTATATATGTTTTTAAGAGGTATATGATAAAAAGATGAAACGAAGGTAGGGAATTATCACTGTGGCAAATTTGTAAATTGTTAGAGATGGTATTTGTAACGAAACAAATGTTACAAAAGAATAGTAAATAATAGTGGAATCCGATCCAGAGAGGAACCAAGAAATAATAATTGAAAGCAAATTAAAGGAAAACTATTTGGTTTTACTTATATAATATTATCCAGAAACCCAGAAATAACCCAGTAGAATAGGGCAGTAAACAGAAAAAAGTGAAATAAATAAACCTAGTAGGCCTAATCAACTTACCCTGAATAATAATCCAAACCCAATAAAGAGTACCTAATCCATAAATTAAAATTGTATTAACAAAATTGTATCGACATATTTTAAGGATAGAAAAAGGGACACAAACCTTACAGTTATATGAGTGACAGAATATAAATAGTGACACAGACTACTGTTAAACAGTGTTAATTATTTTTGTATGAAAAGTGTTTTATTGTTATTATTAGACAGAATTTTAGTTTATCATACAGACAATAGTTCAGCAGTATAAATAAACTAAAACTGTCAAAAACAATTATTATTATTAAGAGTTTTGTTGTATGTTATAAGATTTTATGTCACCAGTTAATTTATGTAAATATATTTATCTCAGGTAGTCAAAGCAGAAATTACAATAAACCATAAAAATTTTTCCACCACATATCATAGAAATTCAAATTAATAAGGTTTTACAGTTATAAACTGAGGCATGTTTAGTATCAAATTGTTTATAATTATCTAATTATTAATTGTATAAACTTTGCATATATAATTAGAGTATAATAATAAAATTATCTATTAAAGGTAATTTATAAAATATAATGTAGGTAATGGGTGTTGATCCTATAACATTTAAACTGTACATAAATGACCAATCAAAATTTAAGAAATTTGTATGAGGTAGGTAACTAAAAGAAAGAAGAAATAACAATTAATTGTTAATTGTGATGGAAAGCAGTTGAATAGTGCGTGTCTAGAGGTAATTAAAAGTATATAAAAATAGATGACCCGTGTGTGAAAGAAGATCTGAAGGACCATCATCGAAGATAATAATCCTTCCACTACCATTTTCATGAACAAATAATACACACAATCAAGAAAAATATTCAGAATAAACCAGGAACCCTTCAGCAAAATCGTCTAGATGTGTAAAGTATAATTTGACAATATTTTTTTTTCAACAAGGAACAACCACTAGACAATATAACAATTTACACTAACACTAATCACTAGTCAACATTTTAAAGTGCAACCAAATTCAATATATAAGCTAACAGTGATTACAAGGAAAACATTTATTGTACACTAATAAACTACATTATTTTCTGAGACGGACAAATTGAATATCGTCAAACTTGTATGTAACTTAATATATAATTTGTGTAAATTTTTAGATTATAAGTAATATATTGTTTGTAAAGGTACTCTCTATTATTAATCAACATGCAAAGGAACTTTTCGTAGCAGCCACAAGAATTCCCACGAAATATATTAAAATTATTTAATTATAAATCCTGAGATAAATATCGACCCTGTGACAACCTTATGTATCGAATGGAATTTTCCAATAATTGAATTTATGTTACACAGATTAAATCATTATGTTATTAAATCATATCCATGAGTTATTATTCCATTAAGATAGTGTTATAAATTGGCGCACCAACTAGTGAGGCTGAAATTAGGGAATATTAAGTGAAGAAATTGAATTAAGCAAATTAATTTCCTAATTTTTAGCTGGCGACTGCTATAAGTTCCAAGAAACTGTAAAGATGCGTAAGAGGGCTACGTCATTGAAACGGACGAAGGAGGCAGAGAAGGAAGTCAGGATGGAAGAGAAAGAAGTAACATCGGTGGAGGATGTGGAGACGGTAGCAAGAAAGGAAGATAGGGGAGACCCGAATCTTATAAAATTAATGGAATTAATGAATAGTATGAGTGAGAAAATGGACAGAAATAAGGAAGAAACGAATGACAATTTTAAGAAGCAGAAGGAAGAATTCACTGAAAACTCAAGGAAACAAAATGAAATTTTGAGTCAAAACTTATTAAAACAAATGGAGGAACAAAACAAGCAAACGAAGGAAGATTTGAAGAGCATCAAGGAAGATCACAGACAAACAAACGAGAAAATAGACGGTATGAAGGAAGAGATTAACGAGAACTCAAGGGTACAAAATGAGAAAATGAGTGAAAATTTAATAAAACAGATGGAGGAGAGATTTGACCAAAACAAAGAAGAAACTAATGAAAATTTTAGGAAACAAAACGAAACCACTAATGAGAGTTTAAAACAGATAAATGAGAAAATTGATAGTATTAAGGAAAGTACTAATGAAACTTTAAGGCAAACTATAAGTGAAAATAATAACCAAATGAAGGAAGAGTTCAGACAAATCAATGAAGAGAATTTAAGAAGAATTAATGGTAGAATTGAACAAGTCAATGATACAATTAACCAGAAGATGGACAAAATCGATGAGGAAAGGAAGCAAGAAATAGCTGACACTAATGAGAGATTGAGAAAAGCTAACGAAACCATCATACAAAATAAAGCAGTGATAAATACTAGAATAGACCAGGTCCAAGAAAATAGTCGTATTCAAATAGAAGGAATACAAAAGGAACAAGAAAATTTAGTGAATTTACAGAAACAAACCGGAGAAAGGTGTGACAATATTAACACTACGGTGAATAATTTAACTGGTCAGGTACGCCAAAATCAAGAAGAAATTGAGTTAATTAGAACCAGACCAAATAATATTACTCATGTTTCCACAAATGAAACCAGAGAAGGAATTAATTTCAAAAATTATCGCAGAAACCCCATGGAATTCCTGGCCAGAATTGAGGAACATTTTAATAAACATCGAATAACTATCTGGAGCTCGATTAGAGAGATGTTGGATGAGCATTTTAGGGAGATTACGGACAACTGGTGGACCGCAACCAGGAATGAGATAGTGGACTACGCTCAATTTAAAAAACTGTTTAAAGAAAAATACTGGTCCGAAGCTATACAAAATATTATAAGGGACAACATTTGTCAGGGAAGATATGATGGAAATAGAGGTACATCTCCAACTACTTACTTCTGGGGAAAGGTATGTTTGGCGAGACACCTAGAGCCAAGAATACCAGAAGAATCCCTAGTAACTAAAATGGCATACCATTATGACACAGGAATTGCCAGAGCCCGCCTGGGAAGCCAGATTAAAACGGTCCACGCAATGGCTGACTTATTAGAAAATTATGAACACGAGGGTTACTACAAAAGAAGCAGACAACGAACGGATCAGTGCGGTTCAAAAAATAATAACCATGGTATGAATCATAATCAATATAATAACATGAATAACCGGAATAGTTATGTCAACGATCGTAATTACAACCAAAATTTTACCCCAAATAATAACCAACCAGCAAACTTCAATCGAAACCCAATTAACAATAATGATAACAACAGGCCCAATCAAAATTACCATCCGGGTAATAGAAATAATAATAATTATAATAACTACCGAACAAACCAAAATTATAATAATTTTAGGAATAACTCAGGAGTTAATAACAATAATAATCAGGGTAATTATAATAATAATCGTTCGTACCGACCCCGAATAAATTACATCAGTGCCGAAGAAGGGGATTACTGGAGATACCATCAACCTCGGAGGAACAGTTTTAATAACAGTTATGATCAAAGAGGAAATCCCAGAGGGATGAGTCACCATTATAACCGAGTCAGAAGTAGAAGCCAGGAGGACTTCCGAGAATCAAGGGGAAGTGAACAATTAGACAACCGAGAGGTTGAACAACCAGGAACCAGCACACCAGTCCAGGCAAATCAACAGTCATGCCCGGAAAATAATCATGATAGCCTTAATTTAAACGGAGTGAGGCAGTAATAAACCCTCGCGACCCCTTACTGCTACTAACTACTGGGTACAAAAACCACCAAATTCAAAAACATAGTAATAACAAATTACTACCAACTAATTATGAAACACTAATTATGGAAAATAAAAGAATTTTGAAGTATAACAACAACCAAAGTTTAAGGACGGATAGTCAAAATCTTACTATTATTTACAATTATTATTTGAAAAATCTTCGAGAAGAACTGTTGGAGGAAACGGTGACAAGTAGAATCAACCAGCATAATGAAATTTTATACATAACCGCTCAAATTGAAGGAATTCCTACACGAATAATGATAGATACTGGTGCAAATGTATCACTTATTAACGACGCTGAACTGGAGAGAATACAGAAACAAAGTAAAAATATAATACCTACCTTACCTGTCAATAATGTTATTTTAATAGGTGCCACTGGGCGTCAAAATAAAACAGTGAGAAAACAAGTGTCATTGGAAATAGAAAGCAAAGGTGTTACAATTAATATTATATGTTTGGTCGCAATCGGCCTACCATTCGAATTATTAATCGGATGCGATATGCTGAGGAAATATTCAGCCATTATTGATTTGAGCAAGGAGAAGGTGTCCTTGAACTCAGAAGGTGTTATGTGGACGGCAGAGTTAATAGGAAGCGATGGTGCCCCTCTGAACCGTACCCATCACCAAGTTAGGGAATTAAATTTTTTAAATAATGACACCCAATGCAGAAAAATAATCTATAATATGACAAATGAAGACCTGTGGAACAGTAAATTACAGGAGATAAGAGAGTTTAGACACCAAGGCACAAATAATTTGACAGCAAAACAAGTAGAAGATCTCATCATGATATATGTAACTAGACGACCTTTGTTGGCTGTAATCTGATCAAATCCCACTGTTTGGGCTAGCCACTTGGTCACCAGACCGCTGTATGCCGGTCGTTACAAAAGAATAAAAATAAAATGGAAATTTCAATAATTAGAATTTCCAAACAATAAAATAATTTTGTTTATGTTTATAGAGGTATGTATACTAGATAAATCTGTTTTTTAAATGGTTCTGTGAAAATTTTTAATAACAGGTAAGTATTTATTGACTGTCGAGCACTTCTTGAAGATTTGCACCAAGTCTGGAGTTAAATAGATTAACTCCAGGTAATAATCGATTGGTGACTTTCCTTACTGGTCCAATATCTTGTTCAAAATAGAGTATATTCTTTTCTCTTAATACCTTCAGCCTTATAAATACCCTTAAATTACCCTGTGAAATAAATACAGATACAAAATAATAGAAATATAAAGATTTATTGACAATTTTAGATAAATAATCGATATTTTATCGATGGAGAGCAATTATCGACTCTGTCTCAGGAATTATCGATTGTCATACAGAACAAAATTTTATGTTATATTATATTAAAGACAGGTTCTTTGAGCGATTAAGAATTAATAGTCAGAGAAGGGTGACGAGAAAGTATAACATTAACAGTTAACATATAAATACAATAATTACTATTTAATAGTATTTAAATAATTCAAGTTATATTAGAATAAATGTTTTGTCGAACCAATGAAGACTGATGTGACGTCAGTAACTATGATGTAGTAGGCAGGTTTCGTTTTCAAGATGGCCGCTCCTTGGGCTGGTCTCGGCTATTGTATATGCGTCGAGTCAGAAAATTACTATAAAATTACCTTCATCAAGGTCTAAAATGTCCCCGCACTGGTGTAATAAGTCTGTTAATCTATTTAGTGTATTCTGGTGAAGTGTTCAGTGTAAACTTGCGTTAGTTAGTTTATTTTCTATTTTGTTCAACTATTACGGTTAAGTTTTCAAGTTGCGGTTAGGTTTGTAGAGTAAATCAGTTGTAATATAATGTTTTACCGTTTACTGTCACTCGTTTAGTGAAGTTAAAGGTTTGTTTTCACTATTGTCGTGAATGTTTTTATAGTATTGGCTTCAAAAAGTGTTTAATTTGTCTAACTCTCGTTCACTGATTTCAATGGCTAAAACGTTAGCTTCATGTTCGACTCGGTTTAAAGAACGTTTTTGTCACACACCTATTCAGCTTGATATTCAACAAAAGACTAATTAACTTGGTCATAAATCTTGCCCAGTTAATCCTTGAAAAAGTATTGTTAACATTTTTCGATTTCATACACATTAGAAAATATTACATTATATATGGAATTTTTCTATTTTATTCCTTACTTTTATGAATTATTAATCTTATTATTAGTTTAATCATCTTATTCCCTTTAAATTGATGTATTATAGTCCATATCTGTAGACATTTTGTGGAAATTAACAAATTTTGTTCACACTTTGGAAATATAGGCTCAAAATTGGATTTCCGTTTTTATATAAAATTCCTTCCATTTTAAATATTATTAATACTATTATAATAAATTTTAATTAGTCATATTTCTCTTACTTTCCTTAAATACATATAAATTACACCTTTGAACTGGTTTTTTGTGTTAATTTGTAGATTTGACATTGTTCTCTAAAATTAATTAATTTATATATTTTGACAGTTTACAAAATGTTAAGGTATATTTCCTTATTGTCATTTTAATTCATAGGATCATTCCTAGTAGTAGTTAATTGTGTTATCTTATATAAATCTGGGTAGTTTACAGGATTTATTAGTGAATTATACTATTTTATATTGGTTCTCTGATTTCACCAAATGGCCTAGATTTTAGAATTTTATATTTCTTTCTTTCTCAATAAATTAAACTTGATTCCTCCTCTGACTTTACATAACTACAATTATATGAAAATAACATGATCTATAACTTATTGTTTTGTGCAGTAGTTAATTAACACTACAGTTATTAAAATAATTAATTATGAACATTGTTTATTAATCTGCACAATTTAACATATTGCAGATACAGCTTAAACATATCTCTTTTGACTATTTTCAATCTAACATAGCATACCTTTTAGTACATTATTACTGGTATGTAGGTTATTATTTATCAAACATAATTCTTTTTTAAAGACACATAACATAAATCTTATTTTCTAATAAACCTTACAAATATATTTATTTAATACATTGATTTTAGGACTGTGAAATAATAGTCTATTTAAACATGTTATACTTATTCATACTATATTAGTACCATTCCCTTTTGGTTTAAATCATTATTATTGTGATTCCCCACATCAGCAAACATTAATTCCCATACTCTATTTATTATCATCCTTTTTTACAAAGGTCTTTTAAATAAGGATTTACATAAAAATAATAAAATACTGGAAACCTTCCATTTTATTATTTTATCATGCTGGTTATTATTAGACTTTAAAGTTGTGATATAGCATACTACTAAGTTATAGTATCACCAACTTTAAGTTTATTGCATTTTTTTTTAAAAAAAAAACACTTATACAAATTCACTTTCACTGTTGGTTCTGATATTCTGAGTCTTATTATCTCAGACCAGACCTTTAGTCATCATGGACCGTTAAGACTAGTTTATTTTCTTTATTACACAATAGCTTTAGCCGGTGCACTTCTTATAACGCTATACAACACTTTAGTTTTCTCAATAATTACATTTTTATAAGATTTTGGGGATGTTATACTTTCTTTGACATAGTTTTTGTGGGTTTGGGATTGATAGTAGTTTATATAATAATAGGTTTTACTACGGTGTTTCTTTCATACTATGTCTTCCTCTCCTCCTGTCTTCCTTCTTGTCCTTCTTCATATCTTCCTTCTGGTATTCATTCTTGTCCCTCTTCTAGTTTTCATTCTTGTCCCTCGTCTAGTCTTCACTCTTCTGTTCTTCTTTCCTCATTCTTGGGAACCAAGGTACTTGGTGTTATCACGACTGAGGTTTAGTTTGGAGTATTGAATTTCTTCACTGAACTGACTTTATTCTTCTATTTGTTTTTAGAGTATTTTGGTATTCACCACTCTTTGATTGAGTCTCTTTTTTCGGGATATTGTCTTATGTAACTGGTTTACTGCTCTGAGCTTCCTGGGTAACGTACTGGTATTATTTATGAGTTGATGAGTTGCTTCAATACTTTCTTTGGTTTCTTTTAACAGTGGTTTTTATATATTATGTAGTGAGGATTTTTATCTTATTGTGTTTCATTCCTCTGATTTATTTAAATGTCATTTAATATTATTACAACATTTGTTGATGTAATTTAATTTTTATCATTTCATATGATTTACAATGTAGTGGATTTTCTGTCACGCTACATATATAAGAAGTATAAACATGTATTTTCAGAAAACCCAGGAAAAGTAAAAAACTATCAGTGTAGAATACAATTTAAAGAACCAGCAGAATGTCACAAATGAAACATAAGTAATTATGTCCTCACACCTAATGAAGTGTTCAGAAATAATTACTTCTGAAGGGAGGCAATTTGTAACGAAACAAATGTTACAAAAGAATAGTAAATAATAGTGGAATCCGATCCAGAGAGGAACCAAGAAATAATAATTGAAAGCAAATTAAAGGAAAACTATTTGGTTTTACTTATATAATATTATCCAGAAACCCAGAAATAACCCAGTAGAATAGGGCAGTAAACAGAAAAAAGTGAAATAAATAAACCTAGTAGGCCTAATCAACTTACCCTGAATAATAATCCAAACCCAATAAAGAGTACCTAATCCATAAATTAAAATTGTATTAACAAAATTGTATCGACATATTTTAAGGATAGAAAAAGGGACACAAACCTTACAGTTATATGAGTGACAGAATATAAATAGTGACACAGACTACTGTTAAACAGTGTTAATTATTTTTGTATGAAAAGTGTTTTATTGTTATTATTAGACAGAATTTTAGTTTATCATACAGACAATAGTTCAGCAGTATAAATAAACTAAAACTGTCAAAAACAATTATTATTATTAAGAGTTTTGTTGTATGTTATAAGATTTTATGTCACCAGTTAATTTATGTAAATATATTTATCTCAGGTAGTCAAAGTAGAAATTACAATAAACCATAAAAATTTTTCCACCACATATCATAGAAATTCAAATTAATAAGGTTTTACAGTTATAAACTGAGGCTTGTTTAGTATCAAATTGTTTATAATTATCTAATTATTAATTGTATAAACATTGCATATATAATTAGAGTATAATAATAAAATTATCTATTAAAGGTAATTTATAAAATATAATGTAGGTAATGGGTGTTGATCCTATAACATTTAAACTGTACATAAATGACCAATCAAAATTTAAGAAATTTGTATGAGGTAGGTAACTAAAAGAAAGAAGAAATAACAATTAATTGTTAATTGTGATGGAAAGCAGTTGAATAGTGCGTGTCTAGAGGTAATTAAAAGTATATAAAAATAGATGACCCGTGTGTGAAAGAAGATCTGAAGGACCATCATCGAAGATAATAATCCTTCCACTACCATTTTCATGAACAAATAATACACACAATCAAGAAAAATATTCAGAATAAACCAGGAACCCTTCAGCAAAATCGTCTAGATGTGTAAAGTATAATTTGACAATATTTTTTTTTCAACAAGGAACAACCACTAGACAATATAACAATTTACACTAACACTAATCACTAGTCAACATTTTAAAGTGCAACCAAATTCAATATATAAGCTAACAGTGATTACAAGGAAAACATTTATTGTACACTAATAAACTACATTATTTTCCGAGACGGACAAATTGAATATCGTCAAACTTGTATGTAACTTAATATATAATTTGTGTAAATTTTTAGATTATAAGTAATATATTGTTTGTAAAGGTACTCTCTATTATTAATCAACATGCAAAGGAACTTTTCGTAGCAGCCACAAGAATTCCCACGAAATATATTAAAATTATTTAATTATAAATCCTGAGATAAATATCGACCCTGTGACAACCTTATGTATCGAATGGAATTTTCCAATAATTGAATTTATGTTACACAGATTAAATCATTATGTTATTAAATCATATCCATGAGTTATTATTCCATTAAGATAGTGTTATAAATTGGCGCACCAACTAGTGAGGCTGAAATTAGGGAATATTAAGTGAAGAAATTGAATTAAGCAAATTAATTTCCTAATTTTTAGCTGGCGACTGCTATAAGTTCCAAGAAACTGTAAAGATGCGTAAGAGGGCTACGTCATTGAAACGGACGAAGGAGGCAGAGAAGGAAGTCAGGATGGAAGAGAAAGAAGTAACATCGGTGGAGGATGTGGAGACGGTAGCAAGAAAGGAAGATAGGGGAGACCCGAATCTTATAAAATTAATGGAATTAATGAATAGTATGAGTGAGAAAATGGACAGAAATAAGGAAGAAACGAATGACAATTTTAAGAAGCAGAAGGAAGAATTCACTGAAAACTCAAGGAAACAAAATGAAATTTTGAGTCAAAACTTATTAAAACAAATGGAGGAACAAAACAAGCAAACGAAGGAAGATTTGAAGAGCATCAAGGAAGATCACAGACAAACAAACGAGAAAATAGACGGTATGAAGGAAGAGATTAACGAGAACTCAAGGGTACAAAATGAGAAAATGAGTGAAAATTTAATAAAACAGATGGAGGAGAGATTTGACCAAAACAAAGAAGAAACTAATGAAAATTTTAGGAAACAAAACGAAACCACTAATGAGAGTTTAAAACAGATAAATGAGAAAATTGATAGTATTAAGGAAAGTACTAATGAAACTTTAAGGCAAACTATAAGTGAAAATAATAACCAAATGAAGGAAGAGTTCAGACAAATCAATGAAGAGAATTTAAGAAGAATTAATGGTAGAATTGAACAAGTCAATGATACAATTAACCAGAAGATGGACAAAATCGATGAGGAAAGGAAGCAAGAAATAGCTGACACTAATGAGAGATTGAGAAAAGCTAACGAAACCATCATACAAAATAAAGCAGTGATAAATACTAGAATAGACCAGGTCCAAGAAAATAGTCGTATTCAAATAGAAGGAATACAAAAGGAACAAGAAAATTTAGTGAATTTACAGAAACAAACCGGAGAAAGGTGTGACAATATTAACACTACGGTGAATAATTTAACTGGTCAGGTACGCCAAAATCAAGAAGAAATTGAGTTAATTAGAACCAGACCAAATAATATTACTCATGTTTCCACAAATGAAACCAGAGAAGGAATTAATTTCAAAAATTATCGCAGAAACCCCATGGAATTCCTGGCCAGAATTGAGGAACATTTTAATAAACATCGAATAACTATCTGGAGCTCGATTAGAGAGATGTTGGATGAGCATTTTAGGGAGATTACGGACAACTGGTGGACCGCAACCAGGAATGAGATAGTGGACTACGCTCAATTTAAAAAACTGTTTAAAGAAAAATACTGGTCCGAAGCTATACAAAATATTATAAGGGACAACATTTGTCAGGGAAGATATGATGGAAATAGAGGTACATCTCCAACTACTTACTTCTGGGGAAAGGTATGTTTGGCGAGACACCTAGAGCCAAGAATACCAGAAGAATCCCTAGTAACTAAAATGGCATACCATTATGACACAGGAATTGCCAGAGCCCGCCTGGGAAGCCAGATTAAAACGGTCCACGCAATGGCTGACTTATTAGAAAATTATGAACACGAGGGTTACTACAAAAGAAGCAGACAACGAACGGATCAGTGCGGTTCAAAAAATAATAACCATGGTATGAATCATAATCAATATAATAACATGAATAACCGGAATAGTTATGTCAACGATCGTAATTACAACCAAAATTTTACCCCAAATAATAACCAACCAGCAAACTTCAATCGAAACCCAATTAACAATAATGATAACAACAGGCCCAATCAAAATTACCATCCGGGTAATAGAAATAATAATAATTATAATAACTACCGAACAAACCAAAATTATAATAATTTTAGGAATAACTCAGGAGTTAATAACAATAATAATCAGGGTAATTATAATAATAATCGTTCGTACCGACCCCGAATAAATTACATCAGTGCCGAAGAAGGGGATTACTGGAGATACCATCAACCTCGGAGGAACAGTTTTAATAACAGTTATGATCAAAGAGGAAATCCCAGAGGGATGAGTCACCATTATAACCGAGTCAGAAGTAGAAGCCAGGAGGACTTCCGAGAATCAAGGGGAAGTGAACAATTAGACAACCGAGAGGTTGAACAACCAGGAACCAGCACACCAGTCCAGGCAAATCAACAGTCATGCCCGGAAAATAATCATGATAGCCTTAATTTAAACGGAGTGAGGCAGTAATAAACCCTCGCGACCCCTTACTGCTACTAACTACTGGGTACAAAAACCACCAAATTCAAAAACATAGTAATAACAAATTACTACCAACTAATTATGAAACACTAATTATGGAAAATAAAAGAATTTTGAAGTATAACAACAACCAAAGTTTAAGGACGGATAGTCAAAATCTTACTATTATTTACAATTATTATTTGAAAAATCTTCGAGAAGAACTGTTGGAGGAAACGGTGACAAGTAGAATCAACCAGCATAATGAAATTTTATACATAACCGCTCAAATTGAAGGAATTCCTACACGAATAATGATAGATACTGGTGCAAATGTATCACTTATTAACGACGCTGAACTGGAGAGAATACAGAAACAAAGTAAAAATATAATACCTACCTTACCTGTCAATAATGTTATTTTAATAGGTGCCACTGGGCGTCAAAATAAAACAGTGAGAAAACAAGTGTCATTGGAAATAGAAAGCAAAGGTGTTACAATTAATATTATATGTTTGGTCGCAATCGGCCTACCATTCGAATTATTAATCGGATGCGATATGCTGAGGAAATATTCAGCCATTATTGATTTGAGCAAGGAGAAGGTGTCCTTGAACTCAGAAGGTGTTATGTGGACGGCAGAGTTAATAGGAAGCGATGGTGCCCCTCTGAACCGTACCCATCACCAAGTTAGGGAATTAAATTTTTTAAATAATGACACCCAATGCAGAAAAATAATCTATAATATGACAAATGAAGACCTGTGGAACAGTAAATTACAGGAGATAAGAGAGTTTAGACACCAAGGCACAAATAATTTGACAGCAAAACAAGTAGAAGATCTCATCATGATATATGTAACTAGACGACCTTTGTTGGCTGTAATCTGATCAAATCCCACTGTTTGGGCTAGCCACTTGGTCACCAGACCGCTGTATGCCGGTCGTTACAAAAGAATAAAAATAAAATGGAAATTTCAATAATTAGAATTTCCAAACAATAAAATAATTTTGTTTATGTTTATAGAGGTATGTATACTAGATAAATCTGTTTTTTAAATGGTTCTGTGAAAATTTTTAATAACAGGTAAGTATTTATTGACTGTCGAGCACTTCTTGAAGATTTGCACCAAGTCTGGAGTTAAATAGATTAACTCCAGGTAATAATCGATTGGTGACTTTCCTTACTGGTCCAATATCTTGTTCAAAATAGAGTATATTCTTTTCTCTTAATACCTTCAGCCTTATAAATACCCTTAAATTACCCTGTGAAATAAATACAGATACAAAATAATAGAAATATAAAGATTTATTGACAATTTTAGATAAATAATCGATATTTTATCGATGGAGAGCAATTATCGACTCTGTCTCAGGAATTATCGATTGTCATACAGAACAAAATTTTATGTTATATTATATTAAAGACAGGTTCTTTGAGCGATTAAGAATTAATAGTCAGAGAAGGGTGACGAGAAAGTATAACATTAACAGTTAACATATAAATACAATAATTACTATTTAATAGTATTTAAATAATTCAAGTTATATTAGAATAAATGTTTTGTCGAACCAATGAAGACTGATGTGACGTCAGTAACTATGATGTAGTAGGCAGGTTTCGTTTTCAAGATGGCCGCTCCTTGGGCTGGTCTCGGCTATTGTATATGCGTCGAGTCAGAAAATTACTATAAAATTACCTTCATCAAGGTCTAAAATGTCCCCGCACTGGTGTAATAAGTCTGTTAATCTATTTAGTGTATTCTGGTGAAGTGTTCAGTGTAAACTTGCGTTAGTTAGTTTATTTTCTATTTTGTTCAACTATTACGGTTAAGTTTTCAAGTTGCGGTTAGGTTTGTAGAGTAAATCAGTTGTAATATAATGTTTTACCGTTTACTGTCACTCGTTTAGTGAAGTTAAAGGTTTGTTTTCACTATTGTCGTGAATGTTTTTATAGTATTGGCTTCAAAAAGTGTTTAATTTGTCTAACTCTCGTTCACTGATTTCAATGGCTAAAACGTTAGCTTCATGTTCGACTCGGTTTAAAGAACGTTTTTGTCACACACCTATTCAGCTTGATATTCAACAAAAGACTAATTAACTTGGTCATAAATCTTGCCCAGTTAATCCTTGAAAAAGTATTGTTAACATTTTTCGATTTCATACACATTAGAAAATATTACATTATATATGGAATTTTTCTATTTTATTCCTTACTTTTATGAATTATTAATCTTATTATTAGTTTAATCATCTTATTCCCTTTAAATTGATGTATTATAGTCCATATCTGTAGACATTTTGTGGAAATTAACAAATTTTGTTCACACTTTGGAAATATAGGCTCAAAATTGGATTTCCGTTTTTATATAAAATTCCTTCCATTTTAAATATTATTAATACTATTATAATAAATTTTAATTAGTCATATTTCTCTTACTTTCCTTAAATACATATAAATTACACCTTTGAACTGGTTTTTTGTGTTAATTTGTAGATTTGACATTGTTCTCTAAAATTAATTAATTTATATATTTTGACAGTTTACAAAATGTTAAGGTATATTTCCTTATTGTCATTTTAATTCATAGGATCATTCCTAGTAGTAGTTAATTGTGTTATCTTATATAAATCTGGGTAGTTTACAGGATTTATTAGTGAATTATACTATTTTATATTGGTTCTCTGATTTCACCAAATGGCCTAGATTTTAGAATTTTATATTTCTTTCTTTCTCAATAAATTAAACTTGATTCCTCCTCTGACTTTACATAACTACAATTATATGAAAATAACATGATCTATAACTTATTGTTTTGTGCAGTAGTTAATTAACACTACAGTTATTAAAATAATTAATTATGAACATTGTTTATTAATCTGCACAATTTAACATATTGCAGATACAGCTTAAACATATCTCTTTTGACTATTTTCAATCTAACATAGCATACCTTTTAGTACATTATTACTGGTATGTAGGTTATTATTTATCAAACATAATTCTTTTTTAAAGACACATAACATAAATCTTATTTTCTAATAAACCTTACAAATATATTTATTTAATACATTGATTTTAGGACTGTGAAATAATAGTCTATTTAAACATGTTATACTTATTCATACTATATTAGTACCATTCCCTTTTGGTTTAAATCATTATTATTGTGATTCCCCACATCAGCAAACATTAATTCCCATACTCTATTTATTATCATCCTTTTTTACAAAGGTCTTTTAAATAAGGATTTACATAAAAATAATAAAATACTGGAAACCTTCCATTTTATTATTTTATCATGCTGGTTATTATTAGACTTTAAAGTTGTGATATAGCATACTACTAAGTTATAGTATCACCAACTTTAAGTTTATTGCATTTTTTTTTTAAAAAAAAACACTTATACAAATTCACTTTCACTGTTGGTTCTGATATTCTGAGTCTTATTATCTCAGACCAGACCTTTAGTCATCATGGACCGTTAAGACTAGTTTATTTTCTTTATTACACAATAGCTTTAGCCGGTGCACTTCTTATAACGCTATACAACACTTTAGTTTTCTCAATAATTACATTTTTATAAGATTTTGGGGATGTTATACTTTCTTTGACATAGTTTTTGTGGGTTTGGGATTGATAGTAGTTTATATAATAATAGGTTTTACTACGGTGTTTCTTTCATACTATGTCTTCCTCTCCTCCTGTCTTCCTTCTTGTCCTTCTTCATATCTTCCTTCTGGTATTCATTCTTGTCCCTCTTCTAGTTTTCATTCTTGTCCCTCGTCTAGTCTTCACTCTTCTGTTCTTCTTTCCTCATTCTTGGGAACCAAGGTACTTGGTGTTATCACGACTGAGGTTTAGTTTGGAGTATTGAATTTCTTCACTGAACTGACTTTATTCTTCTATTTGTTTTTAGAGTATTTTGGTATTCACCACTCTTTGATTGAGTCTCTTTTTTCGGGATATTGTCTTATGTAACTGGTTTACTGCTCTGAGCTTCCTGGGTAACGTACTGGTATTATTTATGAGTTGATGAGTTGCTTCAATACTTTCTTTGGTTTCTTTTAACAGTGGTTTTTATATATTATGTAGTGAGGATTTTTATCTTATTGTGTTTCATTCCTCTGATTTATTTAAATGTCATTTAATATTATTACAACATTTGTTGATGTAATTAAATTTTTATCATTTCATATGATTTACAATGTAGTGGATTTTCTGTCACGCTACATATATAAGAAGTATAAACATGTATTTTCAGAAAACCCAGGAAAAGTAAAAAACTATCAGTGTAGAATACAATTTAAAGAACCAGCAGAATGTCACAAATGAAACATAAGTAATTATGTCCTCACAGCTAATGAAGTGTTCAGAAATAATTACTTCTGAAGGGAGGCAATTTGTAACGAAACAAATGTTACAAAAGAATAGTAAATAATAGTGGAATCCGATCCAGAGAGGAACCAAGAAATAATAATTGAAAGCAAATTAAAGGAAAACTATTTGGTTTTACTTATATAATATTATCCAGAAACCCAGAAATAACCCAGTAGAATAGGGCAGTAAACAGAAAAAAGTGAAATAAATAAACCTAGTAGGCCTAATCAACTTACCCTGAATAATAATCCAAACCCAATAAAGAGTACCTAATCCATAAATTAAAATTGTATTAACAAAATTGTATCGACATATTTTAAGGATAGAAAAAGGGACACAAACCTTACAGTTATATGAGTGACAGAATATAAATAGTGACACAGACTACTGTTAAACAGTGTTAATTATTTTTGTATGAAAAGTGTTTTATTGTTATTATTAGACAGAATTTTAGTTTATCATACAGACAATAGTTCAGCAGTATAAATAAACTAAAACTGTCAAAAACAATTATTATTATTAAGAGTTTTGTTGTATGTTATAAGATTTTATGTCACCAGTTAATTTATGTAAATATATTTATCTCAGGTAGTCAAAGTAGAAATTACAATAAACCATAAAAATTTTTCCACCACATATCATAGAAATTCAAATTAATAAGGTTTTACAGTTATAAACTGAGGCTTGTTTAGTATCAAATTGTTTATAATTATCTAATTATTAATTGTATAAACATTGCATATATAATTAGAGTATAATAATAAAATTATCTATTAAAGGTAATTTATAAAATATAATGTAGGTAATGGGTGTTGATCCTATAACATTTAAACTGTACATAAATGACCAATCAAAATTTAAGAAATTTGTATGAGGTAGGTAACTAAAAGAAAGAAGAAATAACAATTAATTGTTAATTGTGATGGAAAGCAGTTGAATAGTGCGTGTCTAGAGGTAATTAAAAGTATATAAAAATAGATGACCCGTGTGTGAAAGAAGATCTGAAGGACCATCATCGAAGATAATAATCCTTCCACTACCATTTTCATGAACAAATAATACACACAATCAAGAAAAATATTCAGAATAAACCAGGAACCCTTCAGCAAAATCGTCTAGATGTGTAAAGTATAATTTGACAATATTTTTTTTTCAACAAGGAACAACCACTAGACAATATAACAATTTACACTAACACTAATCACTAGTCAACATTTTAAAGTGCAACCAAATTCAATATATAAGCTAACAGTGATTACAAGGAAAACATTTATTGTACACTAATAAACTACATTATTTTCCGAGACGGACAAATTGAATATCGTCAAACTTGTATGTAACTTAATATATAATTTGTGTAAATTTTTAGATTATAAGTAATATATTGTTTGTAAAGGTACTCTCTATTATTAATCAACATGCAAAGGAACTTTTCGTAGCAGCCACAAGAATTCCCACGAAATATATTAAAATTATTTAATTATAAATCCTGAGATAAATATCGACCCTGTGACAACCTTATGTATCGAATGGAATTTTCCAATAATTGAATTTATGTTACACAGATTAAATCATTATGTTATTAAATCATATCCATGAGTTATTATTCCATTAAGATAGTGTTATAAATTGGCGCACCAACTAGTGAGGCTGAAATTAGGGAATATTAAGTGAAGAAATTGAATTAAGCAAATTAATTTCCTAATTTTTAGCTGGCGACTGCTATAAGTTCCAAGAAACTGTAAAGATGCGTAAGAGGGCTACGTCATTGAAACGGACGAAGGAGGCAGAGAAGGAAGTCAGGATGGAAGAGAAAGAAGTAACATCGGTGGAGGATGTGGAGACGGTAGCAAGAAAGGAAGATAGGGGAGACCCGAATCTTATAAAATTAATGGAATTAATGAATAGTATGAGTGAGAAAATGGACAGAAATAAGGAAGAAACGAATGACAATTTTAAGAAGCAGAAGGAAGAATTCACTGAAAACTCAAGGAAACAAAATGAAATTTTGAGTCAAAACTTATTAAAACAAATGGAGGAACAAAACAAGCAAACGAAGGAAGATTTGAAGAGCATCAAGGAAGATCACAGACAAACAAACGAGAAAATAGACGGTATGAAGGAAGAGATTAACGAGAACTCAAGGGTACAAAATGAGAAAATGAGTGAAAATTTAATAAAACAGATGGAGGAGAGATTTGACCAAAACAAAGAAGAAACTAATGAAAATTTTAGGAAACAAAACGAAACCACTAATGAGAGTTTAAAACAGATAAATGAGAAAATTGATAGTATTAAGGAAAGTACTAATGAAACTTTAAGGCAAACTATAAGTGAAAATAATAACCAAATGAAGGAAGAGTTCAGACAAATCAATGAAGAGAATTTAAGAAGAATTAATGGTAGAATTGAACAAGTCAATGATACAATTAACCAGAAGATGGACAAAATCGATGAGGAAAGGAAGCAAGAAATAGCTGACACTAATGAGAGATTGAGAAAAGCTAACGAAACCATCATACAAAATAAAGCAGTGATAAATACTAGAATAGACCAGGTCCAAGAAAATAGTCGTATTCAAATAGAAGGAATACAAAAGGAACAAGAAAATTTAGTGAATTTACAGAAACAAACCGGAGAAAGGTGTGACAATATTAACACTACGGTGAATAATTTAACTGGTCAGGTACGCCAAAATCAAGAAGAAATTGAGTTAATTAGAACCAGACCAAATAATATTACTCATGTTTCCACAAATGAAACCAGAGAAGGAATTAATTTCAAAAATTATCGCAGAAACCCCATGGAATTCCTGGCCAGAATTGAGGAACATTTTAATAAACATCGAATAACTATCTGGAGCTCGATTAGAGAGATGTTGGATGAGCATTTTAGGGAGATTACGGACAACTGGTGGACCGCAACCAGGAATGAGATAGTGGACTACGCTCAATTTAAAAAACTGTTTAAAGAAAAATACTGGTCCGAAGCTATACAAAATATTATAAGGGACAACATTTGTCAGGGAAGATATGATGGAAATAGAGGTACATCTCCAACTACTTACTTCTGGGGAAAGGTATGTTTGGCGAGACACCTAGAGCCAAGAATACCAGAAGAATCCCTAGTAACTAAAATGGCATACCATTATGACACAGGAATTGCCAGAGCCCGCCTGGGAAGCCAGATTAAAACGGTCCACGCAATGGCTGACTTATTAGAAAATTATGAACACGAGGGTTACTACAAAAGAAGCAGACAACGAACGGATCAGTGCGGTTCAAAAAATAATAACCATGGTATGAATCATAATCAATATAATAACATGAATAACCGGAATAGTTATGTCAACGATCGTAATTACAACCAAAATTTTACCCCAAATAATAACCAACCAGCAAACTTCAATCGAAACCCAATTAACAATAATGATAACAACAGGCCCAATCAAAATTACCATCCGGGTAATAGAAATAATAATAATTATAATAACTACCGAACAAACCAAAATTATAATAATTTTAGGAATAACTCAGGAGTTAATAACAATAATAATCAGGGTAATTATAATAATAATCGTTCGTACCGACCCCGAATAAATTACATCAGTGCCGAAGAAGGGGATTACTGGAGATACCATCAACCTCGGAGGAACAGTTTTAATAACAGTTATGATCAAAGAGGAAATCCCAGAGGGATGAGTCACCATTATAACCGAGTCAGAAGTAGAAGCCAGGAGGACTTCCGAGAATCAAGGGGAAGTGAACAATTAGACAACCGAGAGGTTGAACAACCAGGAACCAGCACACCAGTCCAGGCAAATCAACAGTCATGCCCGGAAAATAA